>VZDJ01007749.1:42370582-42404773 GCA_008694505.1 Cyanoderma ruficeps
GGTGGGGTTTTTGTTTGTTTTTTTTGTTTCTTTGTTTGGTTTTGGTTTTGTTTGTTTGTTTTTTTTGTTGTTGCTGTTGTTTAGTTTTGTTTGTTTGGCTGGGTTTTTTATTTGTTTCTTTCTTTCTTTTTAAAAGAGGAAAATGCACCCCCAAACAACCCTGAAATACAGATTACTATACAGATTAGACAGTGGTTAAGTGTCTTGCAAATCTTACAGAGTAGATTAGCAACTGGTCTTCTTTCAGCAAGATGACAGCAAGGAATAAAACTTTGCTGGTGCTTTTTTTAGTTTGCAGTGAAGAACTTGGGTCTGTAATTTCAACAATTTATGGAGTGGAAGGAAACCACTTAATCACTGCCAGTGTGTCTATTTATTATGCAGCATGTAGAAAGCATCTGTGAATTTTCCCATCATTACCTTTGAAATTACCTGTTATAAGGTAAGCTGCAGAATTACTTCTTAAGTTGAAAGAGTGCTCAAGAACTCTCATCATTCCTGGAATATGTATCTTAAGAGTCTTCAGTCTTCCAGAAGGTTTTCTCCTATCTCACATAATTACTTTATTAGGAGATCAATTAGCATTTATCAACTGTGTCTCGTCATGACACTGTCAAGACTCTTCTATTTCATGTCTGATGGCTGCCACTACGTCACCTTGATGAAGGTACATGGGTCATGGCGGCAGTAGAAACCAAATGTAGTACAGTGCAAGTACCATTATATGGTATTATTATGTAAATAAGTTCTGCATAGTGCCTTTCAAATGCACTTCAAAAGAAGTTGGATGAAAAGCTGATGGACTTGAGAGGAAAGTACAGGAATACGAGGCAAGAGTTTGAAATGTGGTGCTCTCGACACACGCATATGTCAATGTCTCGCAAATGCGCTGTCAGGTTGTCTAGGTGATGTTCCAGAGAAAAAGAACAGGAAGGTAAGAGTGCCATATCTCAAGTAAGTGTGATTATTTTGAGGCGATTACTCTCTGATTCTAAGAGGATGTTCAGAGAAAACTTACTGAAGAATTTTACTGTGAAAGCTCTCCACAAAGAAATTCTGTACAAACTGCAAGGGACAGAATGCCTCTGAGAATGATTTTGTAGGGCATTTTGTCCCCAAAGTGAAAGTTAGCTGAACGTAGTGTTGTATTTCAAACTATGTCCACAAGAATCTAATTAATTGAAGTTAGTGTTTTGACAGCATATTTTTGAATATTCAGCAATTATTTTTACCCAGACCCACTGAAGAGCTGAAGTGAATATTTTAGTAACACACCAACCTCTCTTACTCAGCTACTTCCTTTAGTCGATATCTGAGAGCTGAACTAATCTTGTGCTAGCTGTATGCTTTTGACATTTTGCAGTATTTGACAAGAAAGTGTTGAAACTCTAAAGCTGAGAAGGGTCAAGGTGAACTGTAGCATCTGTTTATGTAATTATAAATTCCAAGAAACTGTTTCCAGAAGGAGAACAGAATTGGATATGCATTTTACTGGTTTTCCATAAGGTGGTAGACAACCCATAATAGCTATTACTGCCTCAGCAACCACTGTTGGGGAATCATAGAGTGGTTTGGTTTGCAAGGTACCTTAAACATCATCTAGTTCCAACTCTCCTGCTCAGGGACAGGGTTGCCTTTCACTAGGCCAGGCTACTCAAAGCCCCATCCAACCTGGTCTGAAACATTTCCAGGGATGGAGAATCCACAACTTCTCTGGGCAACCTGTTTCAGTGCCTCACCACTCTCATTATCAAAAAATTCCTTCCTTGGATCAAATTTAAATCTAGCCTCTTTCAGTGTAAAATCATTACTCCTTGTCTTGTCACCACATGTCCTGGTAAAAAGGCTCTCTACATCTTTCTTCTAGGCTCATTTTATGCACAAGTTTCAATAAGGCATCTGCAGAGCCTTCTCCTGTCCAGGGTGAACAACAATAAATCTCACAGCTTTTCTTCATTAAGGGAGATATTTCAGCCCTCTGATCATTTTTGTGGCACTCGTCTGGACACGCTCTAACAGGTTCATGACTTTCTTGTGCTGGGTGTCAGTCAATACTAATAACATGGAAAATTAAAATTATTACTGTTTTATAAAATTATACTTTTTTCATTATGATTCCAAACATTTTTGAAAAAGACATTGATGTTAACTATAGCAATAGGCAGGTAACTCCTGGAATGCCAAATGTTTTGTATATTCACCCTCCCTCCCTCTGTCCATGGATTTTAACAATAAATATTAGTGTACAAAATATTTTATAGTATTTTTTTTTGCGATGTTCTGTGGTCCTTAGGCTAATGTTCTGAAAAATGCAACACCAAAATATAGACATGCAAAAGTTGTTCTGACACACTAAGTAACAGCAGTAAATAGAATGCTGCTTATGCCTTGGAAGAAATCCATTTCTAATATTCATCTTTAAGTATAATCCATCTATATTTTGTCTTTTAATAAAAATTCCTTATATTATCACTAAAATCTTACTAAAATCGTTTTTACAGTGTCATTTAGCTTACCGAAAGTGGTATTTCCTATATGGCAGCATTTTAGTGCTGAGGTTTGCCCATTGTGAAATTCTCTGTGCTTGTTGGCTAAGATCTGAAGTTATGTTTGAAAAAGGCTTGGCCTTTGCTTCAGCAAAAGGGTTTTTTTGAGAATGAAGGAGGATTTTTTTATTAATGCTGTCTAATATTTCCCCCTAATTTAATTAATCTACAAGGCAGATGTCTTCAGTGATTTCTTATAAATAGAAACTTTTTTTTTATAAGATATATTTTTTTCATTGTCTTTGAAGGACTAGAGGTTGACAGTATTTGAGACAAATCAACAAGACTAGATGCTATTTTTTTTTCCTTCCAGTTAAAAGCAAATTCAACATAATATCTTCTGGTTTTGCTTGCACCTTTCAACGGAATCCCCATTTCCACTGTAAGTCTTCGTGCTGGATAATGATGCAAAGTATAATGAAACTGAAGAATCATGATAGCCATGAAAACTCTGAATTCTCTGAGTTGCTCATTTATCATTAGAACTGTTACATACTAACACAATTCCTCAACAGTTCAGAGTTCACCTTTCAGACAGCAGAACCCAATGTGGAGGAGAGCTGAATTTAGTGTCTAAATCTGTAATACCGTTCTCCGAGACTCTGCTGTCAGGTTCAGTGCAAATGGAAAGAGCTGACAGGAGTCAGCAAGAGCTCTGCCAAATGTAAATGTGGCATTAAAATAGCCAAGGAAGCTCTTGAATGGTGTTTAAATATCACTCTAATTTTGGGACAAGGCAGTGAAAAGCATTTGAATTCATCCCAAGTATAATGGATGCGCACCTGTGTAGTTTTTTTCTGAGAGCCGGCTGGAACATCTTAATCATTTTATTTTGCTCAAAATGGTCTGTATACAAAAGTTATGCAGACAAATGGCATTGCTGTCTGATCTGGAAATTGTGCCCAGGTGGCACCCCTCCAATCTGTGGCCACAGCCTGAGCAGAGCAGCCAGTCTATTAAAAGGACTTGCAAATGGTATTTTCTTGTGTTCTTTCTTCTTTCTCATGGTGATTTTCCACTGTAGCAAAGAACTAAATAACAAAAGAATTGAGAGAAGAAAGGAGGCCCTGCAATAACCAAATACTTCCTCTAGGCTGTACTTTTCTTGGACTAGATTCTGGGTACAACTTCAAACACTGATTTTAAGCACGTACAAATTTATTTTAGCAAGCAGTTTTGCCAGTGAAATTGTTCTGTGCAGATTTGATATGAGCAATAAAATGCACAGCAACATCTGAAAACAAAGTAAGATTCGTGGCATAAAGCCATTCTTACTACAGCAGATTTTAGGAAGATAGAATTTCAGTTTTTGAGTTTCAAAATTTAAGAGATGTAATTGACTATTGAGAAAGCATTTTGTAACTCATTTAATTGGTCTCGAGGAAAGTAAAAAAAAAGAGGAAAAAGAACATCTGCTTATTTCTAGCTATCTCCTGTAGAAATGTCTTCTATCCTTTTGTTTTCATGCTTGTCTTTTCTAAATAAATGTCTTAAAATTTTGAAAACACAGTGACTTCAAATCATTTGGCTAGAGAATACTCTGCAATCTCTCCTCATGCCTCTGGTCAGTAAACTCTCTCATATAGGGAGGAGACCTCCAAACTCTCTGAGTTGGCCTCGTGGCCTGAAGTTGGTGGACTTTTCAAGTAACTGCAAAGATTTATATGGTTGAAAATATGTCGAGATTGTTTTTCCCTCTGTATTTCCACCCCATGGGAAGACAATAATTGAAATTTTAGCCTTTTGAGACCAGAAATTCTGTTTCAGTGCATTTGTCATTTAGCGATGCATGGAAAGCTTTTGAAGGATGGAAATGTTGCTTCTGAGATGGTAATAAAATCAGAATCTCTGTCTCTGAAATAATTTGTTTTTAAGTTAAAATGTTCATGCTTAAAGTACAAAATTGAAATTAAAAAACTATAAAAGATGAAAGTACCTGTTCTATTCTTTCTGATCTTTGATTAAAACTAGACATTTTGTTCCTCAATTGTATCTTTAATCTCTGTACTGGAAATGGAATGATTTCTGCAGCTATTTTGTGTGGCATTATGTGTTGTGAATATCCAATTTCTTTTTTGAGATAATCATAAATACCACTGTAGTTGCACTTTAAAATGCCAAAGAATTAAATTGTGGGGAAAGATGAAACATTTTACTGTATATACTGTATTCTGAATTTTAATGAATGTGTTCATGAGTTCAAAACAATAATCAAGATATTTCTAAATCAGTGCTGTGGAAATCTTTCTCTGAACACTTGCTATTTTAACCTACATGTCCCTTGAAAAGGTGCTGAAAAATGATCTAAATCACAAGTTTTCTTCTTTAGTGAAAAATACTCTTGATCTCAGTTTTTGCTGGCCTCTCTATGCTCAGAAAAGAACATAACAAAAAACAGTGGGTTTTTTCATCCTTTCACTGAAATGTCTACTTTAGTCCCAGTTTCTCCAAGCATTTCTTTATGCAGGGTATCTCCTTATTTCATCAGAAATCCTGCAGAAACAGTGCAATTTCTGGTAACTCAGTTGGATTCTAAAGAATAGGAGTTTGGTGTAGCACCTGTACCCCACACTGGATTTTTGGCTATCCACAGTAGTCCTATGTTGATTTAAAGCAGTATATTGGATGAATCTTCCCAGCGTTAAGGCAGATGGTGCTGAATGGCTTGTGTCCATGTCCTCTAAATTGTTATCTCCCAAACTGGTTGATCCATCAGGACGTCCTTTGGGAAGTGGGTCTCAGGCAGTGTTCATACCCAAGCAGGTCTCAGAATCCTGTTAGTTAGCTAAAGCTGAAATTTAGTGATAGCTTAAAGCATGTAAGGGTCTAGCAATTTTTCAGCAGGGATAGTGGAGTTCCATTGCCCTGGAATGTTCTCTGGCATGAAGTCAGGTGCTGGTTTTGTTGTGGTAGATGGCAGTACCTTTGCCTTTGGGTGGAAACTCACACAAGTGCTTTTCAAATCTTTTGAACAGCACTTTCATGAGTGCAGATGGCAGGGCTAGCAGAGATGTTGCTTTATCTCATTTGCAGTAAAAGCGTGTGTCCTGTTCTGCACAGCTGAGAATGAAGTCCTGGCTCAAGGCTACATGTGCTCAAATCACCATCCTGAATACAGCCCACCTGGCCAGTACATGATGAATGCTCATGTTGGCCTGCTCTTACCTCCAGCCTCAAACAACAACTACACTGGCCCGTGTGTGATGGGATTCAAGTTTCTGCACAGATCCATTTGAGAGTTTGATACAGGGTGCTGATTTACCTGTCAGGAAGAAGGGAGAGGTGGTTAGGGTCTACTTTGATGAGTGTGCAGCCAGAGGCCTTCTGGATGCAGTCTGACCTTGGTATGTGTATGTCATGCCTCATTTATGAACTAGCTGGACGTGTTAAGATGCTTCTTTCTGCCTCTAGTTTAGGCTGTCCACTTTTTTTTCTTTTTACATCTCTTTTACTCCTTTTACATCTCTTCTTCTATGGTCTTACCCAGTATTTTGTGGCAATTCTGTCATGATAGCCTCTTTTATTTAAGATTAATCATGTTTATTTTATGAGCCTTTCATTGGCCCCAGATCAATAACTTGGCTGGCATTTGCTCTTTGTCATTCTGATGTTCATGACATGGCTATTTTTGCTGAAGGCTGCTCATCTACACAATCACAGACTAATCATGTGGAACTCAAAGACCCAGGGAAGACTGCAGGAACAAAGATGGGCAAAAGAAGCTTACTAACCCAGCCAGTGGAAATGGACAGCTCAGCTGCTCCCTAAGACCATCCACGGGCTGGGAGAAAGATTGGTCCTAGAGGGAAACCCACTGAGATCAGTTGGTGGGAAAGGAGAAAACTGGGGAAAGAGAGGGAGTAAAGTGGACTGAGGAGGAACAAAAGTGGAAAAAAAGAAGGAAAAGGGTTAGAAGTGGTTAACTGACTAAAGGTCATGCAGCTTGTCTGACAGAGCCCTGAAACTGATGGGTGAAGTCTGTTCTTTTTTACTTAAATCTGATTACTGACTGCCTTTTTTGAGTCTGTGCTCTCTGGTCCAAATGTACATGTGCAAATGCTGGAAAATCTTAGCCCACACAACCTGGTGAACATGAGAGGTGTGTGCCCAGCAGCGGGAATGGGCCTTGAACCTCAGGGGCTCCTGGGTGCAGGTGCCAACCACTGGAGCATGTCAAGAGCACTGGGGGCTGCTCCTGGAGAGTGTGAGGAGCCTAAATGCAGCAGTGGCCCCTCTATTGTGTGTGCCACATAGCATTACCAGACAAATTCCTGTTCTGATGAGCAGGAGAGAAGGAACAGGACTGGGAGACCTGTGATCTTCTTGTTCACCTGAGGGCTGTGTGAGACTGTGCTTTCTCTCTGTGTGTACCTGTGTGGCTGGATGGGGCAGTGTGAGTGCACATGTGCAGCTGTCAGGAGTGGATGCTCAGCCTCCCTTCTGCCTGCGCTCAGGGAGAGGGAACAGCAGCAGCCTCACATCCATGGGGCTGAGACAGAAGGACAGCCCCTGGCTCTCACTGCTCATCAGGTTCAGCTACCCCTAACAGAGATGAAATTTTCCTCTTGCCAAACCCATGAGCACTGTTGGCTTTTATGGATTCCTTTCCACATCAGTAAGTTAACTTCTGTCACTCATCACTCCTAACCCACTTTTACCTGCCACTCTCTGTGCTGGGGACTCAGTCATCTGTGACTTTCTTGCCGCCCTGCTGGGGTGTCTGATCATACCTTTCAAATCGTTAGCTGCTTAATTTTCTGCCTATTTTGTCTTGCCGCTCATCTTTTTTTTTTTCTTTTAAGAAAACTACTGCTGTTTAGCTTACAGGTAAATGAATACATTTATTAAGAAAAAGAAAGAAGAAGCAAGCATCTGCTGAGGCACCTGGGATAAATGTGTATCTACAACATTTTCCTGGAACAGTATAGCTATAATACTTTTATTTATTTGCTTATTATGATTTTTTTAATTTGTTTCAAATTTTCCTACAAGTTCATTGGTGTCCTGGAAGTACTGTCATATTTTTGAACTGAATACTGCATGTAAAGAGAGAATCGTAAGTCTTACTTGAAGACTATTATTTAATTTTGAGCAGCTGGGCTCCTTCCTAGCTACTCAAAAGCCAAATTCTGGCTCCCCATGAGCAGTTATGTGCACATATCATCACAAATAAATTTAATAGGTTCCCTTTGATGGACTAGCAATGTCTGAAATGTTAACATCTAACAAGAATGTCTATTGTCTTTAATAAAAGGTGACATAACCTGCATACACATTAGCCTTCATGAATAGATTTTTTTCACAGAAATAGCATGGCATAAAAATTAAAAATATGTGAATTGTGACTAAGTGAAAAAAGATGTTTTGGATGTGTTCAGGATAAACTTGCCTGTGATGAGAACTTTTTTCATGCTTGACCATTTAACCCATATATTAATTCAATATATTCACTGGGAAATGTGAGATTTTTCAGTGGATACGCTGAAAGATGTGAGGGTCAGATGAACGAAGTAAAAACATGTCAGACTTCAGTGTAAAATTCTCATTCAGATATCAAAAAAATAATTATTTTCTGCCTGGAAGCTAAATTGCAGCGTTTTGGTCCAGTGATAAGTTCCGGAGACTAGAGAAAAGTAGTTCCACCAATTTGGATTTTAACATCCTGAAGGGAATGAACAGAAGGACTTGAAGCCCTGCTGGATCTGTGAGAGAACAAATAATTGCAAGGCTCTGGGGCTGCACAACAGGAATGTAATTGAATGCATCAGCTTATCTCAGAAAGGGTGATGAGAGTCCTTAAGAAGATAATGCCTTTCAGATACACCTGTTAGAATTTCTAGAACAGTAAGATTCCCCCTGGCTGTTATTTGCTTTTTATGGATAAAGGTGTATGTATGCATTCTGCTGACTCTTTAAAGTGGTTTCAACATTTCTGCCTTTATATTTTATATTTTATAAAATTCACCATGAGTGAAGCTATCAAAGTCAGAATCAAAAGCAGTTAGATGCTCCAATTCAGCATCTTCACAAATCAACTCAGTGTGCTTTGATGTTGATACTGTGGCCCACACTTTTTTACATCTTCCGCTTAGACTAGTGAATACATTTTGTTTATTATTTGAGGGTTGTTAGTAACTTATATTTATGTTTCCTGAAAGACTTATTCCATATGCAATCACTTTAAACAGTTTAATTGGAAAAATAAACAGGACAAAAAAGAGGTGGAACAGAAAGGCTGAAAATGAGAAAGGCAGGCAAAGGAGGGATTGGAAGGGGCACAAACTAAGAAGTGAAGAAGCAAAGGGAAAACTAAAACTGGAGAAAAGAGGTGAAGAAAGTCAAGATCTGATTCCTTAGTGAGAGAAAAAGAAAAAAGTGGTCCAAGTAGAGCCAGTGAAATAGAATCAGAGAGTTCAGGAAATCCCCTTGAGAAAAGTCTGAAAAGATACGTAAAGGGACAGAAAACCTAAAAAACCACATTTAAAACAACTACCATGTGAAAGCTGTAAATGTAAGATTTTGCATAAATTCATCTGAAAGACTTCTAAAACCAAAAGGCCTGGTCTGATAACCTTGATAATCCCTTAATATAAATTGATACTTTTCCTGAATGAGTTCTTGGTTTAATAATTTTATGGAAAAAAAAAATCTTAATTCAAAATGTTCATAGTAGAAGTTCCCATAAAAGTCTTGGCAGTTTTCTTTTTCAGAGGTTTATTACACTTTTTCTTACATCTCTTTCAGCCTCCAATGATCCAGCTTCATCTCAAAGACCTATCAAGCAGAATGAAGAGCCCTCTGTCAAATCTCTGTCCTTATGAGGTACTTAAGCATCAATGAAGTGATTTCTATGATAATAAAATCTTTCAAGGTTCCTGAGTCTTGTTGTAAGATATGTTTTAGGACTTATTTCATGACTCCCTTCTTGTCTCCACTTTTATCCTCCCTGATTTTTCATACAAATGGACACAGTAGTCTGGTAGCAGGCAGGAATGAAAATCTCTTGGGGTTTTTGCTTAGTATCTCCCAGCTTACACACCTAAAGACAGCATTGAGCTTTTGGGAAAGGATTTTTAACCCAAATCCTAGGGACACAGCACAGTCCCTAGGATTTGGGTTAAAAGCTTGAGGCAAACTGACCGAGCAAATTGAGAGAGAGGCAGTTCATGTTCATTTTCATGTATACGGTGCTGCCTTCCCCGTCCTTTACCTAGATAATAATTTTGAAGTAGCAATGCTTGTCCTAACAGTATGCCATCGGGGCTTTATCCCTGAATTAGATGCCTTTTCACTTGAGTGGTCCTTTTTGTTGGTGTCAGTCTGATGAGTAATCAACAGCACAGTACAGCAACATCATTATTCTCTTTGTGAAAAAACTTTGGCCTTCAGAATTGATTAGTCAAATTAATTCAACCATAACTTTCTTTTGTTTCTGATAAGCTGTTGCAAATCTTTAACAGTAACTTTCTTTTGATGTATTTAGCTTGTCTGGTTTCAACCATTCCATTTATTTTTGTCTGAGTTGTCTGATATTAATTTGAAAGACATAAAATTGAGCCACCTTAGCCTAGCTAGCCTCTAAAATCGATGCCAAAATTGTCACATACCTCCAGTTCTCTGAATTCTGCAGAAGGCTTTGAAACCCTCCTGAAGGTCCCTGTTCCTGGCTCAGAAATCTCCCTGACTGCCACTTCAAAGCTCTTTACATGGTGTCTCGTGCACTGTCTTAGTCATCATTGTTTTTGTATCCTACTGAGTTATTAAATTATTGTCTTTGTCTTCTAGTATTTGTCTCGAATATTTCTGCCTTTCATTTAAATGCCAGTTTCATGATTTCTATTTGTGTAGCCATTAACATCAACTGAATCTCATTCACTCAAATATAAATGTCTTCTGTTTTCTTTAGCTTCATTTGCCTGAGATTTTTGCCTTTTCAGCTTTTTTTTTGTGAGTTTACTACAGCTGCGAGACTTCAATAGTTCTAATTTTAATTCCCAATAAAGTAGATTAAGCAAACGGTTACCTTTTAAATTCTGCATGTGTTCATGTCCTGTTAGCCACCACTATCCCCTTTCTTCATGCCAAAATAAATCTTTCACTTAAATATGATTTTGCTGCAAAGATGTGTATTGTATTTGGTAGCAGGATTATTTTTATAACTCCCTTGTCATGCATTCCCTCTATAGAATATCTAGAGCTGATGTTTCAGCTGCATTTCACAGAAAATTAAGGATGGAAAATTGCTCAGGTTTGTGAGCTAAACAGCAAAACCCCCAATACCCATGAAAATGAAACTATAGACTAAACATCCTTTTGCACAAAGAAATCATGGGGCTAATTTCAGGACGAAATAAGAAGAAGGAATAGGGAACTTTTGCATAGAAACCTTGCTGATGGAAGTGTACAAACGTCCTCGGAGGTGAACAAAGGTTCTTGGGCTTGCATGACAGTGGGCTTAGGTGTGTGTGTTGTCCCTGGGTGAATATGGAAGTTTTTCTTGTCTACCCATCCTTAAAAACACTGTGGTGCCAGACTCAGTGAAATGTGTTTTGAAGCTACCATGGGAAGGGTAGGGGCAAGGGGACAGGCTTCACTCTGCTCATTGCTGCCAGCTTGCTCTCATCTGCAGGAGGGAGAAGTTGCTTTGTGTGTTGCTCTTGGCTACAAGAAGAGTTGTAAGAAAGTCACTTGGAGCACAGAGTGCTCATTTGTGCTCAGCAGGATAGGGGTATGCTCTTACTGGCATAAGCAAGGCAAACCTGTGGCAATTCTTAACTTCTGCTATGGGAGACACAGAGTGAAATGCATGAGGAATTTTGAGGTTTTCCTCTTTCCAACATTGGCATCAGAGTCTGCTAATGTTGTTATCTATTGTTTTAAAGAGAAAAGTTATTGGTGCTTCTATTAATTTTCTATTTATTTTATTTGTGGTTGTGACCAAAAAAATCCCACAAGACCAACGCACAAATCAAAAGATAGATTAAAAAATGTAAGGTTCCTGCTGCTTGATATTGCTTATTTGAGTAATAAGAGAGTAATAATAAACAGAGTAATATTTCCACTAGTGAATCTCACAGGCAATTACAGAATGTAATTGTAGGTACAGTTGAAGGTCCACTCCGCAGAAAACATGCGATAGGTTTCATCTCCTCCCTCAAATTCCAGAACAACTTCTCAGTGGCAGATTGAGATGGACTGACCAGGCCTTCATGTCTGTGCAGCAATTTTCACCTCCACAAGTTGAGGTCTCAGGTCCCCCAGAACCAGAAACAACACCGATGTTAACTATTTTTTCTTGGCAGGTTTATCTAGAAAGTGAGATCAATAGACTACAGTAAGCAAGTTTCGTCCTTGGATAGATATGCAGCAAATAACTTACAGGTGTACAGAATTCCAAGTACTCATGGACACTAAAATGTTGACCGAATAGATAGGATGACACTGTAGGTCATCCAACTTTGATAAATAAGCAGAACATCCTTAAATGTTGATGGCTGTTGGCCAGGCCAAGGTAGTCAGTTGAGGGCTGACTGGCAGAAGTTCAGCTATCTATCACTTGATGACAAGGCCTTTTCACCAGATGAAACTGATTAGGAAATTATTGGCAAGGTCATAAAAGAGCTCCCTCCTTTAGTAACCCATCATCTGGGACAGTAGGAGAAGAACAGCAGGCTTGATGCAGAGGCTGCAATTAGCTTTTACCTGGTGAAGTACCTTCAGAGTGGGTGGAAAGAAAACAGCAAAACAGCTGGAAGTGTGTTTAGCTTCTCTTTCACTATTTAGATTTTACTGTCTCTCTTGAGGAAAGGATAGCTTTTCATAAATTCTATGCAAAACATATTTGTGTGATGTGCTCTACCTCATGTCTCTGAGAAGATAACCTATGAACTTACACTCCCTTGAAACTCAGGCTGTGGATTCTCCACTATCAGGGTTGGACTCTTATGATCCTTGGACCTGTGGAGATCAGGCAGGAAGAGCCCCCACCTGTACAAGCTTGGACGCTTCCATGTGGTTATGAGGTCTGACTCCTCTAAATAAAAAATATAAAAAAATTTTAGCTGCTCCTTGCCTATGGTCTAACTCCCGCCACAGTCTTCTGATCATTGGCCAAGGAGGATCAAAAAGAATCATTGGGATTTAGGCTTATCTGACTTCATTGTGAAAATACATTTACTTTTTAATTGAAAAGAGTACTTGGTTTTGGTTCGCTTTTTCACAGTCAGCTGGCTATAAATATAAGGTTTCTTTCTTTCAGCTGGAAACCAGGATGTGTTTCCCTGAAATGCGGATGGTTGCACCAGTTTAAATTCCTTTGTGGAGACTGAATTGTTTTAGCCCAGATTCAACTTCCTTTCAACATCACTGGGAGCAATACTGAAGTTTCGTTTCTATTACTATTAGAATAGCCCTTGTGACTACCCCTGAATAAAACACTCTGCTGAAAGTAGAGTGTTTTATTCAAGCAAGCCAAAAATACAGCAGCAGCTGTCCCATTGATCAGCATGTAGTTATTCAAAACTGTGCAGATCAGATATTTTGTACAGAAACAACCATTTCCCAATTCATTCAGAATTTCATGGGGGAATTGGGTAACCTTTGAAATGAGTGCTTAAAAGTGAGCACCCTTGTCCCCAGAGTGCAGCATTCCTGATAAATAATTAATTGAAGATTAAGTTCTACATCTTGAAAATATGATAAGTTTTCAGGAGCTGACCATTATATATATCCTGGGTTGCTTTCATGTTTGTGTCATTTGCTTAAGCAGTCGCTGTTTTGAATTCAGATCATGTTATGTGTTCAGGGATCAGCATATTTTTTAACCTTATTATGCAATTACCTTCTTGACTGCCACACAAAGAAAAATAAGTTGCATTTTTGAGCAAAGGCTCAGAGCAGAATTTGCCAGATCTCAGGATTGAAATATAGTCCTGTTATTGCCAATATGCTTTGCATTAATTTTCCTTTTCTTTGCACAAGGATTTTTGTCAGTCATTGGGCATTTTGTTCCTTCTGCTTACTGAGCACAACTGCTTCTTGCATATAGCTTCTTTTTGAACATCTATTTCGAAAATGTTGTTTATCTATCCAGAGTAACTGTTTTCTTAGCTATTAGTCCATAGTGTTTATTAATTTTTCTATTGTTTCTGTTCTGCCTTTATTTCTCTTGAAGAACCATCTTGGCCCATGCTTGAAAGGGGAGGGCAGGATGGCCAACTACAGTATTTTCTCTTTCATTTATTTGGTCAGAATTTCCCCTTAAGCTTTTCTGTCTGCCCTGTAAATATCAGATGTTACAAGGAAAGCAACAGGCTGTGTGATGCTGAAGACCCTAACCTGTGTTCCTCCAATAAATGACCAGGAAAGTACTTTACCACATGTGCTAAAGGAAGAGCCCATCTCCCATTAGTAATGCCTGTGAGCTCAGGTTTGTGAACTTCTCCAATTTTCTTCTTTTTTTTGAAGCCTCTGATAAAAATGCAAAAGGCAATCCATAAATTTGATAATTCTTCTGCTTTTTTTCCCAGACAACTGTTCCTTAGCCCAAAATGTTTCTGCATGAGTCTGTAAATCTATCTCTGCTGACAGAACCCACAGCTGGTTAGTAAAAATGAGGGGCAGATCTCATTGAAGTCAGCAGGGCTGTGAAACTGGAATCTCAGTTTCTATGCACAAATGATTATAAACACCCCAGTGTTACATCCGAAAACTCCTCAGGCTTTACTTAATCTTTTTTGTTTTAAAAGATTAAGTCTGTTCCCAGCTCAGCTAAATCAAAACCTTTAAGCCACTCCTTTTAGAACCCCCAAGCACCTGAAGGATAAATAGCTTTTAGTTCTGGTAACTCAAGGGTGATGATCAGCTCCTTCAAAGACCGTGTGTGACAGTGCAGAAAATGTCTTTATTCTGTCAATTCAAAAATTATCTGCTTGCCTGGAAAACAAAAAACAGCCTCCAAATGTATCAGGAAATGAAAAAAAACACCCAGCTTTGGGTAAAAGAGGACAAGTGATGGCTTCAGAGTACAGTAAGGTCAGAGTGTTTACTCAGTAGGGCTGTCCCAGTGTCTGAAGCCTTAAAGCTACAATTTATGTCCAATATTGGTGCAATATATGCACTGCAATAATGTATGAAATAAAAAACATGTGCAGCATTATAAGATAAATTTTCCACTTTGATGCTAGTTAGCAGGTAAGCTACAGACATAAAAAAATCTCTTCATAATAGTTTCTGGGATCTATATGTATTTCTTCATTTTTAACCTGAAAGACTGTATTTTCTTATAAAGGATTTTGAAAAATGAGCCATGTATGTATCACAACAGAAGATGGCCATAAAGAAAGGGGAAATTTGATTAAATGACAGAAAAGGTTTCTGTGCACTCAGAAGACCTGATCTCCTTATTTATATGAAATAGTTTTATGCTGACTTAACTTTTTCAGTCTTTCCTGACTCATTTGTGTTAGCAGATATTTATCTTTGATCATCAAAGACATTATTAAAAATAACTTTATTTTCCCTCTGCAAAGCTCCTTCTTTCTTGTCCTGAATTACCCCATTAAGTTGTCATTGACTTGGATATATTTCTTGTTTTGCATTGTTCATTTATCTCTTAAGTTCATTTCCTTTTGTTTGTTATGACTGGCTTGAGGTTTTTTGGTGCTGTTTCTTCAGAATTTCTGCCTTACTTCATTTGTTTCACCTTCCTCAGCTGAGGATTTCAGTGA
This sequence comes from Cyanoderma ruficeps, assembly GCA_008694505.1. Taxonomy (NCBI): domain Eukaryota; kingdom Metazoa; phylum Chordata; class Aves; order Passeriformes; family Timaliidae; genus Cyanoderma; species Cyanoderma ruficeps. The sequence goes on from VZDJ01007749.1 coordinate 42,385,857, forward strand.
CCAGTGCTGGAATCAAAGAGTCAAAACCTCTTTTTCTCTCTACCTAAAAATTTATTTTTCTATTTGTTTGAAATTTCTTGAATAATTCTAAATGAATTCACTGTTTTCCCCTGAATGCATTTCTTTGATGTGCCCTTCATTCCTAGTTTAATTAAGGCTTTCTCCAACAGTGTTGTGTAGAGCCTGTAAGGTGCAATACATTTTGTGGAGCATGGCAGTGGAACCAGGAAACTTTAAACTTCTTAGGGTTTGTTTGAAACTGTTCCAGCTGCACGTGGCCAATTCAGGACTAGAGAAGGGCACCACTCACTTTATAGCACAGGCCCATGTTTTGAGTCCTTTTTCTGCCTCTGCATAGCAAATGTGTGCACTGGCATATCCTTCAGGCTTGTTGCAGCGGTACAGAACAGCTGTGTATTCATAGACAACAGGTTGCTTGTTCTCAGTGTGTGTGGAAGTGTTCCCTTGCCATGTGTATTTGAAGTCTGTGGTGTCTTCATATGTGTCCATCTGTGTGGGCTCCAGAGTCTGTGCAAGACTCCAAAAGTAGCTGTCCTTTCAAAAAAAAGAAATTGTGCCCATTTCTCGCTCCTTCAGAGTGCTGTAAAAGCTGACACATCTCCTAGGAAGCAGAAGCCAAGGTGAAGTATTGTCCTCTGGAAAATTCAAACCCCATTTCTTTTGCATTCAGGACAGCAGGGTGTCTGTTGGCACGATGAGAACAGAATCTGCTTTTCCTTAGTAAGTCTTCTGGGACCAGTTTGGGACAGAGGGAACGAGGTAGAGGAAGACTGTCTGCATCACACACTCCTCTGGGAGAGGAGATTTCCAAGTGTTAGTCCCTGCTTTAAAATATCTATTTATCCATTGTCTGAGAAAGGAAATTTGCTTTCCCTAACTTTTGAGGATTAAAAGTGTTGGCACTTGTTTATACTTTGCTTTTTACTGTTATGGCTAGCTGCATAGGAGAATTCAATCCGCAGAATTATCCACAGAACCCAGAGGGAGAAGTTGTAATTACTTGAATCCTGTCAGCAAGTGCTTTTGACACAGAGGTTGCTATAGTGTAGCAAGCACACTCGACAAGAGACCTGCAGAATTCAGCTTCTGTACAGCAAAGGCAGAAGACAGTTTTGAGCAACAATATTTAGTCTGAGGCTGGCGTGTGCTTTGAAGAATACCTTTGCCCACAGTCCTCTGTATGCAGACTGCAGATCTGTGGGACCATAGGCACTTTTTTCCTGTCCCCCTTTCTGTGGAAATGAAGGTACAAGAGGGAGAATTAGCATGCAGTGAGATTTTGCCCAACTGTGGGATGATGAGGGGGCGTCAGGCATGCATCCAGGCCCCTGAAGCTGGGATGTACCCAACAGTCAGAGCAATAAATGAAGGAGGTAATAGAGGTTTATAGCTATGACATGCTGCATTCAGTTAAAAAAAAACCTTTAATTTTTAATGAAATGTAAATCTCAACATATTTTTTTACTAGATTTCTTTTCTAATGACAATTGCTTGGAGACAACTTGTTCTGGTCTGCCCTGACCCACTGGCCCTGTCTATAGTTTCTCAGAGGAGTTCAAATCATTATGTGTCTGGGATGTTGCACTTTCTGTGCATTTCCCTTTTACAGAATAAGCACGCATCTGGGTAGATTGGCTGATATTTGCAGATTCAGTATAACAAATTTCCATAAACTTGTTTTCCCTGTTAAAAGGAGTTATGCATGTTTCCAAATTACTGAAAAACCTTGTTTTATCTGTTGATGTGCAAAACAGGTTCAGTTTTACCTTTTCTTCCCACAAAATACCAGTACATACCTAAGCTTCTCTGCTCGCTGTTAAGCTTGTGCTTGGTGACTTGCTGGCATCCCTCTCTGTCCCTGTGAGGAGTGAAAACCTAAACAACAGCAGCTTAGTCCTTGTGCTCTCTTACCCTCAGCAGCCCAGAATCTTTGCTGTCATTCACACCACCTCACTTTGCACTTTGTCAGGATAAACATGCAAAATGCACATTGAACAGTTTTGGGGGAAGGAGAAATGGTAAACAAAAAATTCAAACTGAGCTGCTCTTATGTTGGTAGAAAAAGTTTACGGGGAAAAAAGGGAAAAAGTAAGTGCATAACAGGTTTGCTTCTGAGATCCACTCACACTGACTTTTTTTGAGCCTTAGAGAAAGAGCTAACATGTCTTGAGTTGCAGCTGTAATCACAACTATAAATAACTGTTTGAAAATCAATTCCAGGAAAATCTCACATATTTGGAGAGAAAGAAAAATGCTCTTTTGCACTTTTATCTTGCATGGGAATAAAGCTGAAATATGAATAAGCAAGCAATTTATAACACTTCATCATGTTGGTCTGAAAATATCTAAGTCCAAGGGGCTGCTGTGTCACCCAAAAGAAAATCTGCTTCCGTAAACAAGACAAATCAAAGAAATGCCAAACTAAAGATAAATAAAAAGAGAATTCTCACAAAGATCTCCAAGTATCTAAGAGAGATGGATGCTTATAATGTGTGATTCTGCACCAAGAACAATGGAAAAATCAAGGGGCATAAAGCAAGCAAGCAGATGTTTTGCAGTACTAAAGAGAAGAGATGAAGGGTGTTTAGAATTTGGCTTCTGAGTCAAGCCAGAAAAGAGCTCCTGGAAATGGTGCGTATCAATACTGGAGGGAGAGCTTCAGAGGGTATCTTAAAGATCAAAGCTCTTTTCAGAGAGGAAGGAAGGGTGATGTTTTGAGATATGTAGTTTGATTCACTGAGAAACACATCCCTTTAAAGTTTCCTCCTCTTAATAAAGAGTATTTGTTAATAAATAGCATTGGAACAGTGAATTTCTGGTGCCTCTTAACTGTTTATAAAGGAGAAAAAAAAGAAAAAAATATGTCCATGATATTGATTTCTGTAAATAAGACACTTTGTCACGTGTGAGGACTAACATACACACGCTTATATTTGGAGTGTTGCCTTTAAGTGAAGTAATGAAGTAGGACATGCATGCAGTTGTAAACAGCATGAGGTTCCTATCTGATCAACAATGCAATATGTATGGATTCATTTCCTATAAATACGTTTCATAGCTGCTTCATCTGGGTTATTTACAAATTAATCAGATTTTATATAAAGACAGTAGGCATCAGGTACTATCTGTTCTCCTCTAAAGAGATTTCAGTTAAGAAGTCTGGATCCCCAAAAAAAGAAGGGAAATTGAAAACCAGATGAAGTTTTTTATCATAGCTACAATCAAAAGAGACCTGCTTTTCTCCTCTATTAACTGGTCAGCTTAACCTGCTATTCAAGTTGGCAGCATGCACAGGGCCTATATATGCCACCTTCTCTTTTTCAGTAACAGACACCTATCTTCTGGATAGCCAGCAATGAAGACTTTTGGAGGTTTGTATTTGAAGAAAAAGAGGCAGTGGATACAACCTTGGATATACGATTTTTTATTTCCCCTTTCACCAAGCATAGGATGTTCCATCCTCAGGTCTTTTCAACGTGCAACTGTAGAATATCTTGTGCAACCTGCTTTTATTAGATCACATGCTTTTACTATACCCACTGTGAGCAGAAGATTGGATTGAATAAGTGAAGGATGTTCACTTACAATCTGCACAGTTCTATAATTGCTAATAAAGAGTTAACTGTGAGAAAGTTACAATAATTTACCTGAATGAAGTGATGGAACTCCTTTTTTTAAACATTTTCTAACATCTGAAAAATGTCCTGTTTATTAATGTACTAAAGCTTTCCTTTGTAAATAGCAAGTAATTAATTTTATTATAGTGCAACTTTCTGTTGTAACAAAAGAGTCAGTGACAGTTCCCTGGAACAGGGAAAAGTAATTAAAACATTTGTTTTTCTGGTTAAAGAATCTGAAAGTCACTGTAATGACTAACAAATGACTGCTGTCTAGCTCTGCACTGCTGTACTGAAAGTGCTAAATAATAAGAACGTGAGGACAAGTGCCTGCATGACACTGGGAGGGTTTCATTGCTTGATGCAGAAATTGTCTTAAAAGTTTTTTCTTACGTGTGTTCAGTCAGTTTCTGAACTCATGCAAAACTTTAGCATTTACAGTTTTCTCAACTGAGAACTTGCAACTTATTGCACAGGAAATCACCTCTCTGGATGCTTTGGGCACAGTATGTGAAACTTCACTAAATGACATCTGGTTTTGGTACTATTTTCCTTTGGGTGACGATTTAGCTTTCCCATAACATGTGGTTTTGCAGGCCTCTCTTTTATCTAGCTTGTCAGCCATCTTTGCTCCAGGCTAAGTTGTTCTAGGCTATTCTTTATATAAATGTCCATATGTGAGTGTGTGGTGTCTTGGGAAAGATGGTGACCACAGCTGTGGGCTGATATTGATATTAATAACAAAAGACTAATTTGAGTAGGCTGAATTCCCAGAAATCAGTAACTGCTGATAGATTTGTATTTATTTTTTGAAGCCTGTCAGGAGGTATTCTTCCACCCATGACCCTCCTAATCTTACTGCATTGTGAGAGTTCCTCTGTGTTAGTACAATCTACTATCTCTGAGGAATCATTAGATACTTCATGTGCTGCTTTCACACTGGTGGTCTTTGCTCTACAGCACCAAACTGTAAACTATAATAATACTTGTTGAATTAAGGAATCGCAGTAAAAAATAATACATAGATTGGGGAAAAAAATCAAAGGTAAACAAAATGAAGCTTCATTCTATGCTTGCAAATAAGAATCCTTTCTAGCATTTCTAGTGTTTCTGTCAAAGTGTTTGTCTCATTTCCTCCTCTTTGATGTGTCTTTTCTCTCCTTTTTTTTTTTTTTNTTTTTCTGCCCCCTTGGTAAAGCTTTCCCTGCCTTTTTCCTGTGTTGTACCTTAAATTGCATATTCCACTACTCATGCAATGGGTAGGGTTTACATCTCAACTAAATCTTGAATCTCTTACTGCTACCCCAGTACTGTCTCATTTGCTACAGCAGAGACAGTTTTTCTAAACATGGTTCTCTTGCTGCAGCCCTGCCTAGGGGATTGAGACTCCAGTTCAGATTTTTCTCTTTCTATCCCTGCATGATGGATGCAAGCAGCTAGAACATACTAATGAGCGTTGTAGGAAAAGGGCATGCCAAATCTGTGATCCATTACAGCTTTTGTTAAGCATTACTGCTCATACTGCAGTAAGCTGAAACGTGAAGCACTATGACTCCTGAAATAAACAGGTTTTTGAAAGGTTTTTTCTTGAACAAAAATAAAATAACTCTGTAATAGTCGAGCACATACCAATTGTGTGCCTTTCCCTTAGATTGTGATTTTTACTTTTTCAGGATTGGACACATAATTAAAAAGCATATCCTTTGGCAGGTAATGACAAAATCTGGAGGGTTTTTTTTTGTTTGTCTGTTTTGTGAGTTTTTTTGTTGTTGGTGGTTGGTTTGGGGTTGGCTTCTTTTTTTTTTTAGGTCATTGAGCAAAAAAACTGTAATGGTTTTTAAGTGCAGAGGAAATATAATTTCTTTCGTTGGCTCAAATTCAACAAGGGAGTGGCACAGGACATGATGGAGGGGAGCACTAAGGAGATACATAGGTGTTTATTTCTAGGTCCCTTACTTGAGTCTGATCCAGATCAATGCCACATGAAATTTCTTGCAAATTGGTGGCTCTTTAGTTAAATGTGAAATGACTTGGCATTGACTCTACTACATTGTAATTTCTTTATCTTCCTTAATTTTTAAAGCTGGGATTGCAAACATTGCAAAAATAAAAGCAACTGCTGGTATAAGTTTTCTGCAGTTGAATGGATGCCAGCGTTCTATCACAGAAGCAATTCTCTCAGCAAGTACTATCTGCAAGACTGAGCCTGCAGCCAGGTTGTCACATCTCTGCAGAGGTGGGGATTTTTTTAATTGCTTAGATAAACAACTCCTAACCAGAGGGTGAGACACCATTTGACATGAATATTTTTGGGTGTTTATTGGAAAGTGAATAGATAAGATCCTTACATTTGCAAGTGTATTCTCCATGTAGGTGCTGTCTGGACCACTACTCCATGTGTAACTTCTAGAGACACAAAGGTCTGTCCCAGTTTTCATAGCTCAAAGTCTAGCTTTTCTCAGGGTCTTCTTTCCAAATTGTTTTCAAGTCTTCAAGGTATGCAGGCGTTCTTTTTCTGGGCAGAGTTTCCTTGAAACCCTATTTGCATTCATCAAAAGGTTACCAAGTTGGTTTTGTTTGGAATGAAATTCACTTCACGGGAAAATTTCTGGCCAGCCGTTCTCCCAACAACCTCTATTTCTAAAGCTGTGTGTATGAAACTCCAACCTTTCTGAAAGTGAAGAACTCAAATGATGGATGAATACAAAATGGAGAAACTAATATGGTGCATGCTGATCTTCTTGGCTCAAGCACTAGTCCTTGACATGTCACATCCTCTAGCCATCATCTGATAACTGCCTATTTTTGCTGGCTGTTTCAATTGTGAGCTCTTTCAGGCATAGATGTCTCACTGCATTTTTCACACTCAGCACTTTTTAAACCTTTAATAATTGCCCTTGTTTCTTCCATGGAATTCTTGTGACTTAAAGGAAAGAAGATTTTGGTCTAGCTTTGTGCTCTAACTCTGGCAGCACTCCATGGCTTTCATTCAGTCACATCCTATTTACTCAGCCCTTAGGTAGATTAGATTACAAGAGAGGTAAGAGAATATCTGTAAGAAATTATTAATCTAAAATGTTCTCCTGATCTGAAGAACATTTTCTTTGAGGCCTTATTCAGGTACATTTTAGATATGTTGAGGTCCCCATATTTACTGTTTACTTTCCAGAGTAGACACAGTTTTGCTCTCATCTATGTGATGGAGTTCTTTCTGTGTACCAAAATTTAAAAAAAAAAAAAAGTTAAAAATCATGGGAGATTATCAGTTTAGAAATGTTCAACTCTGGTAGTGGACAAAGTGGTACTGGTCTCCTCTATAATATATCTAAAGATCCAGAACTGACATCTTTTACCACACTGACATCTTTTACAGCAGCCCAACCACGATGATTTTATTACGTTTGCATGTAATTTACCAAGTGTTTGTCCTTTCACAGGGCAAGCTATGCAAGCAAACTCTAGCTTTGTACTCGTTCCTCAGTTTACGGGTTATGTGTAATAATGAATTGCAAATGAGTTCTCAGGGGAATTTAATATTTTGGTTGGAGGGGTAACAGGGATAAAGGACTATTAAAGGTGATTTTGTGCATGCACTGAGAAAAATAAAAGTTGTTCTCCATTTCATTTTAATTTCTTCAAGACCAGAAAATCTCAATATTATTTTATTTAGTACAGACACAGCAGAAATCTTAATTGTGAAAGAAGACTGTTATAAATCAGAAAACTCTGGATTAAAAAAGTGGTTTATAATTTGAGAAATGTGTAGGAGCTTCCTAAGCTCCAAAGGAGTATTGCTGTGTGGATCTGGCTCACAGATGCGAGAGGAACTGCCTGTGATGGGGACCATCACTGGGCACATGGGCTTATGCCATACAGTTTATCTTCCCCAAGAGAGTTTCAGATTTCTGGATAGCATAGCTGAACTTTTAAGAAAGTGATGTACAGTTCTAGATGGCTGAGATCTGACAGAGGGTATTTCAATGCTGCTGCAGTACAGCATACAGAGCAATTTGCAATACCCCACAGGTTCCTTCATTAGCAGAGGTGAGATGCACTTTAGTGCTACTGTCAGGCTGTCTGATCAACTTTGTTCAAATGAAAGGAGAGAGGAGGGTGATGACCTAGTTGGGGTGAGGACCTTGTGGCATTGTTCAATGTCTTGGTGTCTATTTCAGGGCAAAAGCTGCTTAGAAAGGTGTGTTGGCCAGTGACCTGCTACAGCGCTGCTCAGTCTAAGACATGGTCTGGCCCGTCTGAACCCTGTGGGCTAAACTTTATATAAAGATTGAATCTGATAAAACATCAGATTGTCACTTGTTACTTCTAATCTGGAGTGACTTAGATAATTTTGTTAAAAGGTAGAACAATAAGAATCACACTGTTGGGAAAAAGCAGTGAAAAGTCAGAAGGCGGCAAAATGAGTGTTCACCTCTTATTTTTTCTTGAAAGTATGAACTGCAAATTTTCTAAATTCGCCCGTGTGTCTTAAGCCAATACCAGAATATTGTCTTGTAGAGTGCTTGACTAATTCATATAACATAGGATATAAAAATAGGACAGAAATCTAATAACTTGTTCTCTTCTACCCTCTTTTGATTACAATAGTTTTAGTATAAACCTCAACCTGCATATATGTTCAAACACTTATTGGAAATATCAGACTTTGACCTTCTTGATGATAAACACTTTGGTTAATAGTCTTACTGAAGTGAAGGACTTCACAGAGTAGCTGGGACCAGGGTACTTCTGAGTAATTTCAATGAAATACAAGTCAAGTCAGAAGAATAGATACATTAAACAAAACTTTTATGTTTTCATCCTCATTTTCTCATTAGCCACTGGCTGTAATTTACTACAATATCATATTCTATTATTTTCCAGAAGAAAATATACATATTTTTGGAAAAATAAGGGGGAATTTATGTTTCGCAGAGGTGTGTTGTTGAAGTCAAAGACAAATGCTTCAAATTATTAGGCCTCTGCTCTTCTCACTTAATGAATAAACCATAAAAACAAGATGAGAAAGAATAACTCAATCTGCTGAAAATTGGATCCTTGCAAACAAAAGAAAAAGATGCCATAGTGCAATAGGCACTGCTCTTCCTTGAATATGAGTTTTTGCACTTATCAAACTAGCAATAACATACTAGGGCATAAGGAAGATGCATTCCTCACATTATTAATGGGTGGAGTGTAGGTAATGAATACTTTCCTGCAAAATAAATGCAGTAATTATTTTAATGAGTTCTTGAAAATTTTTAATTGCATGAATCTACTGTGTGTCTTTTCTGTTGTGGCTGTTTTGCTGTCGTGAAGCAAACACCTTCAGAAGAAAGACTGTAGGAGAGCTTCAAACAGACAACCCATTATATTTTCAGGAGAAATTATTACTCATATCACACCTAAATTAAAGCAAATAGCTGAAGCAAATAGCTGATGAATATGGGAGCCTGCTGGTGGGATACATGGGTGCTCCAGATGGTGAGTGACCACCGACGAGTAAAGTAGTGACGGGGCAAAAAGGCTTATTAATGGGAATAAAAAGAAAAAGGACATTATTTTTGATGAAAATATTCAGTCCAGGCTGCAGCTGGGGAAAGCTTTCTCTTGCCAGGGAGTACAGCTTTGCCTGCTGGTCCCACCAGCCATGCCAACTTGCTGCACACTCTGGGGCCACCCCAGTGGCCAGCCAGCAGCCGGCTTTGTCTGTTGAATTTTCACTTTTTTTTTAAAGTTGGAGTAATCACTGTCCAAACATTAACCAAAACTCCCATATGCCTGCTGAACTTGATTTTTGACATTGGTTATTCTGTCTCTGGTTCTCAGCATGACAGATCAGTTTGACTTCTAGACGTAACATACTAGCTAGTATTTCAGAAGTCATCCTGTACCTATTTCAGCCTATTAAATAAATAATTTTCATTCATTTAAAGAACATCTTATTTTTCTTATTTTGTCTTGTAAATCTAGAAAATACTTGGAACTTCCCTGTTTACTATTTTATCCCTCTCAACAAGAAGCAGGAAAGAAAATTTTATATTGACTTTATATATTGATCTTTTCCTGTTGCTTATCTGCTGCTTACCATTAGTTTAAGAAAATTAATATAATTTTGTTTGTATGGAATTGTTTTTCAAGTTCTTCCAATATTTACAGAAGTTAAGTAAGTTTCCTATTACTTTTAAACAGGAGGGAATATCCATCTTCTATATCCATAAGAAATGAAAACCTGTGAGAATAAATATCTTGAGAAGTGTATGGCAGGTGAAAAGAGTGCTTCTGGCTTCTGCTTTTCACTGTTGTGTTTTATGTACCAGCACTCCAGCTTGCTTAAATCATTTTTATGTATATTCAGTCATGTTAGGGCTCGACATGGTCTGTGCATTTGGAAATGCAAACACTCTCTGATGGGCCCAAAGGGAAAGTAAGGGCATCACTCCACTGACTTTTGAGCTGGGATTTAAGTCCCAGAGATGATGAAAGACCTTTACTGTCTTATGTGCAGAATGCAATGTTTGCTACCAATACTTTTGAACAACAGGTGAGCTGAAGGGGCTCTGGGCTGTGGAGCTGGGAGGCAGGACATAAACAAGCTTGGTGAGCACTGGTTAAGGTCTGTGATAATGGACACAGTGAACTATGTCAGTGTTATTGGTTGATGTTACTTGTTTACATATGTTCACAAATTCATGTCTGAAACAAAAAATGCCTGCCCCAAAGGGTGCCCAGAGAAAGGACAGAGGGAGGATATTCTAGTTAAATACAAATTGTCCTTGAAGGAAGTGGAGATGACCAAGTGGATTTTAAAGAGGGATTTGAATTACCCTTTAGGAAAACTTGGTTTGGCAGATACTAGTGAATGAAGTAGCTGTGCAAAAATTGTGAATTCTGCCACAAAGACTCACTGAAATGTGTAGAAACCAAAAAGTGCTTCTATGTTGCCTACAAATAAAATGCAGAAAATTTGCTGAGCCAAAATTATAAACTTTTCATTGCATAAGTCAATAATGTACAAGGTGCATCAGCAAATGCTGGACAGTCCTCGATTTTCATGTGTACTGCAAAATGCCTGGAAAGCACGGTCACGGTACTGTCTTTAAAAGAGTTTGCACAAATTTAACGTTAATAATTTATTATTCTTATTTACCCAGTGGATCATAAAAGTGAAAGAAATATGAAGGAAAGCTGTCTAAATCCACATAATTTTGTTTTTAAGGTTTTATAAGATTATATAAAGAATCAAATTAACTGATGATTGAATTAAATATAACGGTTTGTTTATCATTCCTATTTTCTTCCACTGTGAAAGTCTGTGAATTTTAATTGGCCTATAAATTCTTTTCTTTGATTAAAAGCATATATTAGGGTGAGTCTATAATTTTATGTCATTTCCATTACTCATGAAAAATTGCTATTGGAACAGTTAAGGTCAGAATAATTATGGTTTTAAGAAATGATTTATTTTCTTGATTATATTTTCATATGTCTAATAATTTTGCAAACTGAATTTTAAAGCAGCTTAATTTCTGTAGCTAAATTTATTGTCTAAACAATTCATAGTGGCATTATGTTGGCTACTAATTAGAAAATACCTGGAAGCACTCTTCCACAGCTTGGCTATTTGGGAATCCTTTTATTCATTTCAAAAATATTGATCATGAGCTGAAGGAGATGTGAAGGGGCAGATGCTGAGCTCTTCTCCCTAGCATCCAGTGATAGGATGAGTGAGAATGGTTCAACATGGTTCCAGGTGAGGTTTAGAGTGGACATTAGGAAGCATTCCTTTACCAAGAGGATGGCAAGTGCTGGAACCGGCTTCCTAGAGAGGTGGTGGATGCCCAAATCCTGTCAGCGTTTAAGAGGTGTTTAGACAACGCCCCTTATAACCTGTCTTAGTTTATGGTCAGCTGAAGTGGTTGGGAAGTCTATTCTATTCTAATAAATGGAAACAGAAAGGTGAAATATCTGGGATTCAGTGAAAGGATCCTACCTTTGGTTTAGGCTTAACAATAGGAAGGGCTTTGCTTTTGTGTCCATCTGGGTAGTTCAATCAAATTTTTAAAAAATGAGTCTTTGGATATATGTACTAAGTCTTATGTACAGAATTGCATCTGTCCATGTTACTCAAGATGTACAGATATCATACCTAGATTCACAAATTCTGTAAAAGAATAAAAAAATGCTATTTTTGGCTGCTCATACAGAGCGTTATCTGATTTGCACTAAAATCACAATTACTATTCTGTATAGAAAGGCTTCTTACCCTTCTCAGGTGACATGAGAAAAGTTACAGGTTCTCTATAGCTTCCATAATTTTGGGTTTTTTGCGGAGGGTGGGGTTTTTTCATGTGTGTTGCATTTTTCCTTTTCTTCTTTGTGAAGAAGCTTCCAGGGACAAAAAAATAAAACCAAACCAACAAATTTTCTTCTGACAATGTTGGCATGTATTGATCCTTCCTGAAAGCCATCCTGGGGAGCAGTGTGTCGTATATTCTCTCTTATTGCTTTCTTACTCTGTCCTTATCTTCAATCTGCCCTAGTAGGACTGTACCAAGTACTTCTACGGTCATTATTTTACCATGTAACACAGCAAATACTTGCGGGTTTTCTTGCAGGATTTACTGTGTAAGTTAATTACAACTGCAGCCTGGCCTGAGGCTAGATGAATCAATGTAATAAGCTTTATCCACTGGGATTTTATTCAGATGTCTTTCTTAGTTTGTATGTTTTAAATCTGCTTTAAATCTGAGCATATCTCATTAACAGTACCTTATGCGGACTGTTTTCACCATTACAGGCCTGGGTTACAAGCTGGAATTCTCTATCATCCTGAAAATTCAGGTAAAAGGAAGAGATTTTGCAAATAAAAATTTGGTGATTGCTGGTACGTGAGTTCACACATTAAAGCTCTCTGTAAGATTTCAACATTTCCTCTACTCCTGATGTAATTACTTCTTTGCCATTTTGCATTTTATCTTCTCAGGGAGATGCGCCCAGCATAAAGACTGCTAACTCTGTTTTAAAGCCAGCACAGTGTTTCTCACTCTAAGAAACACCATCTGGCCACTGTGTCAGAGCTGCAGGGGAGAGAAGGAGAGAATCTCATGTTCAGCTGTGTTTGGAACTTGCTTTGCTTTGGGGCAGACTGCCCGTGTCTTCAGATCTGCCCTTTGCAAGGGACTGAAATGCAGAGATCTTGGAGTGCAGGGGTAACTCTGCACAGCATGCTGCTGTACTGTGTGGAAACTGCTACCCATCCCAAATCCACTGTGGTGTGCAGCTGTGAGACCAGGAGCACTGCCTCCTGGCAGGACTTGCTGGCTGAGGGGATGCACCAGCTCTGCTGCTTCTTCCAGAGCTACCTTGGCTTGTGCTGCCTGCGGCATTTCTGCGCTTCATTAAATCTTCACCTGAAGGTTACAGCTGAAGAAAGTTTGGAGTAGCAATAGTCTGGCTTGAGTTTTGCAAAGTTGTTACTATTGCACAACTTGTCTGACTTCAGAGAGATTGTATATGTACTTAAACTTTTAGGTGTTATATTTTATTTAGCTTTTGTTTTGCAAGTCAGCAAAAGCTAAAAGAGAAATGGAATGAAAGGTTGTTCACCATCAGCAAGGGCATGTTTACATATTTTTGTTCCTGAACAAAAATAAATGAAGCATTGCTAATGGAAGCTAAACAAGCTCTTACAGCAGGTAATATTAAGACATTGGAAAAATTATTATTATGGAAATTTGCACTGTGACAGCAGAAAACTGATGGTAAACTAGAATTGTCCAAATCCTCTAACAGCTGTTAAACATACTATCATGCACAGTTCACTTTCCTGAAGTGTTTAAGTAAGTTGTTTTAGGTGCCCATGAGACAAGCTAGCTGTACATGTGCCCAGCTAGTATAAAAAGGAAAACCTTTATGAGAAGGGTAATTCATCATGCAAAGGTAATCCATCACATAACTAGAACAAGATTTATGTTATTTATATTCATACTTGATGTTTTTCTAGCCAACTGCATTGCTAAGATGGTCTGATGGCATGAGCTAATGACTTTTTGAAATAGTTTTTAGATCATTTTTTAAGATTTATTTCTTTCGATGTAAGATTTTCTTCTTATGAAAGGTTCAAAGAATCACAACATTTATTCAAATGAAAACTACTTCTGTGGAACGTGGTGGAAAGGGCTAGAATCTCAATCCTAAACACAGGGGGGGACAAGAAAGAAAATTCAAAATTTCAGAGTGAGTTTGCAGATCTGATCTCTTCCAAAGGACCAATAGGTTCATGAGCTTTCTTTCCCAAAGCTGTATATCATAAACCTAATGTGAAGGGAATATTTCTCAGAAAAACAAAACAAGCATGCAGCTCCCATATTTGCTTGGGTTTTTTTTCAGTTATACTCTTTATTTTGAAACCAGGAAGCAAGTCAAGGGTGGGTGAAATCATCAGGTCCAGGTGCAATGAGGCTGGAGGATATATTAACTGAATCCAAAATCACAGTGGAAGACAATTTGCCTTAGAAATCCTCAGTTGCTTGAGTCATGTGTGGGCTGAATTCTCATGAAAATTAGTGGAAATTTCTAATCCAAACCTCAGAACTGTAATTTTTTTAAGTATCTCAGTATGTGCTTCTGCAGGCTTTTTCTAGCCGGTGAAGGACTGCCTTTTCTACATGCTGGTAGCTGGTGGTGGGCTGAGGTCGGTTATGCCTTCCCTGCAGGTTAATTGTATTTTAAAAGTAAGGCACAGGTTCTGCACTCAACCCAGCAGGGTACATTTTTAGCAAGCTAACTGCCACCATTCAGGCATACAGCAAAAGCAGAGAGTCGCTTTTGCCATTCAGTGCCATTTGGCAGGAGTTAAAATGCAGCTTTTGAGAATGTCAACAGCTACTTAGAGATTATTTGTTATTTTGCAGAACTATATGAGGTTACACAAACCCTAATTCTCAGAGAGATGCACCCACAGCTGGGTAGCAATTTCTAAGGTGTCCATGACCCAGTGGCTTCGAGCAGGGCTTTTGCTCTTAAATCATCCATGTGTTTTTGAAAATACAACCATATGGTGCCTAAATATGAGGAGTTTAAATTAAATCCCTGGTTTTAAACATCTGCCTTCACTCCTTTAGGCTTTGGCTGAGACTGTCTTTTCTTTTAGTTTGAATGTGTAGACCTGTAGGGCTATCAGGTTCTTCCCCTAGATACCCTCCCAGATTCACAGGGATAATTGTGCATTTGTTTGTACTCAGCAGCTTCTGTCAAATATCTAGAGATGATGGCATGCTTTTTCAGTATCTCCTTAAATGCTTTGATGTCAATTAGTCAGTATCTGCTATCCCAGCTTTAATATGTACAATTTCAGTGGCTCTTATAGTAATTTAAAAAGCCTGGGGGACTGGCTTAAAAAGCTCTCATCACTTGGGAACCTGCTATGCACCGAGGAGCATAGGAATGGAGGATGGGAAGGAGCTCTGGGTCAGTAGCTCAAGTCACTTGCAGGCACCTCCTGAAATCCCCCAGAAAATTTTCAGGCTCTGTCTTAGAGCCTGGGTAGATTTTCTTGTTCTTATTCATTCTATTAGGGAGCTGTTACAAAGTGTTGTGTTTGGAAAGTTGTCCTTTTAATTGCCAGTTGGAAATTACTTATGGTCAGTTGTTCAGCTGCCAGTTCTGTAAATTCACATTTGCAGTGGTATTGATTGATATTTTAAACTTTTTTTTTTTTTCCTGTCTTGTTTGTACCTGGACACGTTTACAGGGTAATTAAATGTTTCTGTTTTATGAGATGGAGCAAGATTCTTCTCCAGTTATTCTATGGCTTATTCCTAGGCTTATTGATTGATTATATGCCTGTTCTTGGGATGCATAAGCTATGATTTTAAGTACATAAGAATGTAGAGGGTTTAGGACCCAAGCTGTCTGGACAGCTGTGGTGCTGCCTAACTGTTGGGCTCTCATGAAAAGAAGGGAATCAGTCACTGCTTTTCTAAGGAGAGAAAGAGAGCAGTTTTCTGGAAAAAAAAAATCAGTGTATAAAATAATGGTTTTGAATACTGATTTTTCATAGTTGTTACAGAATAGACAGCTAAGTGAACAAGGGATCACAGTGGTGAATTTCAGGCACATTCATTCCTCCATTCATCATTTTGTGTTGATTAATACAAACATCCCACTGCTTAGCTGGCTGGAATTCAGAATCACATCCCTATCTTTCAATGAAGAGAGAGTTTAAGCATTCATTGCAACCTTGTGAATTTGATTGATGGAGTTGGACATCCAATTTTGTCATTGTATCAGATATCAAAATGCATGGACTCCTGTTTGGCAATCACCCTGTGTGGGGCCTGTGCTTCCCCATCTTTGGTGAAGGCTGCTTTAACATCCTTACTGTGTCTGTATGTTAGCATTTGAAGAATGTTTTTATGTTACTTTTTTCTTTCCTCTTACTGCTTTTGCATTTCTTATCTACATGGCATAATTGGTGAAGAACAGCATTTATTATTTTGAAAGGTTTCTATTACTCTTTTATTTCCCAGAATATTCCCTCAGGGGACAATCCATTTAGTTCAGTCTGTAGCCTTGTTTACAGACTGAAAGTGGAAAATGATAAATTAATTTGAAGAGAGGCAAGGAGTTTAGCTTTTGAATTTTATTACTTAATTGTATGTCCCTGCACAAATTGCTCTGTTCAGTGAGAAAATTCTCTCTCTAAACTTGTGATAATGATGTTTGGGAAACAGGGGGAGTTGTGAGACTAATGACTATCTAAGAATTGGCTGAGAAATTGCAAATGCAAAGGACTGTACAAAATTACCATAAGTTACTTCTGTGGAATAATTATGGCTAAAACTTGTTTTGTTACAGAATTTATTCATGTACTTGCTGCCATTTTTTTTCTTAGTGTTCTAGACTTTGTTTATGGTGAAATTAGAACGTGTTTAGAAAATTTGTACCTATTTAGAAAAACCCAGACTAATTTCTACCATGGAAAGCACTAAGGCAGTCTTCTGCAATACTGTCCCTCCTGGACCATGGAGTGCTTGTAACTCCATGGTTAAACAAATATCAGTTACAGCATAAAGCAGTATATTGGAGGACTTCTGAAGTTTCTTTTTCTTCTATAATGTCAGTTTCAGTATTGTGGATAGAGATTACATTAGGACTAAAAGGCTTATGTGGAAAACACATACTAGAGTGCATGAAAAGGCTTGGAAGAATCTATTATTAGAGTTACAGGCTATATGCATTCATATGGTAAAATATAATCATTCGGGGGTTCAGTGCAGAATTCATCTGATGACTGCTTTGAGTAAGTGCAAATTTGTGAACCTTCACAAGGCATTGCAGTGAAGGAGAGGTTAATTAAATGGCAATGAGACAAAAGTATGGGAAGATGAGAAACCTTGATTGCTGTTTGTCGCTGGATATAACACTTAGTTGTCTAAAAGCTGTTTAATAGTAATAAAAATAATGAACCATTACCATGAAAATGAATCTCATTGAGGCGGTGCTACCAATGGAAATGGACAATCTTTGTACCAATAAACTTCCTCAAAACCTGAAAGAGACCATAACAGGAGAATTGATGTGTGAGCAGAAAAATTTTAGTTTACTTCCACTAGGACCACATATTTTCTGTGTGTGGAGGTTCAGCAGCTGCTGTTCAACAGCACTTTGCAAAGTCAAAGCTGTTCCTTTCCTAAAACAGTCGGTGAGATCATCCTGGATTACCCATGTTTGAGCTGAGAGACCTCACTGGAACCCAGAGAAAATTCACAGAATCTAAACTAAATGAGAATATCTTGGTTTCAACCCTACAACTTCAGAGAGCTTAATTCACACGCATGACTATTCTCTGCAAGGAACTCAGAAAGCTTTTACTGGTTTCTCTGGTTCTTTTCACCAAGACAGCTAGAAGCATCCCTGGGTGAGACTCTTTACAATGCATGAACATAATGATGCTGCTTCCAGATGGGTGCTAGCATTGCTTCATGGCACTGCATTGTGCTATGGTGGGTCTGTTAGCTCACTTCATTTCCTGTTCTGAATTCTACATTGGTGCCCATGTTTGTGGCATATTTTGTTAACTACTTTTATTTTTCTGCCATCTTCAAACAGCAGTAAAAGGAAGAGGAAAGCTGCAAAAATGTTACATGGTTTTAGTCCATGTTAACTAAATATTTCTTAGGAAAGTAGGAATTAGAGATAAGGTGGGTTCTGGACAGCTGTGGTGCTGCCTAACTGTTGGGCTCTCATGGGAAGAAGGGAATCAGTCACTGCTTTTCTAAGGAGAGAAAGGGAGCAGTTTTCTGGAAAAAAATTAAAAATCAGTGTATAAAATAATGGCTTTGAATACTGATTTTTCATAGTTGTTACGGAATAGACAGCTAAATGAACAAACATCTCACTGCTTAGCTGGCTGGAATTCAGAATCACATCCCTATCTTTCAATGAAGAGAGAGTTTAAGCATTAAGAGTCCAGAACCCCAAATTTAACCCTAACCCTAATCTCTCTTGTCCAGCTTTGTCACTTAATTAAAATTATTCTTCCTCCTGTGAGATGTGGACATGACTCAGTGTATACTCTAGTAGAAAGCCCTATGATATAGAGGAGTGGAAGACAGCATGTTCAGAATTAAAATCCTGGAGATCACCTTTAACTTGGCTAAAAAATTTAAAATGTCGTCATGTTGTGGTGTTGTTGCAAGCTCTCTGCCTTCTTCCCAAGTCAAAGATCAGTTTTTAATCCGTTACTCTCAGTATTAAGGGTCACTTTACATGTTAAAGAGTTACGTGATCTGACCTTATCCAAAAGGTTGGTTTTTTAATCAGAATAGTATTCAGCTTCCCGTGTTCAACATTTCCACTTTATTAATCTTTTCTGCTGCCTCTGGAGCCTGGTATGCCCTTTGTTATGCCTTTGAGGGCACAGAATATTTGACATGAATGCAGTAGTGCTCTGGTGGAGATCAGTCATTTTAAACATTGCCTCTTAGCATAACTTAATTTCATGCTGCTTTCACACCCTACTGTCAAATCTGCTTAATACCTGTACTTTAATTTTGCTCACATTTTTCTCCTAAATATGTTTCTGCCAAATGTACTCTTGCCATTAAATTGGTAATGCATGGTGTAATCATTGCTTCT
This sequence comes from Cyanoderma ruficeps, assembly GCA_008694505.1. Taxonomy (NCBI): domain Eukaryota; kingdom Metazoa; phylum Chordata; class Aves; order Passeriformes; family Timaliidae; genus Cyanoderma; species Cyanoderma ruficeps. The sequence goes on from VZDJ01007749.1 coordinate 42,404,636, forward strand.
AAAAAGCAGTAAGAATGATTTGCTTCTAGAAAGGGTTATTATTTCCACTTTGGATACATTAACATATATAGGCCATTAATATAAATTTCAAAGAACCAGGGATTATAAAATTTATGGAAAATCACATGTACTATTTTT
>VZDJ01007749.1:42404779-42466608 GCA_008694505.1 Cyanoderma ruficeps
GCATTGGAATAGTTAAACTTGTCCAGATCAAAGCTGTCCTACCTTCATATGCCATGTTAGCGACCCACAGCACGTTCCCAGGGAGGAGTAAAAGAGCAGGACAAACAGGCATAAACTTCCAGTTTCAAGACACCTGCAGTTTAAAGGCTTGGTTTGGGGTCCCTGGGCAACCTGATCAAGTAGGTGGCATTGATGCTCATGGCAGGGGAATTGGAAATTGATGATCTTTAAGGTACCTTCTCATCCAAACTACAACTCTATTGTTTTGCTTTGTTTTGGTGGTTTTTTTAGCTATTTATTTGTCTCTACATTTTTCTGTGATGCCCTTGTAACTTTTAAACCATGGACTTTTGACATCTGTGCAGTTTATGGCAAGGTGTTACATAATTGACTATCCCATAGTGTGAAAAATCTCTTTTCTTTTGATTGTGTTCAACTATTTCCTGATCATTGAAGTGGCCCCCAATTTCTCTTTCGATGGTGAACAGTCATTTTATATATATTCTCTCCAAGCTGTGATTTCATGGGCTTCTGTCACATATTTCTTTCCCTTCTGTCTTCAGTAACTCAAGACTTCTGTGAGTCCATTGTCTTTAATGGAAAAAACCCTAATAATTTACACTGGAAGGTTGCAGAGGAGCAGCAGACTTGGATGGAATACGTGCTGTACAATATCATAGCAGTCAAATTGGTTCAAATAATGAGCTACATTCTGTTATTTTCTGTTATATATTTATTATATATATAAAATTATATATTATTTTATATATATATATATAAAATTATATATTATTTTCTGTTATATATTTATTCTCTTATTTATCCAGAGGTTTTGCTGACCTCTGGATCGTGGTGGTCTGTGAGAAATAGCACAGTGTACATTGTTTTTGTAATCTCTCTGTCCAGGAATACCATTTCATTTATCAGGTTCATAGTGCCATTAGATAAACAATCCTGATCAACAGTTGTTAGTAATTTCTGAGATGTCTTTTTTTGAAAACTTTGCAGAAATTTTTAAATATAGTGAATGTTTGCACAAGACTTATTTATGGGATTGGGTTTACAGAGAAAAATATCACTTAAATAGCAGTATGACTGTGTATATGCACTTTGGAGAATCAAATGAATGTGTGCTTCTGGGGTACAGGGACATCCACCAGAAAATGCGTTTTTGAACTCTGAGTTTATTTGATTTGGGCTAAGATTGACCTGATAAAAAGTGAGAAGAATTTACTTCACTAAAATGGGCTTAATTCACTGCTTTTACTAGGGAAAAAAGTGCTTTGTTTTGATTGCGGCAATTTTGATCCCAGCTTTTGCTTGTGATAACCTCACCAAGGTTGAGATAACACAAAATCCAGCCAATCTGCATCCATCCGGATCAATGCACCACAGGTAAACTGTAGTTACACCACCTCGTGATGAAAAATGGAATGGAAACTTGCCAATTTATTCCTAGATTCATACATCAATCTTCTGGCTGAGCAAACAATAACAATTTAATGGCACACCAGGGTAAAAAAAAAATCTTTATAGCCTCAACCTTCCAACAGCTCAGCCACAGGCAAGTTATATTTTTCCCCAGGAAAGAAAGTGCTGGAAAGTTTTGGCAGTGCCACTGTGTTTCTCTTAACTTTCCCTCAAAGATTTAAAACTATGCAGCTTTTTTTTTTTTTTACAGTATTTTTCAGTCTGTCAATATTCTGCAATTTATGTAATCAATCCTAATTAACCAGCACAGCTTGAATGTCAAATTATAACTGTCTATCCTAAAATATTTATGAGATACCTTGCTGCAGAAGGGAAAACCCATTTGTGAAATGCTGTTGGTTGCTGACATCCTGGCTTCAGTTTTCAGCCAGGTGTTAAAATCACAGAAGAGCCCTGCACCACTGCAAGAAACAAAAATAACCTGGACAAAAATGTTGTATGCACAAGTAGTGCCTAAGAACAGATGAGAAGTGCTGTTAAATTAATATAGAGCTTTCTGTGAGTTAATAATTTGGTTTTACTATAAAAAAATCACAGTCTATAAAATTCTACATTGGGAAGGAAAAGGGACAAATTTAGTTACCAGCTAAATATTTGTTCAATTCCTGTCAAACAAACCAAATCAGCCTGTTTTAATTTAACTTTACTACTGAGGTAGTAAAGTAAACTGTTTTTGGCTTATTGCAGAGCTGTTTGAAAATAGGTTTCTGAAGTCTGCAGATAGAGGGAAAGCATTCCACACATTTTCATTATACATTACTTGTATTCTGAAATTCAAGACATTTCCATATTTATTGCAACAAATGTCACAGTGAGGCAATTATTGAAACTATATAGTTAAGAATTATTTGCATTAACAGATGTTCCTGCGTATGCTGTTTATTTTCATAAAGAGAAAAACAGTACAGCAGTTCTAGTGCTTTTATGATATTGATTTCCCAGGTAGTGAAGTGGTTACGTGTACACACAGACAAACGCACAGATGGTAAATGAGCCATCAGTCCATGCTTCATTTGTTCATAGGTGAAATCAATGGGATTTCCTTCTGAGACTGGCTTTTTCCCTGTGTCTTTAGACAGAGCCTAGGGTGGGTGACCGAGATGTAGGCAGGTCCCTGTGGGTACTAGCAGAATGCCATCCCTGGCATTCAGTGTATGCCATTAGAGCCTCTTCCCCTTGAAGTCTTTTATCTCTGAAAGTTAAAGATATCTGACTTCCGTGATTGTTTTCCCAATAAATTCAACTCTTCGTTCTGCACCCCAGAGGATACTACAATTTCTTCGCCAGGATGTTTTTCATTCTCCGTGTTGAAACTAGTATTTTTTACACTCTTCAATTTTCTTTTGTGGTTGTTTCTGCTGTTTTTATTTTTGTTATTGTTTAGAGATGTATATATTATATATGGTCAGCAAATTATTTGATCTCAGGGCTATATCAGCAGTTATGGGTTTCATATTAGCAGACAATGTTTTACCTAGCCTTTTCTGGATACATTTATAGAAGGATTTTAAACCTAACAGCTGTCTCATGTTGAGGCATGTATTTTTAATAAAAGATAGCAATGATAGACTTGTTCATAAGAAAAAGTACCTAAATTTTTGATTTGCATAAAATCTAGAGTGTATTTATTTTATTATTTTTGATTCTTTTCCTTTGTATTGAACTGCCTTTCACAGCTTCTTCAAACACTGGTTTCTCTTGCAGCATGAATTTACTAATTTGATTAATTTTCCTTGCATATCTGTGTCCAGGCTGGTAGACCTCATAAACTATTGAGTGTATCTTCCGAATTCTGAAAGGCTGCGCAGTACTGGGACCTTAGTGCTGCCTGAACATTTCTGGTTTACTTCTAGTAAACTAACATATGTATTTAACATCGGCCTTCTGAAGCTTTGTTGGGTGGGCTCCCTAATATGTCTCTCTCCTCCAAATATTTGCAGCTTCCTGCTGCAGAGCACCGTGACTTTTGCCTGTGTCTCTGTGTCTTCCTATTTTTTTTTCCCTAATTAGATCTAGCACAACTTTGCAATTGGCCATTTTAGCAGTGAAAATCTGTGGATTTCCCTGGAAGTTTAAAGACACAGCCATGTAGGAAACTTAATCATAGTGGTGTCTGTCATTCTTTAAAAGGGATTAATTTTACTCAGAATGCCTGGTCATAGTGCCCTCTCAGGCTGCAATCCACAGGTTTTTAATATCTATAAAGCAACATGTCCTTCTTTGTGTGAATTGTAAAGACTAACATCTCTAGAGATTGTAATATGGGGGCATATTTTAAGCATATCAACTACAATAAAAACGTGTATTTCAAATACACTTCTGCCTAACATGCAATGCAATGTTTGAAGAAACTATAAGCAATGTTATCACTTTGCTATCTGGTTTTCTTTTTTTTATTTGTCCAGCCAGCTATCTCCACAATATGCTATCTCTCAGTATTATGGATGCTGAAGTTACCTGAGCTGATGTGCTATCCTTAATTCCCTGCATACAAGCCAGAGAAGGGGATGACAAGTTCAGGATATCCCTACCAAGTCAGCACAGTAATCAACCTCCCCAAAGGGCCAGCCATCAGTTTCTCATGAAGTAACATCAAAAGATCTTAACAGAACTGTGTAGTTGCTATGTTTATCATAATTGCTAACATCTTTCTGCACATTCATTGCACTTTTCAGTCTGGGGAGAGGACTAATAAGGAGACAATAGCTCACTGAAGATTTTATCAGTTTTACTAGGTACAAGTATTAGCTGACTCCAGATATTTATTCTTGCACCACTAGAAATGGGTTTGAAAATAGTGGGAAAGAATTGCTTTTTCCATAATGGAGGTAGTACCTAGGTATGGTACCACCTGGAAATTACTATGTGAAGTTTACAGAATATGTACTTCTGCTTATTAATAGAAATTCAATCTCTTGCTTTCAAGTAAATGAATAATTACCTAATGCTTTCTTTTAATAGTCTCTCCTTACTTGGAAGCTGAACGAGGCCCAGGAAGAGATACTCCATATTCTGAGATTAAATACATAAATGTAACACCTTACAGGTATTTTAGATATTGAAAGTCATCAGCATATAAATACAGCTACTCAAGTGCATTTCCAACTGATAACACGTTATTGGCATCTCTGGGTAGCAGTCCAGGGTTCATTACACTGCTTTTCTATGAGATAAAAAAATGCCTCATTTTTTGTGTTTCTGAGGCAGTAGAAGTGCTAACCAAGTGGCTGAGGCAAGTAAAATTTCCTGTAACTGCCTCCTTTGTTTTGGCAGACATAAGGACTGGTAGCATTATGTCTCTTGCTTGAAAGAATGCTGTCCCCAGCGTTCGGGTGCAGGTGACCCCATGGACTGGGTGGCCCTTGCTTGCCTTCCCCAGGGCACCCTGCCCTGTACATGGCATTTGTACATTCGATGTCAAAGTGCATGCCCTCAGGGTAGGGCTATGTTAACTCTGTGCTAACATCCTCCCTTAGGCAATACAGTAATTCATTGCTGAAATTAAAGACAACAGGGAATAAAAAAAAAAAGATTAATCTCCTGGTTACCAAAAAAAAGCATTCACAGGTAGTGTGTGAATCCACAGCAAAGTGTGGACTCCTACCTATAGCCAATTCTGTCCTGCCTGTTCAGTGTTCTGCTTGTGTCGTGCAAGAGGATTTTTTTCTCTGTTGAACACAAACATGTCAGGATAACTTCCCTTTCCATCTGTCTCATTGGCAGTCCCAGTCTTAAACACGGAGCTTTCGATAAATGGAGTCTATAAATGTTCATGGGAAGTGAATATCAAAAAACCAAACAAACATTTTTTAATTTCAATTTTTAGTGTCTTTATATAGCTCTTCTCTTTATTTAGAAATAGCTCTGTTATACTAGCCAGGAACTAGCTGAAATGATATGCAGTTTATTTCAAATAAATATCAAGTATTAATCATTCAGCAGTCTTCCTTGTGGTCCTGCACCAGCTGGAAGAAGCTAAGCTATTTATTTTTACATAATTCTATATAAGTTACACTTGCAATTTTGGGTTTTCTACATAATACTCCCTCCATTCTTGAAACAATGTTACTGGTTCACATGCTATGCGTATGGTCTCTTGCAAACAAGTGAGGTTTTAAATTATAATTGCTTCTTGAGAGCAGAGAAGGAAAATTAAATGAAAATGAAGAGAATGTAATATGGTATGTTTGAAGTTGTTTCCCAGCTCCATTTCTCCACATTCCTTCTGAACATTTTGTAGATCAAAAGAACAATTACAGTATACAGGTATTATTACATTTTCTGTAGTGATATGCTACCTTTGTCTACTTTTTAAAAAGTATAAAACAAAAGCCTGTGAAGATCTTAAAATGGTTGGTACATCTGTAACAGATGCAAAGCATGGGCTAGTTTCATGTTTTCCATGCCTGAAGAAAAGGTAGTAAAGTTCACAGTTTCCTCTGGAGCCTCACAGGCCAGTTGCTCTGTGTGCCACAGAATGTAAGTGTTGTTCCCATTATGGCTGTAATAATATTGTAGATGGGAACTTAATGTCAGCCAGGACCAAAACAGAGTTTTAGCTCAGAGAGATATTGTGGCAGGAATTTTAGTAATAAGTGTAAAGGAACTAAGTCTTCAGACGCATTCTCTGTGTTTTACCCCGACAACCTGTGGTTTATCTGTACTCCCCTCTCTCTCACAGTAATTCTCCAGAACTCTTCTATCTTCTTGCCAGAATTGAAGGTGACTTTCACTGAATTTGTGTGCATCATTAGGAGAGAAAAAATTGTAGAGGTGAATTATGGGAAAAGATTTATGAAGCAAAATCAAAAGCAGCTTGGAGCTAGTTTTTCATAAACGACTTTTTAGCCAAAGCTTATTATCTTTCTCTTCCTCTATCTCTCTGTGCCAAAGAAAAGTTTCTATAAAGATAAACTTTGCCCTTTTCTGTGCTATTTAGGAGTCTCTCTGCATGAGATGAAAAGTCAAGGGTGCTTCATCAAACCTCTGTGTCTCTTGAGTCTTTGTAGAAGAGAAGAACTCTAAGTCTTTAGTCTTGCCCTATGTCAGTGGGCCAAACGCTATGGAGTATAAAGAGTTTCATCACAGAGATGGAGAAGAGACATAGCTCAATTTGTTGGTGATTTTGTGCACGAGGATGCAGTTTAGGGGACTGACTACTGTTAAATACTTTTTTTGTTCCTACTCCTACTAATGTTTATGGACACACAGATAGGTAATAGGCAAGATTAAATCCTGAAGTGTTCTTTCCTTGGCTGTTGAGAAGCTCAGTTCTTACTTGCTGATCAGTGGTATAACTTACTATTACTTCTTATGATCCTTCAAACAGGAAGCAATCATTTAAAAGCACTGAGGAAATTTATGATGAGTTAAATATATAGGGTTATTTTTTCACATTCCTCAAAATTCTGCATGGGATCTGACTTGTAGCATCTGTCATAAACTATGGTATTTGAATAGTGCAATCAGTGAAACCCCAAAATAAATAGTTGAAATAATCAGTCCCAGAAATACCAAAGACCTTAATCTGCAACATCTGTAGGACTTATTTGCTGACCACAATCCTTGGACTGACATAATTTTAAGAAGGAAAAAAGCTGGTTTTATGACATTTTCAATGTGTTGATTAAATAATAAATCCAAAATACAGCCTGTCAGATTTCTAGACATGACAATGTTTTAATAATAGTATTGTAACAGGAATACAAAATCAGAAGTATGCTGAATGTGCCCATCAGCTTACCAGTATGGTAGAGTGGTACCTGTTTTGGTTAATGAATATTTAGATTGTTGTTAAAAAAAAGTTGGCATAGAAAACACCTGACCTGCTCTGAGACAAAATCCTTTCAGTTTTTCACAATATCAAATGGTGTATGTCCACAGCACTGGTAACCCACATCAGTTTCCTACATTTCTGTCAGCCTGCAGATGACACTCATTATTTTCTGTTCCTTCCCAGTTTTTCAGTTGTCCTTCCTGCCCCGGTTATATTTGGGATGGCAGGACTAGGTCAGCACTGAAGTTAAATAGTTTGGGGAGTTATATGGTCACTATGGTTTATTTCTTACCCTGAGAATAAGAATATTCTTATTAACTCAGTAATCCCTGGAGGAAGCAACATCCTGTTGGCTTCTGCAAGTGCTGCAATGGCACATCCATTTGAGGGCCCCTTCACAAAAGACCCTCAGGGTGCTGTTGAATGCTGTTTTTTAGAACCACCAGCTGTGGGGCCATGTGGCAAAGAAGGCCAGTGGTTTCCTGGGTTGTGTTGGGAGAGTTGCCACCGAGGTGAGGGAGGTGACGCAGCCACTCTACCTGGCATGCTGTGTCCGGTTCTGGGCTTCACAGTGTGAGGCCTTCATGAGAAACACATGATAAATACAAAAAGGAAAAAAACGAAACCAAATAAATTAAAAGAAAATAATACTTTGCAAGTTTAATAAAAGCTAGTGGGAGTAGCTACCTAAGGGAACTACCAGTACACTCTGAGGAAGAAAAACATTGAAACAAAGACCTTTAGAACAAGAAAATTAAAAAATCAGTGACAAGGTGAAATTACTTTCTTCTCAAGGAATTACAGTTTTCCTCAAGCTGAAAAAAGCCTCTCGGCTCTTTGATTATTCTTGATACATAAAGTAGCGAGATTATTCTCACAATAGTGAGATTAACCCTGCAACTTCTGTTTTAGCTTGTTGTATAGATTTTTGAGCATCAGAAATTAATAATGATTGATCTCTTGCCTTTTTAGAATGTGTACTTCTTAAAAAAAATCTAAACCCAAGAGTTTATCATTAAAATGACTTTGATATTTGAAAATGCATTTGATTGAGTCCTGATCCTGCTGTGTTGCTATCAAAACTTAGAAACTCTGAAGCCCATGAATATATTAGAGGGTTTTGAAATGTAACATTCATTTGTGCCTATTGAATCAAGAATATGAGAGATAGTATATGAAAATTTTCATACGGTTATCAAAGTCAGAACAGCATGATCATTTCACTTCAGTGTGCTAGAAGCTGGCAAAGTGAATGTTTTCTCTTCCAGCAGGAAAGCATTTGGGCAGGGCATGAATGCAGCGCTCTCCAAACCTAATATTAATATTCTGCCTCCTTACACCTCCAAGGGATAATGACAACTTCAGTTATTTGCCTGGATCAAAGTCAGATGAAACTGCAAAGCTTTTAAATTAAGGTGGCCTATTAAGGAATGCATTTTATGTGCTGTTGCTATGAGAATGTCTGTGAAATTCTGTGGCATACTGCAAATAAATTTTTTATCTCTTTCCCAACCATGCTATATTAAAGCCTGCCATGGCATTTACAAGAGAAAAAAAAAAAGGTTGTAGAGGGCAAATTTTAGGTAATGATATAATATAAACATTTGTAAAATGAGAAATAATTTTTTCTTACACAGTTTCTGCACACAATCTCCCCCTGCACTTGGATTTTCTCTATAGATCATCTTTCTACTTCTAATGAGGCTTTTTTTTTCTGTACAAAAATTGGTTTGATATTTATTTGATCTTTGCCAAGGCATTTAATACATTAAATATACTGTTTTAATTACATCCCCTTTCTTGCTACTTTCTAGAAGTGTGCTTTACACTCTATAATATGAAATGCCTTTTCAATCAGAACAGCTAATTTTTGAAGACAGCCATGATGGCACCTCTCTCAGACGAATTCTCACACTTCTTCTCCAAGACTGATAGAAAATCCACAAAATATAAGTTTTAAAATTAAGAGAGTCTTCCTAAAAGTGTCAGAAAAATGATGTACTTGATAAAGAAACACAAAAAATATATTTTATTCACTCATTTTTGGAAGTCAATAGAAATTCGATTTCATTGTGTAAAGCATGGTATGAATAGGATTCATAAATTTCATTAATGCTGACATCTGTATGAAAGTATCTCTGCAGGCATTAAAAGGCTGTTGTCAGCTTCCCTACAAAAAGGCTTGAGATTCATTCTCCTGTGAAAAAAAAGTTGTCATACCACGTTAAAGGTGGTAGGCAGTCAGTTAAAGGCAGTAACCCTGACTAATAGGAGACCGATAGTCCATTTTTTACTAACTTGTTTCTTGGAGAGATTTCCAGCTTTCTGCAGGGACAGAAATAGTGTTTAAGAGAAAACTGCTGATGCTCAGATGAAGGCGTAGATATTAAAATGAGGCTTGGAGCAGCAAATGTTTTCATTGGCTAGATCACTGTCTTTTTAAAAACCTGCATCATGCTGATCTACAGATGGTTTTACAGGCAGTAATGGCCAACATTTTAACACCGACTGAGCTAAATTAAAATCAAGGCAGAAGTTTACTGCATTGCCTTAAAGTTTATAACAGTTCAAATTCACAGTGAGAAGACTGATTCATTTTTATGTACATATTGCTTAGATAGCATGACCTTTCAAGCAGAAAACACTTTTATGTGAAAGCAATGATCTAGGGAATGGGGATTTCCCATTATTATAATAGTGACTCAGGAAATGTTAGAAAAAGTAATTGATTTCTTTCTTCTAGGCATGAAAATTTCAGCCACAGCTGGAAGAAAAGTGAAATTTATGATGTTGATACTTAGCAGTGCATGGATGTATAGTATAGAAAAAACATCAAAGACTTAAAAAATAAATTTAGACAAAGAACTTACAAACAGTTCTGGGATGACTAAACCTCCTGTTTTTGTCAAAAACATTCAGTGAATTTTACCCAAATGATCCAGCATTGATTGTCTTGCTTCTGATAACCACATTCTTTCACTAGTAATTTGGATCATCAGATGCAATATTGAGGAAGATCCTGTCTTTGAGAATTTAGAGAATGCCTGACCTGTCCCCACAAGATGTGATGCTCATGGAGATCCAGCGTGGTGGATCTCAAAAGCTCAAAAGAGCTTTTCAGCAGCCACAATTAACTTGGCTTTCATATAGTCAAATGGCACTCATAATTTTTATAATTCTTACCAAAAGCGAATGAAGGAGCACCCAAGTGAAAAGCCACTGACACTGAAGTAAGGATTGACTAAGGGTTACTGGGACATATCCCCACTATTGGCTCTAATAACCCCCACAACCATTTACCATTTGGTTGATTTGCTGCAATTCTCCCTGTCTGCTGGTTACTGCTGAGTGGAGGAAAGAGAACTATAATTTAAGCAGTATATTATTATAATAATCTGCTATTGGCTCTTTCATATGGAAGCCCCTTGGGCTTGTTATTGTTATGAACACTTCTAAGTGGTGTCCTTTGAGTCTGCCCCTTGAAAAAATCATAAGCCACAAGAGTAAAATATATCATTGGATATACGGTGTGCCAGATTTTTCTCAGAGACTCTTCTTCAAACCCTGTCTTTTAAACATCCTTGAGTATCTTTAGAAACTGGTCAGTAGTGTAATTCCTGAATGTAAGCACAATCTTGCTTTTTAATTCTGAGTCTGGGTTTAAAGTTAAAAAAAATAGATTTGGTTATGTCCTTGTGGAAGGGCCTTGCTTCAGTTCTGAAATGCATATGTGACCTTTGTAAGGAGGCAACCTGCAGGGATTTAGGGTGGGAAAGACAACCCTTCTGAAATAAATCAGTATTCCGTTAACACCACGTTAATAAAATGCAGATGTGTAAGGGCTAGAATGACCAGTCAAAGTTAGCACAGCAGCTAGCAGCATCATATGCTAACTCAATCTTTCACTGTTCTCTCTCTCCTACCTTTCATTTCCTCTTAAGTAGTGTTTTTCCCTCGTATTTCATTTGGGACTGCATTGTTGAAAACGGATGTCCACTCCAGACCTTTTCCTCAATCATATCACTGCTTGTTTTTGGCAAGCACACAATTTTTGTGTCTCAAGTCATCCCCTACCCTTTAAAAACAGCATGCAGAAAGTGGGCAAAGTAAGATATGCTCAGTCACTGCAGAAATTTCTGAAAATGAAATTGTATTCTCCATGGAAAGGAATATCCTATTATTAAAACTGCTTTTGAGCATTCCTTGGGTCCCCCTCCAAGATGACGACAGCAGTGATTTCTCGCTTCAGGTTAGTTAGTATGGTTAGTTAGGAGTGCTTCTGAGTCACCCTGTACTGTGCATGGACATGCTCCTCTGCACGCTTTGTGCCACACAACGTTGCAATCTTTCCATCTTCACTATTGATTTCAGAATCTGTCAAATTTGGTTCTTGATTGAGGATTTGCTGGCCTAAAAGAGAGAAAGGGGGCTTGAGAGGCCAGCTGGTCCCACCTACCACCACCTGCAATCCTGTGCCTGATATGAAATAGTAGACAGTGCAGGATGAAAAAGGAAGAGCTGAGTGCACGGAAAGGCAGCCATTTCTGAAAGTTATCAGGAACTTTCTCTCCCTAATGACTCCACAGTTCAGGCTCTTAGGACTTCTCCCATTTCCAAAGGGAAAAATCCCATGGTGTAGGAAATTCACAGTAAATTCAGAAGTTCTCTTAAAAGAAGTAAAATGGCAATGACTCACCTGTAGGTGTAATTTTCATGCATCCTCACTCAGGAATTTTTACTTTGATTACTCATAATTAGTCCCCTATCATTCATTTTTGGCGAGATTTTATTCTACGAGCTCTGAATTTCAGAATATTTGCAACCAACAAAAAGTTGTTCATAGTATATTATGGTGGTTGTTCATGAACTTACCTAATGTGGGGATTCAGCAGAGCTTCTCTCTCCTGTAAACAAGTCTGACTTGTAAACCAGAGGGAGCCCAGCTCATACTATATCCCAAAGCACATGAGTGTTTCACATTATGTTTTAGCGCTGTGCATGGCCTGAAGCAATGTCTTGGGTGATACTTCTCCCTTCAGGAAATGCAGAGCTGTGTGTGTAGAGGAGATATTTGCCTCAGGAGACCTGACTGACTTTAGTCTAGAGAGATTTCCGGAGAGGAAAGACTGAAATTCGTTTTGTTGTAGTTAGTGGAACTGAAATATGGATGTTGAAAATGGAAGTTCTTTCAAAATGAAGATCAAATACTTCACTTTAAAAATGCTAGATTAGAAATTGAGGCATGGTTACAAAGTTTTTGTCACCTCTGATATTTTTATATATGTAAAAATAGATGCAATATCTATATAATAATTAATATCTAAAATATCTATGTAATATCTGCATAGATATTATCCTTTACCAGATTTTTTAAATGAGTTGACTTAAATCCATTTGTGCTATCCAGTGATATGTAACTTCATCAAAACTCAAGCTTTCTTTAGCCAGCTGTGAACCAGTAGCATGAGGTGCAGATAAAAGTTAAGTGTCAATTTCTAGCTGTGTCTCGTATTTGATTGTCACTGGTGATTCATTCAGCATCTGGGTGTTGTAAGAATCATGGGAAATGCTGAAAGTGTGGGCAGAAGACTGAAATAGCTTCTTTCTCTTACATAGACTAAGTGGAAAAGGAGTAAGTGAAAGAAGTGGAGAAGGTAAAGGAATCAAAGGATATATGGGATACAAAAAAATGTCAAAGGATGCTATAAAAAAGGACAAGGAAATTAATTGGGATTTGTTTGACATGGTCCAAGCAGTTATGCTGCCAGTAACTACTTGAGACATGTGAAAGGTATTAGGAACTCCTTGGTGAGATAATCATGGAGTAGCCATCTCTTTGAACATGTGTATCCCAGGAACTGGTGGATGACTGAGACGATATCAGACAGACAGATCTGTTAATAAGGATGTCTGGATGGTCCATGAGGACATTTGTTGCACTGTCTGGCGGAGTTGTATAAGCATCTGTGATTCTCTAAATATCTTGATTGTTTTCTCCAGGATGTGAACTGTGCCATTTCCTACGTCTGAGCTACAAAGTGCTGCTGCTAGGCAGCACCTTTTCAAATAACTTTAAATGGGGGACACAGAAGTAGCTAATCAAGAATGAGTAATCCATGACATCTCTAATCTAGTCTTAGAAGCATGCAGTGATGGACCCTTCACAGCCTTTCACATGATCTATTCTGATGTTTCAAAAATCAGTATCAGTACAGTGCCATATTATCCCCCTAAAATTTTCTTCTTTAGGATAAATTGCCTAAGCTGATCCAAACACTCTTCATGTGTATCCATGTTCTCACTACTTTTCTCTTCACTATCATGGTTTTGCTGTATTTTCCTAATGAATCCAGTAATACAGCTGCAAAATTGCAGATGAGACTTCAAAGTGCTCTGGGAGAATTATTTCATTTGTCTTGTTTGAACATCTCTCTTAACTTCCTCAAAAGAGTTTTACCTTCTTCTCAATGGCTCAATGACATTTTTCACTTCTGTACAGTTTACAATTCACCTCAATTATCAGATTTTTAAAAATGTTTTACTACATACCGTGTGTTAACCCATCCTGTATTTTAATAGTTTATTCTTCCCGCTGAATTTGTAAATAAAATCCTCTACCACAACTTTCTCCTGCTGCCTACTGAATAAAAACTTTTCCATATATTTTTTTTTCTATTTGAATTTTTATTACTTTTCCCAGGAAGCTTATTGTGCTCTTCAGCTCCATGTAATCTACAAATTATATATACTTATATATATATGCATATTTATAGATGCATATTTATATGTTTGTGTGCTCTATTCCAATGTCTTAATTTAAATGAAAGTACTGAACAAAATTGTATCCAGAATGGACTCTGCAGAGCCCCATTTAGCATCCTTCTGCTTGAAAGAGAGCCATTGATTAATATTTGTTTTGGTAGAATTATTCATCAGCTTGGTCACTCACCTTTTATCTCTATTGTATTTCACTAAACTGCTTGTGAAAATGTTATCTCTGCAATGCATTCTAAGTCATGTGTCAGTTACAGTTTCTTCTTTAATCACAAGTCATGCTACTCCATGATAGAAGCAAACTATTTTGAAGAAAATGTTTTTCAGAGATCCATACTAATTGGCATTGTTTTCTTTTCTTCCATATACTCACTTTTCTTCATTTAAAATACAGATACCATCTTGTCCCCTTCTGTCGTCTGGTAACTCTATTTCCTTTACGAGTTCACAGATGTGTAATGGCCCTAAGAGTAATTTGAATAATTTTTAAGCTACTTAGAAAGAAGCAAATCAAGACAAAACAATTTAATAAAATATATATTTATTTCAAATTCGCCCCGACATGCTCTTTCCCAATTGTACTATGAGACTTTGTGCCTTTGATACTGATACTAAATTGTACTGCTCCACTGAATTGTAAATGACCCATTAAAGAAAATGGAAAAATGTCCTTAACACTTTGGTGCGCCATCATCTGTAGTTAGTTCTCCAACCCTGCTGTACTAATATCCCTAAATTATCAACTTCTTTTTGCCTCTTAACACATTCTACTTCTCATGTTCTTTATTTTTTCTCTCTGGTCATATTTCAGTGTTTCTGACCTAGTGTCTATAAAATCTACTTTTTTGTACAAGTCTCATAATCTACCCTAATTTTCACTTTTATAGAATTCCCTTTCTGTAGCTAAAGTCACAGTTCAGCCAGAGTTTCCATGCTTTTTTTTTTGCACTGGGACAGCTTTTACCTGCTGTGTCATTAATTTCCTTCAGGAAATGTCACCTCTTCTCTAAGATTTTTTTCTTCTAAGACTTCTAAGTCTTCCAGGACTTCTCCCATGAGATCTTAGACAAAAAATTATTAATTCAATCTTTAAAAAAATTGGATATGTTTTGTGTTCTTTATATCCTTTCTCTTAATCAGGCACTTTTTCAGTTCACAGTCACCGTTACTAAAACTGCATTCTGCCGTGATGGTTTTCCCTGATGGTCACAGGAGCAGCCCTCATAGCTACTTTCTATATTCTTCTATCAATGTATTTTGAGTGCATCCCAAAAATTAGGCAGACGTTTTGGTCTGTCATTTGCCTTCTTTTAATGCCCAATCCTGTGTTTTAGATGATTCCTTGAGGTATTCAGAAAAAAAAAACAAACAATCAACCAAAAGAAAAACCCATTCAAATGATGCTTTTGGGAATCTGGTCTATATATATATCTCCATCTGAATAGTGTTCTTCATTTTTTACCCTGTAAGCAGGTTTAACTCCCAGCTTTCATCCGTTGTATGAAGTGTTTGCATCTTTAATATGTGAGAGAATCCTATATCTCTTATTCATTCACTAGGCAGCCCTTCTTGGACAATCTATTATTATTCCAAAACCAGCTACATATGCCATCATCTGTTACACCAATTAAATCAGAGTTTTCCTCGGCTTGTTTATTCCCCATACTCCTTGCAATGCTACACAGACAGCTAAGATGTTTGGCAAAGAAATTAATGCTCTTGAGTGACATATTGCCCCAATCCAATCCGCCAGATGCCATTATTACATAAGGTGTAATCATACATTGCATGGGGGAATTGCAGCATTACAGGCTGTGTATCTTCATAAGGGGAGGAAATGCTGCTGCTGTAATATTCAGGATTTGCTGTTGCTCTTAGGCTTTTTCTGTAGAGAAATTTCAACAGATGGGCTTCTCTTTGTTGTCTTGGGATGGTAGCCCAGGGTGAAGAGTGCACTTGAAGTAACATGGTGATTTGCTGAAATCAAGAATGTTGGGGTGATGGCTTGGGAAGGCTGATTTGAAACAGAGACTGGACAGAGCTAGAGAATAAAGGAGGTAATTATTGAAAAGCCTCCAGGATCCACCTTGGGCAGGAAAGAAGCCTGACCAGGGCTACACCCAAGGTGGACTAAGAATGGTGTCAAAATGGCTAACGAGTCACAAGGTCTTACATTTCTATAAGTTTTCGTCCATTTGGATATTGGTGTTTAATTGTTCAATTACAGCTTCAGGCCATGAGGTCTCATCCTTCTTGTTTTTTCTCTTCAGTCCACCATTGTTTATGCTGTTGGGCCTGAAAGTTGTCCTTGGTCCTTTCCTTGGCAGAAAAAGGATTTGTTTTGTCTACCTACTCTGTGAAGAGAGCCTAATAACACTTAATATGAGGCTCAGAACTACATCCCTGGGCAGCACAGAATCTGAAAAACAAGAAAGCTAAAACTGAAGGCATCAGGGGGTTTTTCCATGCCTTTCCCAGTTCACTTCTACTTATCAGTGACCTGCACACAGATGTCCCGTCTCTCTTTGGAAGTGCCTCCTATGCTCAAGGTATTTGTTCCGGTTCAGTTCACCATTCAATTCCTCTCCAGTAATATACTTTGGCTTGTGTTCTTGTCCTGTATACTTCAGCAGGAGTCAAACATGTGTTTAGAACTAATCAGAGACATCTGACTGAATAAAGAGGATTTGCAGCCTTGTTTCAGTCATGTGCTATTCAGAAACCTTTCTCGTTTAAATTATTCATTTTGTTTTTCAAAGTTACGCTGTTGACTCTTTCTGTGAGGGAAACAGCCTGTTTCACAGCCTGCACACGGTGACCTGTTTTTACTAAAGCTGCACAAGATTTCTGATTTCTTAGCCAGGCCACAGCATGCTCACCTACAGCAACCAGAAGCTGGTGATATACAGGACACTTGTGAAGCACAGCAGTGCTTGACTCAATAGCATTTACTCTCCCATACTGGTCCCTCTCTCTGGTTACTGCTTTCTATAATCATACCCATATACCATATCCATAAATTACCAGCTAATCAAGTGCACATGTACCTTACAATTTTGAGGTACGGGTTTTTATGACTTTTATTGCTTGCTGTACAGATAATTGAAACTGACCGGTTTAGATGGAGACTAAACCACTACAAATCTTCACCTGTTCGGAAACAACAACAAAACCAAAAGTGCGGTTGTTCCAAAGTTACTCTCCAATACAAATTAATTGCCATAGCAACATGTGGGCAATGTGAATTAAAAGTGTATTTTTATTTAACCTACAGATTCATTAAATCCCCTAAGTCAAGAATTTTAATCAGAGCTGGAAATTAACATAGTTATGTGATTTTTTAAATTTTTATCTCCATAGGATCGCAGTTACACAAAATGAAACAACTTTTTTCAAAATTACCGTTTTTCAATGCTATTTATTAAGTCTAATGTAAGGAAAAGATGCTGCAATGGAATGAATTCATGTTTATCTAAAAAGCCACAATGCTTCAGCCAGGCTTTTTCTTGTATAGCTTGAGGCACAGTTGGGTATTCAGTACTGTTTCAGTATGAATAAAGAAACCAATGAAAGTGATCCCCAACACATGGGATGTTTTGGATGGTTTGTTTGTTTGTTTGTAGTTTTGCTCTTGAGAGACTGATACTGTACTACAAAATACAAAATTTAAATTCAGTAGTATCCATGCATGTGGAGGTTTTCCAACTGTGAAAAATGTGCTATCTGTCCATGGTTTTGAATTATTTTAATTAAGAATTCTCAATGCTATTCTTTCAGATAGACACAGGTATCTGAAAACTGCATTGCAAATGCTTTATGGTATACATTCTTCCTCACTTTGTCTTCAATGACATGTTATTTGGTTAATATAAACAGGTGGTGGCTGGAGAATTGATAAGGACTTGATGTTCATCCAGGACTGGATGACTTCTTTAGCACCACTGCACAAAGTGACAGGACAAATGACAGTAGCTGGTTTGTATTCAGACGCACATCAGAGCATTCTGTCTTTCCATGCACAATGGTTAAACACATTCACTGAATTTTATTGCATTTGAAATGCTGAAGAAGCTCAAAGAACAAATTTATAATTTTCTAGTTTGAATTTAAATCCTTGAAATAAGATTTAATATTTTAATAAAAGTAAGCTTCTTCATCTATATATCAATTTACCAGTTTAATTGATCATAATTTCATCATCCTTGAAAGATGGCTGAGAAATCAAGGTGTGGTCTCAGATTATTAATTTCACTGCAGCAACTTTAACAGAATATTCCAGGCAACTGAATATCGCAAAATATGCTGAGTTGGAAGGGACCCATGAGGACCATTAACTCCGTTCATGTCATATCCCTGAGAAAGTCTGGGTCACTATTTAATGTATCACTTCAAATTGCTGAATACACAATGCGTTGCCTTTATTTTTAATAGAACTTCCAACATCAAAAGAGGTAATGACCAGTGTAAGATAAATTACTACTGTGTGTGCTGAACAAAAATATTGGTGGTGTTAAGTCTCTTCTCTACCCTCTGTGTCACAGGTGTAATTGCTGTTCAGACTAACGAGAATGACATCCAAACACTTCCTATTAGTTTTCTTAGAAGCCAGATTTTTATACCGATCCTCTTAATGGAATCCAATGGAAGTCTGTATTTTCAGCAGTAGTGTCACAAGCAGCAAATTTTAGGTTATATACCTTTATGTACTTTCGTAAATAATGATTTCCAGTGTTTAAAAAAGCTTACAGATTGGGAATTAAAGGATCCTGGTCATGTTTTAAACTCCTAGTGTATTTGTAAATATTTGCATTATTTTCAGAAAGCTATTATTCCTCCTCATACAGTTGTCAAAATTGCAAAACTTACTTTGTCTTCAAAGTGCCTGTAAAATGACATAAAACTTTGACTTGTGACTCTGGGAGCTCAGCAAATGAGTTAGATATTTATGTCTGTACAAACTACTCTTAGCATTGCTTTTACAGCCTGAATAAAACTTCCACTAAATCCTCTTAGATTCTTTTAACATCTTGTGATACAATGGACACTACAAGTCTATTTTTCATCAGTAATTTAGCTCAGGTATCAGAATGCTCCACTTAATCACAGTAGTAGTTTGGTTTTGCTGAATAATGTTACTGCCACACACCTGGTCACAGTTTGCTTCAGTTGATGAAAAATGGCTTGAATCCTACATGTCTGGGTGAGCACAGAAAGAAATTTACCATGATATGTATAATATATTGAAACAAAAAACCATGAAACTTCTTTTGTCTTGGAGGTTAAATACATGTTTAAGACTGAGAAAACATCCTAGTTTTTATCTATGTTGTGTTCCACTTAGTAAACAAAAGAAAAAAAATACGGGCCCATGCTTTTTGTTGTCAACTCACAGCTTTTTGATATATTGAATAGGTCAAGAGAAATTACAAATGGCTAGCAAAGGTTATCAGTGTGTGAAATGGCTAATATATCATTCAAACCAATATAAGAGAGTTCCTCTTCCTCTATTTAAGTACTCTGTGTCATACGTATTCATGACATCATAGAACATTTGATAGAAAAGGAACTTTGGAGTTTTTCTACTACTCTTTTTCAACTGCTTTTTTTCTCTAGTTGCAAGGCATTGACATTACCTTTTGTTTCTGGTAGTTGTTTGCCTAACCTGCTTTTAAATATTTGCAGTGCTTATTACTCCACATGACCCATCACTGCTTTGCTCAAATATTCTATCACTAGCACAATAAGAAGGTTTTCTCTTGTGTTTTTCTTTGATACTTCAGGCTACATTCACACTGCACAGTGAAAAGAGATAATTTTCTTCCTGTTTGCAGCAGATATTTATCTTTACTGGTATTTTGTGTTCACTCAAGGAGTTTTCTTCTCTTGCTTAGATATACATGCTCCTTGCTTCAGCCATTGTCCCTAGGTCATGTTTAGAAGCTCCAGATCATTCTTGTTGCTCTATTCTAGGCACTCTCCAAATGGTGAAAGCTTTTAAAGCTCAGAACATTGTTCTCAAGCTGAGACCTTACCAATATTAAACCAAGTGAAAGGGTATTGCTTCATGGAATTGTAAATTACACTTCTCTTTGCACCCTGAAATGATATTTACCTTTCTTGCTAGGTCATTATTGATGTGTTTAACTTGTGGTCTGAAATTACAAAGATCCTTTGCCTTTGCAATGTTTGCTTCCTTATTTACTTTTCTTTTGTTTTATATTTTTTTCAGTTTCTGACTGTACCTGTAAAGACACTTTATTTGCACCTAACAAATAGCATAGTATTTAAGTTGCTTTTTCACTTTCTTATGAGTAAATTACCCGCTAATATACCTCTCATGTTTTCAAAAATTATGTCATCTGCTAAATCAGTAAGCATAATATTTATTCTTTAGGGTGTTAATGAAAATGTTAAAGATTCTGGAGTTAACAGAACACCTGTACAAACTGAATTGATCTGTACTTCAGTTTTGCTAAAGAATTATATGTGACCCCTTTTCAACATAACTATGAAACCTGTATCCTTTCTGTATGGATCTTTATGGAATCTAGTGCATATTATCCTAGATTGATACTGGAATAATAAGGATTGGATCAAAATTATAAAAGGCAAAACATGCTACATTCTTTTTACTCCTTCCACAAAGGCAGTTTTTCAGTTGACAAAAGAAAAATCATGTTTATCTGAAGCAATTTCTTTTTGACATCTCTCTCGATTTTTAGTCTTCCAGTTTATTTTGGTTAGTGACAGTAATTTTCTTTAATTATTTATATCTTTCTTTGAGTTTAAGTAACTTGACTGATTTGTAGTTCTTATCTTCTTTTGTTCTAACTTTTTTGTTGTTGTTTTTTTTTTTTGAATCGCAAAATTCCCTTATCTACTTGTTACCTCGCCTTTCTTCCATTATGTTGATGGTAACTTTGAACAGCTCTGATATTTGCTCACTTCTCCTTTAATTTTTTTGATATTGCACCCAGCAAATCTGAAACATTTCACTTCAATCTGAAATCTCTAACCTATATTTATTCACCCTAAGCCAAAAATTCTCTTTAAGGAACTGTCCAAAGTTTATTTTAAAGATTCCAGTTTTTATGACACATTTTTATAGATTTTATTCTGTGTTAGGTACCCTTTTCCTTAGTATGTATACCTATCTCTTGATATCTTAAATACCACCTGTGAGATGTGCATCAGTTTGTCCCTTGCCCTGTTTGATTTGTCTCTGTATTCACACAGCATTTATCTGTAAGTTTCATGTGACCTACTTGACTTTCTACTTCCTGTATTCTTCCTTGATGTTGAAATCATGGAAGAAAATCTCTACAACCACAACTAAAAGTTCTCTCTCCTTGGTATTTTCTCTCCTCTCTCTCCCTCTCTTTGTAAAGGGATCCTTCAGGTTATTGATAAAAAAATCTCACATTTATATAACCTTGTAGTTGCAGCAAAACTTATGCCTTTCACATGCATTCTCATTACTCTTACAGTTCCTACACTTTGTAATTGAGTGGAGACCTTTTCATATCATGTATTTCCTTCCTTACTGACCTCTCCATCTCCTGTGGAGATTTGATGATCTTTTGTGTTACTCTGTGCGAATAACCTCATGAAGCTGCTGCTATGCCAATCAGATAAAATTTTCAGAATCTGATATTTTCTAGTCTTTCCCTCTCATTCACCTTCTATTTATTTTACATATGTCTACAAATTTATAAGATCTTTAGCAGATTGACACACTATCTGTTTGATTCTGCCATGGAACTTTTATGATTAATCTAAGATCTTGCCTCTACTTTTAATAATCGGTTCTGGATCAACACGATCATAGTATCTCTGTGAAATGCAGCATGCTGGTACAGAATTTTATCTTATTAGCCTGGTCAATATAATGAAATATCTGTGGTACTCTGATATGAAATTCATTGCATAACTTAATGCAATACACTTGTCTGAAAGTGAGCTTGACTCAGGGTGAACCCTGCTTAGCTGACTGTCTTCTTGTGGCTCAGGCTTGGATTTTAGCCATTTAAATGTAGAATCAACCTGAAATGTCAATAAGTAAATGGGCAGAATAACAAGCACTGGTTATCCTAACTTCTTAGAAAATTTAAGTAAAACAAAGGTCAGAATATTATTTCCTGGCAAGTGCACACAGAAGAAGCCTCTTTAAAAAAGTCCTTGAACATAAAAAATCTTTGCTTATTGTGAATCAAAACTAATTAGTTTTACAACTTCCAGTTTGATTAAGAACAATGTCATTTGTTCCCAGGAGCTTTGGTAATAATTTTTTTCCTTCTCTCAATGCCTAACAATGTTAATGCTGCACTTATTGTTTCTTAATTTTACTCTCATCCTTACGACACTGACTAATCATCCAAATTCTATCTGCTACTGTGCCAGAGCCTCCTGGGTAATAACAGTGCCAGTTCTTGGTAAGTGGCTGCCAGATAAAGCTCATGTTGGTACAGGAGAAGCTGTGCCAACTGCAATACAAAAAGTAATGAGTAAAGGCAGCAAAAGAATATAAAAATTACATTAACTTTTGGTTATTGAAACTGTACATGTTCAAGTAAATAAAATTATTCAAGAGGCAATGCATACTAATTTTATTTGCAATTAAATGAGACAGGAACTAAAAGACTGTTATTTTCTATATATCAAGCACTCTGTTGGGACCTTTAGTGATTAAGTCTTTTCTATATATAGCAAGTTTTCTATTTATAAGAGATGAGTTGGTAATAAAAACTCATTTCTGACTGAAAGAAAATATATATAATTTAAAAAGAAGACAAAGGCAATAAATAAAAAAGTGGAGATGGAATTGCAGTGTCTGCGTGCTCTTTTTTAAGAGTGTCATGGTTAATCAAAAAGAACTGTGGTTCAGGGAGAAGATTAGAGTGTGTTCTAAAAAAATTCTTTGGAGGGAGGAGGGATATGAAGGGGAGAGGTGAATTGCATTCTGTACATGGGCAGAAGATGACTTCATTTGCAGGAGCTTATGAATCCCTTTTTTTGACAGCTTTGCACAGAATTAAGGAAGCTTCCTAATTCAGTGTATTTGTTAGAGAAGATGCATGCACTGGAGGCACATTGATCACCCTGTGCATAAAAGTGACTTAATCCAGGACAGCTGGACATGTCTCCTGTTTTGACAGACTTGAGAATAGGTAGCAAAAAGATGGAATGGACTATGATAGCTATGAAAAAAAAAAGTTACTTTTGAAAGGCTTACTTTAGACTTTTACTTTCCTCTTCACACATGGGGGTTAATCAGTATCCTTTTAATAGATGCTTTGCAATCCTATCAGTAAAGAAGGGGGAGAGAGAGGGAAGTTTCTTGCGTAAACAGTGCTGCAATTCAAGAGTAGCAAAATTTATTATGGGAAGGCTTCTCTGGAGTCCCTGTATCTTTTTACCCAGAGGAAGTAGCTATATTTATTTTATAAATATGTTATGATATTTTATCAGTTCAATTATTGAATCATTTGACTTTTTAAAATCAGGTGAAGCTTCTGCACTGGTATGAATCAGATCCAGATCTATCTTTTTAAGGGTGTGGAGAAGTTCCAGAGACAGCATCTGCTTAAAATTTCACATGCTTTTGTGGAAAAAGATGGTTGTTTTTTCCATCACCCTGTGTGCTAAGTATTATAAATTTAAATATTATAAATATTTATTATGAATTTAGGTCTCCTAGTCCTACCTTTATTCAGATTAGCCACACTGACATGTACATTTCTAGGTAGTTGGGACAAGTGTTATGTTGGCCAGACCAATAAAATGCAATGAAGCATGTGACAATAGTCACAAATGTCCATCATTAGCTGTTTTATTACTGTATTGAAGCATTTGACTTGTTTGCCTGCAAGGATAAAATCTCGTCTAGGCTTAAGAGAGGTTTTATTTAAATGCCTCTGGGGTCAAGTGTGTGTCATGATAAAGTTCAGCAGCTCTATGAAGTCATCTATTTTCCATCAATCTGTTTGACAGCACTTAGCTCCCTCCACTAACACTTCTCCCTTACAGTCTCTGCACATATATTATTAAATGTTCTCTTTACTTTCCTCTCTCCAGTGAATAACTTTTTCTATCTTTTCAAAACATATTCAAAGTGCAGGATGAAGGGTGCTACCACTTTTGTCTGTAACCTCTTTTGCTTGCAGGTTTTGTTATAATGATTGTGGAAACTTTCATAGGTCATGTACCTGTGATAGGAGTGAACCCTACTGTCCTTGTGTGGCACGTCCTTTGTACCACCTAGGCAAACATAAGGATGGCAAAAGAGGCCCTCAGGGGGCACCTTCACTTCATGAAGGCCCCCTTTGTGTGTATGTTCATGCTCATGACACATCCTGGTTCATTTATGATTGTACATAAATGTCTTTATAGCCCTTGAAACTAAGGTACAAAAATCAGAATGTCTCTTATCCTCCTCGTTAAAGACAGTTTTCGCAGTGGTAAGAGGTTACCAGCTGGAGCCTTTAAAATGGATATTAAACCTATTTATAAATATATTTTAAAATTGTCTTGAAAAGCAAAAGGAGGTTTGCATGACCTCATTTGTAAGTAATAGAGCATTTTTTTCAGATAGTCCATCTGAAGCAGAAAATGGAAAGAGGCATAAGTTTCTTAAATCTCTGTCTGATAAAATAGCAGGTGAAGTGCAATGATGAAAAATGCAGAGATGATGGAATCCTGGAGTAGCTTATCTATCTGTCAATGAATATACAGACGGATTACATCCAAAGCATGGGATCCCAATTTCACAGATTTTGTTATCAGTAGTCTCTTCTAGTATTGTGGCTATTAGGAAAAATATCAAATGTTTCTAATTTTTAAGCCGATGATAGCTTTCCAAATAACCCAATCCTTTCAGAGACTGATTATAACTTTTAATTATTAAAATTAAAAAAAAGAAGTTTTGATCATTGTGGCAAGACCAATATTAGTTATTTTGACAAAAAAGGCTGGACTTCATTTTTCTTGGCCTTACAGACAGAGTAAAACTGATGCTATCTAATTTACTGCTAAGCAGTACTGACATAATGTTATAAATCTTTTTATATTCATTCTTTCTGTAAACTTCCAGGACCCTGAATGTTACATTTCTTCTCTTGCTCTATGGTATTTGAACCTATAGAAATACTTTATTTAGGTGAAAATCAATACAACTCCTGTGGTTTTCTCCTCTCCGCTGCATTTTCTTGAAGGCAAAGCTACTAAAGTCACTGAGTTTGGATACCGTCTCAATTCAGGCCAACTGAAATTAAATTGTTTGCATTCAACAGAACCTGAATAAACTAGAAATGAAGTCCAGTTTCAGCTGATTGCCTACAGCTCTGCTGTCTACTTTGGATCACACTCCCTCAAGGAAACTACTGAATATGCTTCTTAATGTAGATAAGGTCTATGTTATGTAAGGCGTCATGCCATGATGTGTTTTTAAAGTAAGTTAAATGGTTACACCAATTGCACTGAACAAGATCTAGCTGTTGCAGCCACCCAAGTGCTATCTGCTCTCCACAATGCCTAGAGGTGCCAGATGGAAAGCTGAATATCAGGAAGTCGGTGGTGCAGCTCTGACATAAATCCCAGTGGAATGTGTCCCTTCTGCTTTTAACATACAGTTTCTTACTGCCTTTGTTTTACAGTACAGGATAAAGATTGCTCTGCCAACAAGCAAATGTATTTGAGTGATTTGTATTTAGGATGGAATCTTCTGTTTCTGTCAGAGTACATAAGACAGGGTCTCCAGAGTGTGATGAACTGGAACTTGACAGTCTGCTATTGGATGTCATTAAATTATATTTTGCTGATTAATCCTCCTGTCAGTATAGAATACCTTCACATTTTCTATCTAATTGTGTGTTAATAAAGCAAGAAGATTTTTGTAATATCATTTATTTCATTCAATAATTTGTATTTAACAGTACAATTTCCCCCTATTATTCTACCTATTTAATTCTACAAATTTAGATTTGTTGGTCCCAGTCTTCCATTTGTTCTCAGGCTGTTGCACATTCTGTGTTCTATGGGAACCTTTTTCATTAATCTGAATGTACTGTGTTCTGTGTTGTTCTGTTCCTTTAAAACTTCAGTAACACTCAAAGAGGAATCATGAGAGAAAAAACTTACAGAGATATGGGAGAAGGGTAAGTAGATAGCAGCTTTTCAAAATATTTTCTTTATTCATGAAAGTATTTTGTCTGCAAGAATGAAAACAATCTCTTGCTGTGGTTCTATGTTTTACTTTTTGCTAGTGTCTGTCCATAATACTTACTGATTAAGCACCTCTTAGAAGGTAGGAAATAGCCATTGGAAACTGAACTGGATAAGTCAGAGCACCACTGTTACATATTTATGGTACCTATGGTGCCTCGTCAGAGGGAGTGAAAAACTACAAGCTCATTTTTATTCAATCCCAGTTACTCAGAAAATTTTTAATATTAAAAAAAAATCAGATACAGAATTGAATAGAATTTTAATTTAAGATTATCTCATATGCAGAGTCTCAAATTAATTGTTTCTATCCAGTTAGGTGCCAGGAAGCAAAAAATCTCACTGCAAATCTGTGGTGAATTAGTGTGAGACCATGGCCAGAAATACTTTTGATAATCTTGAATGCAATGATTAATGTACAGCTCAAGAGGTGACATTTTATGTCAAAAGGTAAGAGCCATTTTAGTACATCAGTGCCTTTTTGGCTCAGATGATGGTGATTGATTCCATTCTCCTGGAATGCTTCCAGGTATCACAAGTGAGTGCCTAGTTCTTTCAGGAGAAATACTGAAATAGGTCTAAATAAAGTATCCAGCTGAAAATTTCAGATGGGACATATTGTCTTTAAAGAAAGAGATCGTCTTGACCACTGATTTCTTGTTTTACAAGTTACATACATAAAGTTATAATGGATTTCATTGAGATTGCAGTGCACTATTTTACAAACCTGAATTCTAACCATCTGAGGGGATAGAAATATATAAAATAAATATAAAATATATAAAATTGCATGTGTATGCAATATGGAATGAAGAAAAGCAGAAATCAGAAAGTAAATAAAAGGTTGCCATAACTGCAGAGAAAATAAATGGTCATTGTGTCCCTGCTGAATTCACATGAGAAAATTACCTTTGTAAGGTGATGTCCTGTCCAGATGAAATGCAGATGATGTTATAATTAAAGAAACCCACATAGAAGTGCACAATGCCAGTTTATAAT
This sequence comes from Cyanoderma ruficeps, assembly GCA_008694505.1. Taxonomy (NCBI): domain Eukaryota; kingdom Metazoa; phylum Chordata; class Aves; order Passeriformes; family Timaliidae; genus Cyanoderma; species Cyanoderma ruficeps. The sequence continues at coordinate 42,432,039 of VZDJ01007749.1, forward strand.
CTTGCTAATCAGCAAGATTATATTATGATTATACAGCCCTCAAAGCTGCAGAATAACCTCTAAGACAAAAAATGAAGGATGTTGGTGAGATTTATAATGAGCATTGTATAAGGCTTGCCATGCAAATGAATTTTCAAATATTTTAAATGTCCTAAAGGTGATGGATGAATGCAAGTATGCTGCTCTGTTACCAGAACCCACGGCCAGCAGGCGTTTCTATGGCATTAGTCAAGGATCTACACAAAGTGAAAAGAGAAGAACTAAGAGATACCATTTAAGTATGATGATGAAACGCAGTAATTCCTTGGGTTTGACCAGAGGCATCACGCAGAAACTTCAAACTTCTAAGACACAAAAGATTATGAGCTTGCTGGAGAAGGAAGAGTAGTTTGATAATGAGCCGAGCTCCCTGTATACACTTCCATCGTTTACCAGTTCTATGTGTGTTATATAGACCCATGTCTTCTACGTTTCAGTATTTGTGTTAGGAGATAATTCTATCTATTCTGTGTAGACTGGAGGACATAAGAAAAATTATTTATTTCAATATGCTGCAAAACTATGATGTTGCCCACAAGCATTTGTCTGTCCACGTCTTTCTTGTACAACATAAGCTAAAAAATGCATCTTCTAAAAGACCACGAGAAAAAATAGGTGTATGAAGTATAAGAATTGTTCATATATTTATCTGTATATTGTAAGAAATGGTGTTATATGCACAAATAACAACATAAACACATAGAATAGATACAAACACACATACATATAACAAATATAACCTTTTATGTGTCCAGTCCATCTGGTTCTCTCTGTCTTGTATTTGCATCAAGTGTTGAAAATTCAGGCATTTATTTCTCTTCAAGTGAACAGTTGATGTAGTTTATAAACAGAGACACTCAACAGAAAGGGACTCATCTGTAGAAATGTGTGGAAATCCATAAAGTCTGTTCTTACATTATGACACAGTGCCAATGTTACAAGGTTTTTCTTCAAAATTGTACTCTGAAAAGAAAAAGAAGAAATTCTCTAGCTATTTAAGCGTCTAGATCCTGGGCTGCAAAGAAATTAAATAAGACTTATGACATTCTTTATGACACGCTTTAAAAATGTTGTCATTCCATTCCCACTCTGTTCCTCAGACCATTTGTTTGTGTCTCCCAAATATCAGATCATAAAAGATTTACTAAATTGTGCAAAAAGTCTCTGGTCACTTCCATGAGGGATATTTTCATTTTGTCTTCCTCCCTTCTTCTACACATTCCAGACCAGCAGCAAATTGGCTCTGCCACAGGGAAAGGAACTCACCTCAACAACAGAGAACATCAGGAAGGAGAAACATATCCAAAGCACAGTTCTATTAATTCTTTTGGGCAACAGGCAGGCCAACGTGCCTGCTGAGATACAAGGACTGAGAAAATGTGTTGAAAATGTACCAAGAAACAGTAAATGTTCCCACATTTTCTAAAAACTGAGTGTGGGGCATGCCTTAACAAGCAGATACAGTGGAGACAGAGAAAAAAATAGTGACATATCAGTAAAGAATGCTGAGGATTTTCCTAGGGCTGTTCTAGCATTGAGTACTATCAACTTGGCCCTACTTCCTGTAATGAAGTTTGGCTGGTAGAGTAAGTTTCAAACTTCATCACATGTATAAGTGTGTGATCTACTGGGTTTTGTATGGACTGTTGAGACCACAGAGGGCCTTGATATACATAGGGTATTGAGACAGCTGGGGAGATAGCAGCAGTATGATTTCAAGAGCCAAGACATGAGGTCTGACTGAATCAGCTCTGCAGTATTTGCTGGATTTAGGATGATGGAAGATTCAGCAAGCACTGAGTATGTACTGGTACTCTTGATTCCCTCTCATGATCCCATCAAGCCCTGCCTCAAATCTCTAATTCACTGGCCTCATGGCATGTTCTAAGATTACACAGAGAGAGGACAGTGAACTGTTTTAGCTCTTGCATGTTAAAACACATAACTTTTCCAGTTTACATGATGGTATATGATGATACATGTTCATGGAGCTGGAAGGCAGATCCCACAACTCCTGAAGCCATTGCAATGGTAGCTCTCAGAGAAGCCTGTAGGTCTAGTCAGGTGGCCATGACCACTATATATCTGAGTGATAGGTATGGTTTAAAATAGCTGCACTCCAGATAGTTACGACATCCTTTCTCAGATCAGCTGATATAAAAAAAATTCTGACAGTCCTGCTTTGAATTATACCCACAGTATAAAATAAAATTGAAGATACCTGTCAATATCTTGAAGGCAGAAGGAGCATAAATATCATCTTTTAAAACACATAATCGTAGAGTTAATGTAAATGAAGAGTCCCTTATAAGCTGCAGTATGGCCACACGAAAAGCAGAGTACGAGTTAGGTGTCTGAGCCCATCTTGCCTATGTCCCTATGAAGACTGTGTTTTTAGAATCTTTCCTGCCTTGGTTTTGGCTGACTGCATTGTTTCCAGCTTTACTTTGATGTGAGTCAGCTGTGGGTTTGAGGTCACTAGGACGATGTATGCCTTTTGGCAGGGAAATGTCAGGGGGCATGGTCAGTGCAGAAGTGGGCAACACACCTGATGACAACTGGCTGCCTTGTACCGCTTCCACACAAGGCATCCTGTGCAGGTGCAGCTTACTGGCCAGCTCTCTCACCAGTCCGCACACAATGGTACAGATTTGTACCTTTTAGGCTCGGTGGGTCTGAACCTCAAGCAGGAATGTGGACGGCGTGGAGGAAAGGAGGACTCTCCCGTGGGTTTCACTGGGCTTTATTCCACCCAGAGGGCTGCCCACGTGCAGAGTGAGAGCTGGCCCTCTGTTCTCACCTTAAGTACAGGGGGTGTACACAGAGCAGGGGAGTACCAGGAACCAATCCGGGAGGGGGGTGTGTGTGACCCAGAACAGGGGACACTTAACAGGACAATAAGAGAAGGAGGGAACCTGAGAACTTGCCAAATCACCGAGCCAGCGTCTCCAGCAGAATTTTCCAGGCTTTTAGGCAGGGTTACAGGGTGATTGACAAGACCCATCACCAGGGAAAAACCACAGGGGGTTTGAGCACGGGGGCGTAAGAACAAACCATTATAAAACAAATAACAAAGGCATACAGAATTTTGGGAACCCAAAATGCACACCGCAACAGCATCCCAAAGTGCTGCTTCCTATCCCAGGCAATTAACCTTCTCATGGTATGAAATCTTCATGCTCACAAGAGATGAGTGTTTCAGAACACTTAGTGCAAACTGGTATTTCATAAGAACATGGTAAACCAACAGATATTAGAGGAAGAAGACTGTGATGTTAATCACAAATATGATTAGCTGCCTAAAATATTTCGCCAAGGATACTACAAAATGTTTGCTTGCAGCATTACATGGCTGGAAATATTTTTCTTCAGCGCATGACTGATCACTAGCACTCAGAAAATGGAAACCTCCCATTCCCCATCAGTCTAGTCTTTTCTACCTTCGTGCTTCTGTGTGACGCTTGGTTCATCCTGCAGCTAAATTTGAGCCATTTATTATTTATCTGCAGTGTCTTCCATTTCAGAACCTGGGTATTCACTAGCCATTTCCTTTTTAATTCTGCTCCTTTTCTGAATTAAGTTAAAGCTTAGCCTCTTTCTTCCTACTGGATTAAGACTTTTACAGTAACAACCTCCCAGCTGAACAGCAGTGTCACTGGAGACAGCTATCTGCCTTTTATATCCATCATTTCACATTCTTCACCACAACACTGTTATGGCGAAAGATTTGCCTTGTGTCATAATTTTTCTGACTATTTTTTGCACAGCATTTGCACTTATATACACTGCCACAAATTTTTACTTAGTGACCGCAGACTCAGGAGTTACTGGCTCAGCTTTTTGTTGAATGACATTTCAGTTGCTGAATTGCACATTATGGGTGCTGATGCGTTTTTAATGTCAAACAGGTCATGACATAAACATTTTCTAAAATCATTCTGTAAAGTAGGTTTTAATCAGATGGTTTTTTTTCTAGAAGGCAGTAGATATCCCGAATTCCCAACAATAGACTTCCAGCTGAATACTGTCAACCATGACACTCATCCAGGAAAGTGCTTCATGTCACTTAATAAGGAGAATATCTCTTCCTGAAAAGTACAGTTTCTTCAACCCTATCTGTAACTTTGTGCCCTCTGATGCCCATGTTACCATTCAACATGTATGTTTTCAAGTAGGAAATGAAGGTTATCAGTGTATTTGGTCTAAACTTTAGAAAATACCCTCTCAAATATTCTATTTATATTTTACTGTGTTTGTTTCCCTCTCTCCTCCAAATAGTGTTTTTGCAATATACAGGATGTTTGCAACCCTGATTTTCGCAATCAATTTAAGGTCTCAATACTACATAATGCTTTAATTTTTTATCATTCCTGCTACATTTTTTGTTAACTTACTATATAAAATTTAAAATATTGTTTAAGTAACTGCAGAAGCTAGAGTAAAGCAGTGATTAGGTTTTCTCTCAGGTCAATAAACCTGACCAAAATCCATCTACCAGTAGGTATATGCATGAAGTATGTCAGGTTTCAGAAGAACCCAGTCGGTACTGGGGGAATATTCCATTTCCTCATGAGAAATACTTGGCAAAGATGTTTTTATTAAACATTTGTGAAGAAGACCCTTTTCACATTCCAGCAGTAGTGTAGACTTCTGAGTGTTTAAATTCTCAGCTGCTGATGGTAAAAATTCAAGGGAAGATAAACATTGCAGTGGAAAAATCTCCTAATTGGGGATATTTTGTGGCTTGAAACATCATAGTGCTTGGAATGTTTTGCTAAGCTGTCATTATTTAGCCAGAATCCAACCCGAAATACCAGCTGTGCAAACTTATTAACACATCCTTTAGTTTATGGTGACTCATTACACAGGGGCAACATATGAACGATTACCCTTGCCATTCTGTTCAGTTTAATTATGTGAGATTTGATAAGACTGGTTGTTGTTGCAAATGAGAACACAGGGACAGCAGGAATCTAAAACCATGAGAGAAATGCATGCATATTCATGTAACTTCTACATATGATTCTGCTGAATGGTAAGAGCATTTCCATAAGCGTTTTGTGTATGTATTGCCTACTCTACCTAAGTGACAATGTAATTTATGGGAGCCATTGGATCGCAATGTGCAGCATGCACCTTTGAGTTAAACTTGCATTAAAAAAAATCTGAAATTGTGGATTGTCAGAGTAACCACAGGAGATACAACCATTTCTTTTCAAGAGGTGACTAAAAGAGTAGGCATGCTATGCCTACAGTGTCAGTCAGACTAATTACAAAAACTCACTGCAGGGTTTACCATGACAGGGTAGAACAATTAAGCCTGTGATCATGCTTTCAGAAACAGACAATTCAGATAATTCCTGATACATCAATTGAAGACAAAAATTTCTTTGTTCTACCTGATCAGTTCAGCAGTGATATGCAAAGACCCTGAAAATGAAATGTCGAGAGGGCTTAGCTCTTCCTGAAGAAAACTGTCAGCACGACTGTTTACTTCTGAATCTAGCCAACATTTTCACCAAATCACCCAAGGATACTTTTTGTCCAGGTAACTTTCAACTCCTGGCCAGTTAAATGAGAATTCAATGGGCTCTTATGTCATCTTGCTAAGGGTTAGGAGGAATCAGACTTTATTCTTTACTGCCTAGGACTCTTTAAAATAATTCACATCTGTCTGAAAGCTTTGATGAGAACTCTCCAAGATATCAGTATTGTGTCCTGTATTTTTACATGTTCTATGCTCTGTATTGACAGTAGGATGATGAAGAATGACGTCCTTCAGTTCTAATCTATAGGTAATTCAATGGTATGTAGGGAACTTACTGCAGACCATTTATTTATACATGAGTAAGCATTCAGATGAAATTTCTATCAGCTTGAAATAATAAATCAATAGAAACAAAATTGTATTTTTATGGTATTTTTCTGGGCATCAGGAGACTGAAGTTCATTGCCCCATTCATTCCAAGAATGAATAAATCCCTTTGGGATACCTTTGGGTACCCTATAGCTTTTGAACCATTCAAAATTTCTTTTGAATTACTTTGAGGAGTGTCTATTAGTAAGACTAGTAGGTGGATGACTAATCAGACAATACATCAGAGACAAGTGAGTTTTTCAACAGGTCTTCTCCTCCATGCCTCAAATAGAGTGGCAAAATTGGGTAAAGATCAAATATAATGTTCCAGTATACAGAGATAAAACAAAAAATCTGAGCAATGCTTTGTAATGAAAATCTTTACATCTGCTGCAGACCACATCATTACTTCTGCTCACTGCATTCCTTTCCCTCTATGCATCATGCTATTGTTGCACTTTGCAAAAGCTTGTTCTCCATTAGGGTGTACATTGCTATGTAAGTCCTTTATCCATACTAAGTCAGTGTGTTCCCTTAATTATATCTGATCCTACATCACTGCAGCTAAAGCGGAACTGTTAAATGTAGGACTGTTCTAAGTCTTCAAGCCTAAGGAAATCTTTATATTGAATACTGTAACTTACTACTCTACAAACTTTACACCATACTGGTGGAATAATCCAATTAAAGTCTTCTGTCACCTCCTTAAATTCCAGCATAAGCAGAAGTCTGTAGTCATTTTAGCTCAAAATTCAAGAAATGGTTGCTGTGATACTGGAGGCAACACATTTCATAAGAAGGCTTACATAAATCTGACAGCCTTCTAGACATCCTTTCATTTAGGGTCAACTAAATCCCATTAAATTGCTAATCAGACAGTCTAAGTAGTTGTGATAAAATCCCTGTGCTGATGCAAAAGAAACTACAGTCACGGAGATGTCTGAAACAAAGTCAATGCTAGTTAGTGGGCAAGACAGTTTCCACTGGAATAAAATGAGAAGCTGAAGCATTCCATTAAAAATGGCACTATGATGCACAGAGAGAAAAAGAAAATTTCACAGACAGTCTAATTTTTGCCATCTCCTAACTTCTATGATACTGGTAGCAATAAATCTCTAAACAAATGTTTGTCTGTTTATTCCCTAGATCTGCAAGCAGCCATCTGTTTCCTGTGCAGAGCAAAGACAACGTGCAAGTACTTCCTAAAACATACAGGGACATGAATGACTTATATTGGTATAACACAAAAATTAAAAAACCCAGAAGAAACGCTAAATGATCAATTAATATTCATTTGCATGGAGCTTACTTGTAAAATAAGTTAGAGTGCCAAGTGCTAACTTGTTGGGGGCTAAGAGATTTGCAATAGCCATAAAAAAAATGAGGGACAACCAGTTAGACATGGCAGGATTGTTTCCACAAGATTTGGAAGTGCCAATTACTAACATATTTAATAGTGTAGTCATCAGATATTTATTGTGAAAATTTCTTTCATTTCAGATACAAATGTGTTGCTATACATTTGTCACATTATTTTTATTTATTGTTATTTTAGTTTTCTGCCTTGAATATATAAGAATAAAACCTTGAGTCTTTCTCTGCCCCTACAGACCACTGTTTCTGCATTTAGCTTATCTCTCTCTCTTACTTCTTTTTAAATTGCATTTGTTGCTTCTTATACAATGCTCAACTTCTTGGGTGTCACATGCTAATGTAGATGGTTGTGGAATTGTGATAATAAGTGTGATTATCCTGTGAGCAGTGGAACTGATGAAGCCTGGCTTCCTATGGCTGGAATTATTGCTGTTTATGGAGCTGCTAATGCCACATGAAGTTGTCATGCTGCTGCAGTTCTCATACTAGTTCTCTCTTATACGGCTCTTCAATGTCTATAATAAAATTCATGCCATGCTCTTTTTCTTTCCAGGGCACTAATAGGGTCATTCATATCTAGCCTATTTTCGTGACAATTGTAGGTTGTTTATGCCTTTGAAGCCACTGTTCATCTGTCAAATCAGCTGGAGTTGTCCAAAAGGTGTTAAATGGAAAATGTGGATGGACAGAGAATTATGCTTGCATATAAAAACACATGAAAAGCACTATTTCATGAATCTCATCACTTTTAATAACTGGACAAGAAATGCAATCTAAGTCAAGATAGGGTGCACATTTTCCAGAGGAATCAGCTTAAAAAAAAAGGTGGTGAAAAATGAAAATGGGTTGGTTGTCTGCAAAAAAAAAAAAGAATCAGATATTATTTTAGAAACTCAAGCATATCCTATCCAGACTCCAGCAGCCTTTCCCTAAGTGTCTTATGTAGCATCTGTTTACAACTGCCCTCACGGCTGTCTTTGATAGCCATGTCATCTGAAATAAAAATAAATGCCTATGTTTGGGCAATTGAATCACTCACTCCCTTAGAATTCTGGTTCTTCAAGATAGTGAATATCTTCATAGAGATACCTCTCTAGCTGTGACTGTTATGGAAATGACAGCAGCAGTAGTCAACATCGATAACTTTTCCCCACATTATCTCAACAGGGACATTGCATTTGAGGCTTCTGGAAACAAGGATTTACAGATTCCTATAAACCCAGGCAGTATAAATAGCTGATTCTGTTAACAGCAATTTTCTGTCCTCCTGTGCAGTTTGTAATTTCTTCCCTTTCCATTAAGGCTTTCCTCCAAACCTTAGAGGACTTTAGTACAGGAAAAATTGCAGATCCTATCCCTTAGGCTGAAAGGGAATAGTGTCATCCATATAGGATATTTCCTTATTTATTATCTCTTCAGGTTTCAAGCAACATCACTGGAGAGACGGGGCATTAATCAAGTTGTCATCCTCCACTTTTCCCTCAGGTTTGTAAATCACACCACTATTGACATAATGAATATCTTTTTGTAGGCTAAGAACTTTCTTAGGACCTCTCCAAGGATGAGGTGTGTGGAGAGCCTCTTTGCTCTGTTTAAATTTCACCTAAAATTAAAAAAGAAATAAAATTGAAAATTGTGGGTGTTCAGATGAAAATGGAGGCATCTTTTTCAGAAACAAAAGGAACCCAAACAAAACGAAGTGATAAAACAAGCTGTCCTTTCTGTTGAAATGCTTCCTATGTGGGGAAGAAGATTCCTGAAGATCACTGAGAGAAAGGAACAATAAAAAAATGAGTGTGACTTTCCAGGTTAAGAGGATTATTTCTGTGATTGTCGTCATAGATATGCTTTGGATAAAATTTGTAATCCATAAAATTTGTCAAAGGCCTGGAACCCGGCACTTCTGCTTGCTCTCTCAGCTAAGTGCTTTAGCTTGACAGACTCAGTTCTTGATGGTTGTCTGTGTTGGAGCCAGCTGACATTGGCTCTATCTGACACAGGGGAAGCTTCTAGTAGCTAGGAGTGTACTCCCCCTGGTACAAAAACCTTGCCAAGTAAACCAAATACATTAGTGGAGGGACACAGACCTGCCTTGAGTGCATAATTGAAGAGGCAATTATTGTACAGATTTTTCTGAAGCAAACTCAGACTTGAGTCTTACAATGGGTTTTGACCTTGTTGCTACATCAGTGATACCCAGTGAAGCTCTTCAGTGCTTCTGTATCCATTTATATTTGGCTGTCATTGCAGAGCTTTTTTCTTCATGAAAACCACTGCAATTACATATTTGAAAGCTATAATCCTCACAACCATTTTCTCATATTCAGTTGCTTTCATTCAATTTTTAAGATCTGCTGATAAAATCTGTTCTGCTGATATTTGACCATATCACATCATTATTTTTTATTGGTGCTTAAAGAACTTTAATTGCTCAAGATGTGCATTCTCAGCCAATGGGACTTCCAATGTTTCATCTATTACAAGAGGTTGAAAGTTCATGAGTCTTTGTTTATCTGTTCTTATGTTTGAAAGATCATGGTGACCAGGGGAGACACCTGAGGACTGGAAAAAAGCAAACATCACTTCTGTTTTTACAAAGACAGAGGATCTCAGAAGTTACAAGGCAGTCAGTTTCACCTTGACTCCCAGGAAGGTTATGAAGCAAATAAGCCTTGAAAACATTTGCAAATACATGAAAATTAGGAAAGTAAATGGACATAGCATAGATTGATGAAGAGGAAAGCAACATAACCAACCTCAATACCTTTTATGATAAGATGATTATCTTGATAGATGCGAGGAGAACAGGGAGTACTCCCTCCAACCGACTCCAGATCTGGACTCCAGGAAAAATCCGGTCTGGGTTTTTCCTCCAACTGACTCCATTCCAGTTTTTTGAAAAATCCGGTCCAGGTTTTCCCTCCAACTGACTCCAGATCCGAACTCCAGGAAAAATCCGGTCTGGGTTTTCCCTCCAACCTACTCTGGATTCGGACTCCAGGAAAAATCTGGTCCGGGTTTTCCCTCCAACCAACTCCAGATCTTCAGCAAGGCTTTTTGTCTCCTGTAACATCCTCATCAACAAGCCAACAAAACATTGACTGAGTGGAGAATGGGGTGGATTAAAATATGCAGCTGCACTCAGATGGTTGTGATAAGTGACACAAAGTCCAGCTGGAGACAAGGAGCTACTGATGTGCTGCAAGGCTTGGCTCTGGAACCAATACTGGTTAGCATCTTTGTTAATGTCCTGGTGAGGGGCCAGAGAGTATTCACAGCAAGTTTGCAAGTGATACAAAATTGGAAGTCTTGGTGTAAGTTGGTGTATTGATTTGAAGCATATTATAGATGCAGTAACAGGCAGGGTATATTTTATCTGCATGCATGTTCAGCAAACATGATTATTTGAACTGTTCTATGCATATAGGCCATGGCCAAAGGAAGAAAAAGATCAATAAAAGTCCTAACTCTTGTCACTTAATCAAGCACTTGAAGAATTTTACTATTGGTACTGTCAATTTGAGCTTTGGGGCAAACATTGAGGGGCCCTAAGGACAGTATTATGTCCATAATTGGTATATGTAATTGCTACGGAGGCATTTTGGACTAAATGTCTGAAATGTTTAAGATTCACAAAGGATATTTTTGTATGCCATTTGCATGTATTTGACTGCATCAAAAATGGTTCTCAAAACTGGAGTGAGCAGGTTGTCTAAGATAATTTTCTCATTACCTCTTGAAAGTGCTCTTGGGGAGAAAGCAAGGAAATTGTTTTTCAGAGCCAATCAGAAGTTCAGCAGTATCTGTGCACATGCTGGGTATCAACTCTTTACTCAAATAGTGGCACTTGTATTTTCAGTGAATACAGAAAAGAAATATAGAAATAAGGCTGTTATGAGAAACTCAGATTTCCATTTGGAGTCCACATAGTCCTGCTGTTTTCAAATAGTAATTTCAAGTAGTTGTTTTGCACAAGGACATATAGGTCTGTTATGATCCCAGTAAAAAAGTCACTTAAGCTCTCTCAGATCCAGACCCTCCCTAAGGGAAGAGTGCACCCCCTTTACTGTAGGAATTCCTTGAATAACTGTGTTTGTGATTTCTGCTGTCAAACAGAACGGATGCTCATGTAATGTTTTTCTGCACCTCTAGATAAAGTCAGGAACAGGAAGGTGTTGCAATTGCTGGTACCCAGCAGGAGCAGCCTGTGGCAATAAGCCAGCTGGTGTGATCCTTCAGGTAAGGGTTTTGTGCGGCCCAACACAGGCTTGAAGGCCACACTGCATGTGCAGCACAGCACGGCGCAGGACTGAGTGTACTCAGAAAAACTTTTTTGCTGCTCACTAACTCTCCCATGTATGATGGTGTACCAGTTTGGATCATCACAGTACTACCTTTTAAATATTCATCATAATTTATGCAAAAATCATTTAGGACACTTACTATATTGATTTTACTCAGGCAATGTCTGTTTCATTTTGCTGAACCACTTTTACTATTTTGCATTATATGGTATATAAATTTCCCTGGCTACTCCTTTTTCCTTTAAAAGGATTAGCTATTCTTTTCTAATAAAATGTGTTTATGAACATGGATTTACATTCAATATTTTCATTTAAAATTTAAAAATATATAACTTTCAAAAGAAATACGTAGAAAAATAAAATATCAAGTGCTCCAAAATGTACTTGGTTTCAGTATTAGGTTGCCATAGCATGGAAAGTTGCACTAATTGCAGGCTATCTTGAACACTTTTATTTTTCAAGTTGTGACATTCATTTAATTTTAGCTGTTCTAAAGTAAGATGTTATTTTGGTATTCTAAATATGTGAAGTCTTATCCTGCTATTGAGCAATTGCTATTGCAAAAAAAAAAAAAACCCAACAAAAAAAGGAGACCAAAATTATTTATAGGAAAAAAAAATCATGGTTTTTGTGAAACATTAGAGATTCTCAGTCATTCTGAAGCCTGGCAATGCAGTTTTTCTGAGGTAAACTTTCCCAGATGTTTTGTACTTCCCATATGAAATATGCATGAAAGAATGAAAAAGCACCCTCAGCCAAGATGTATTAGGTTGTCACTGCTAATTGCAGTAGACACGTTAGTGCTTTGTTGCATTGAGAAAATCACTCCAGCATAAAGTCAGCGGCTTCTAATGGAAACTGGTTCAGGTAGCTTCATTTTTGGCTTTTTTGAAGATTTTTGTTAAAAGCTGGAAAGAGTAACAAATGAAGACGTCTAAGCAGGCAATGGAAAGAACCCTGGGCAATCAGTGAAGATAAAATTTTTAAAACATTTCTATTCTGAACACAGGACAAAGCAAAGAAAGCTTGTGGAAGGCCAAGCTAGAGACACCAAAAGTGAGGCAAATGAGAATTTCAATTGTCACAGTTGGACTCTTTTTGGCACCGTGAGACTATGCTCTAAAACCTGAACTGTGTTCAATGTTGGTTTAAAATAGAGACCTTTCAGAGGCTAAGGGAGCATGCCACTAACTACAGTAATGGAAGGGCTCAAGCTGTGTTAAACAGGATGAAAGCACAGGATTTTATTTGCTATGAAGGTGATTGCAGAAGTGGTGAAAACAGATAAAAAGTAAAAATTCTAAGTAGTAGAGGTGTTGGTGTGCATTGAGCAGGAAAGGGTATTGGTGGTTTACAAATAAAAGTCACTGAAGAGTTGAGAGTTTATTTCAGGCCAGCTTGTAGGTTTGTGGAGTACTTGTCAGTTTCAAGACTGCAATTTGCTTCAAAAAATTATCTTTTGCCAGGAATAGTGGTGGAAATATCTGTGTTTGGCTTAGTCTGCTTTTTCATGTTGCTTTTTCATGACTCAGCAAGACAGCTGGTTGGTGAAATAGTGAAGGCCTTAATTAAACTATTGCACTTTGGTGTTATTTTCATGCCTCTTCTGTCCTGATTTTTAAGGGCTGAAAGGTGCTTGGCTGTCGAGATGTTGTCTTGACTGCAGTAATTATTTTGTTTTGCAGCATCCAGACTGCTAGCCCCCAAAGAGGAAATGTATGAGAGGATGCTGGTGACTAAGTTCCACCAAGCACGTCACAGTGGATGCCTTAGTTCAGAGAGCTTCAGCAGAGGTACCATTTTGCTTCGTTATGCACATGAGCAGAATGAGTGAATGGCCCTGCCCATCTTTTGGCAGTATCTTTGCTGGCAAGTGGATGGTACTGTATTCTTGGGCCTTAAAACAGCAAAGGAAAGAGAGCTAGAGAATGGAGTCTCTCAAAGTCTCTTACAAGCATCTGTTTTATGGTTTTATTGAACAAATCATTTTGAGAAATCAGGTCCAATCAAGTGGTTTGTAAAGGACTGAAAAAGGAATTTTCTTCAGACCTTCTGAAGTAGTCACCACCCTATAAAAGCGTAGCTATTTGTTTGTCACTCATCTGGGAAACAAAGCAAAGGAAAAAAAGAAAAAAGATGCTGCCCTTCGTGCTTTTCTATCCATAGATAGAATTTGAGAATACAATGTTTTCCTATTGTTTATTTTGAACCTAAAAGAAGTTTCATCTGATACCCCTTGTTCACTAAAAGGTACATAATATACTGAAGCCAATCATTATTTTACGTACCTTACGTATGTGTGTTCACATTTCACAACCTCGGATAGAACGATGAAGAGAGGGAGCCTGGAAGGAAATCCTTCTTATTTAATACAAATTCTTTGTCCATGCTTACTGTCCCTTCACTGATTCACTATTAAAAGGATTTTTTCTCTCAAATATTCATAATTTGGCTGTTTTCTTCATTTAGCTTTTTAGGCAAGAATGGCAAAAGGCCAAAAAGGGACTGTAATAGCCATAACTGTAAACAGGACTACAAGCCTTGCCTCTTATTCCGCTGTATTGGTCGCTCAAAAAATAACAGACTGTAATGGCAAAATTACTGTAACAAATCATTAGCTTTGTTTGCATTTGCCAGGACTATTTTTCACGATTAATCAGCCCAAAACACTTATCAGCTAATTGTTTTAAAATGAGTCACTTCGCCATTCTCTTTCCAGATACAGAACCAGAGAAATGATGAAGGGTGGTGATCAACACTAATGCATTTCACATATGATAATCTCTTTTTGAGCAGGAGCATGCTGTAAGGTAAGCATGTAAAAGTATAGAATCTGGATGAAGATTTCCTGTGTTCCAGCAAAGGTTGTGCTTGAGTGGATGATTTCGCTGCACTTCATCATCAGGAGTGAGAACCTATGGCTCTGGTGTGCAGAAACATCATTTACCTTGCTATGCAAGCAGCCCACTGTTTATATGTGAACGTGTTCTGGAAAATGATACAATCATGTTCAGAGAACAGGATGTCTCCCAGTCTATGTCTCAAGAAATGTTGGAGTAGATATCTGATCTTTAACTGTATTAAATCTAAGCTTCATAAATTCATAACAGCAGAGTATGATGCTTTTTCAAATCTACTTGTCCATAATGAACTTCACGACAGTCAAACCATTTTCTTCATTAATGAAACAGTTCAAGTTTTCTTCTGTTAAGCAAAAAAAACCCATGAGGAACCAGAAATAAATAAAGTAAGGAAGAAGAAAGGAGTACTGGAGGTGAAAGAGAAGTAAAAAATCACAGTACAAAGAGAAAAGAAGGGGAATAATAGAAAGCAAGGAAAAAGAGACAAGTAATATAATGAAATAATACCAGAAATACATTTTCATTAATGCATAAATTATTTTCTAGAGACATTTATAAATGTAAAAATATTTTTTCTCTCTAAAAAAATACACTGAATATTAAGTAAAAGACTGAAGGAAATAAGTTGCAATGTAAGATCCGATGTAAGGGAAGAAACATTGGAAATATAAATAAAACAATTTGTATACAATATTATGAATAAAGTATTTTAAAATGTCAAAGTGCATAGTGTAACAATTAAGAAAGCTGAGCCATGGGTTTTATGCTTTGGTGGCTTTCAGAGACCTAAAAATAATTCTGAATTTTGTGAGGCAAGATTTTGAGCATTCTTATCTGCATGGAAATTGTGGTAGAATTGGAGAAAGGAAAAAAACCTCTTGGACATTAAACACTTCTAAAGGTGTAAATGCTTTCATACTTCAAAAAAATTCAGTAATTACTTTCAGTCAAATAAAACTGAAAAGAAGTAAAAAGTGGAAAAGCTTAAGTTCTCACTTGTTTTTGTATTTGAATTGATTTGATGGGTAACACTGTAACTCCTTTATAGAGCCAGGAAGAGCAGAGAGTGCTGGGGGTGCCTAATCCTTGCCAGAGCATGCAGCCTGCCTGTCCTCAGACAGCTTTAGTAAGAGTAACATTAGCCCCAGGTTTCCAAGAGCCTTGCAGGGACCACTACAGCAGCTGGAAGCCAGGGGCTTCATGGGTGTGTTTTAATCCTAGTCACAAAAGCACCAGAGAGCCTGGAAATCCAGGGACTTGATAATGCAGAGGACAATCATTCAACCACAGAAGAGAAAACCGCATCTCAAAATTAATACTTTAAAATCAGAGAGATGATGTGGTCTGAAATGAATGTGTTTTTCAGGTCTGTTCATCACTAGGTCTGTTCATCACTGCATTGGCAGGAGTCGTTCAGCAGCATTTCTTTCCAAACTGGAGCTGCATCACCAGCCTGGGGAGCTGCTCCTCTTGCACACTGGGCTCTCTTACTGCTGCTGATGCTTTAAAGCCTCATCCTTCCACTGTTGTTTTTTTCCTTCTTCCTCTTTAGTGTTGCACCTTGCTGTTTTTTCAGTCATCCTCGTATCCCCCTGCTTTCATGATTCAGGATGTTTTGACTAATAGCTAGTGTTTGAGGACTCTGCTTTTAATCCTCCTCCCTTTTGTGCATTTGGTCTTCTGGGAAAATAACAAGAAATAATAATAATTGTACTCATAATAATGAGCAAAATGTGTCCTTCAGAGATCTCCAAATAGACTTTTTTTTGTTCCTTCATTTGTTGTTCCTATGCAAGTTGAGCAGAACATCTATCTAATCATCTATTTAATTTCTAAGACTGCTAGTATATTTTATAAATCCCACATCATGAGAAGAATATGTTGTAAATGCCTTGTATCATTCCACCCCCATTGGTTCACTATTGAGTCTTCTGGGACACATTGTAGAATAATAACATAAATTATAATCTTCCAGTGTAAAGTACTTTTTCTAAATAATCTCTTCTCTGCTCTGCCCTTCTCTGTATTTTCCAAGTTTTAGAGCTGAATGTTATAACAACCAGAAAAAAAAAATTGCCATATCTAAATCTTACATGCAAGCACTACTTTGTCAAAGTGAGACATAAACATCAGCTCTAATTGACAAAACAAATGAAAATTCTCAATTAAAAACTTTCCACAGTGTTGATTTCCAGAAGCTGGAGAGTACACTTTGTGAAGGGCCATTTGTTGTGTTGAATATTTTTTGTGCATTTCCCAGGAGAATTGACAAGAGGCATCTGTTACAGATATGAGGCTATTAAAGGTAGCTTGAAACTGATACTTAGCAGTCTTCTCCCAGTCCAGTGATAATCAATCTTTTAAATGAACTGCAATGTTAATTGGCTGAACCTTCAGATGGAATAACATTTGTAAAACATACTGTGACTTTATACCAAATGAAAAGTCAGCTTTTTGACTTTTTTATATTTCATCATCAAACTCAAGTTTTCCCTAAATCACTGTTTATTTGACTCCACTTGAACCTCATAGTAAAAAGGCCACTTACAGTGGCATTATCCCGCATGGCATCTTTCTCCGTAGAGACATGGATTTGAAGAGTGGGGCTCTCAGTGGATAAGTAACTGACTGGATGGCCACACTCAGAGAGCTGCAGCCGGTCGCTTGATACCAAGGGAAGGCCAGTGAGGAGTGGTGTTCCTTGGACCTTTCAACAAGTTCAAGTTCCTTGGACTTTTCAACATCTTTGTTGGTGACATGGGCAGTGCACCCCCAGCAAGTTTGCTGACAACACCAAGCTGTGGGGTGCAGTCAACATGCACCTTCCAGTACCCAAAGGGTACAAGAAACCCAGAGAGGTACTTTTTAGAAAGCACATAGTGATAGGACAAGAAGAGATGGTTTTAAATCAAAAGAGGGTAGGTTTAGATTAGGTATTAGGAGGAAATTCTTTACTCTGAGGGTGATAAGGAACGGGTTGTCTGGAGAAGCAGGAGATGCCCCATCCCTTGAAGTGTTCCTGGCCAGGTTGGATGGGGCTTTGAGACACCTGGTCTAGTGAAAGCTGTTCCTGCCCAATGCAGTGGGGGTTGAAACCAGATGATCCATATGGTCCTCCCTTCCAACTCAAACCAGTGTATGATTCCATGATTTCTGTAAGATGGGAAAGCAGACCAAGAAGTGATTAGTACAGAAAACACAATTTGAATGGTACCAGCACTCTACCTTTGTAGCTGTCTGCGATTTGGACATTGCTGTTTTGTACAAGAAGGCAAATGATGCTCTCTAATATGTTGTTTTCTCTGCTCAGTGGATGCTTGCAGGTCAAGACGGTCTGACAGATTTTTCTTCTCACAGTGGAATTTTAGTTTCAAAGGACTCAGAATTTCTGTGACCAGTTTGCATTTCCTCAATCGTCATGCCACAGAGTAATATCACCTTCTTTATTTTCCTTTTATAAAGTTCTCTGGCAAATTTTTGAGGTGTCCAATTTACCAAGTAAGTCAGCATACTGAAAAGGAATAGATTTTATATATTACTTCTCTAAGTCTGTGACCTGACAATCCAAAGCCTCATTTTCTAAGTTTTTATGATTGTTTGACTAATGTAGAGGCAAATTTTAAAAACTAAACTTTTAAGCTATGTTGTTCTCTTTAGAGAACTTTAATTTCTATATTCTTTAGGATAAATGATGCAAAGGACTCTTGTCAGAAGAGAAATGGTGTTACCTTATTGTGAAAGAATGAGATATTTGCTGCAGCCTGAAGTGAGCCACACTTGCCTTCTCATATCCATGGTATGGAAAAACCATATGAGGAAAATCGCCTGTTAGAAGTGATGCTCTTCACCTCCTGTAATCAGAACTAAATCAAAAGATCCACCTGACTTCCTAGAACTTCATTAATTGTTCAACCAAATCTGTGAAAACCCTATTCACAAAATTCATGTTCTTCTCAGCCTATCTCTATTACCTGTCATTCCATGATATGTCACAGTGTGGTAAAGAGCTGACAGGAGGTGAAATAAAAGCCGAGTCTCCTGATATTCTTGATGGTCTTTCTAAATAAGGAAAATAATTCTTCAGGCTTCATTTGAGCCTCAGAACAACTGAATGAAGGAAAATGGCATCTAGCTGAATTTCAGCTCTAAAAGCATTTCTTGAAAAAACTCCACTTTTTAAAATCTTTCATGGTCCTATGCAAGTTTCTGTTTTGATCTTGTCTTATTACCTAAAGGATGATGGGAAAAAAACCCCGAACAAACCCAGCAAACAACCCCACCACCATCACACACAATTACCTTCAAACCTCCAGATTCCTGTAGACAGATACTTTGTGCTCTAAAAGTATCCAACCACCATATCGTCTCCCCATAGGAAGAGACAGGTCAATGTATTTTGGCTGGGTCTTTCATTAAGTTACTTCTTTGTCTCTTCCATTTCAAAAGCTACAAATAATTTTCAGATTCTGTTCCTGGTACCCTACTTATTTGACAAACTCAGAAAAGTCACAAAGTCTTTTTAGACTAAGCTCTAGGGATCAACAATACACTTTTCAGTTTTCTATCTTCAGCCTAGGAGCAGTCACTCCCTTTTGCACTCCACTTCAGCAGAAGTTTTTCCTTGTTTTAATGTATCTTAATAAGCAGCTTCTATACAATGTTATTTTCATCTGATTAAATGTGTATTTAACCACAGATTTATAGCTGCTTCAATTGTTATTAAAGTTTCTTCTATTAGATGTTCCAATATTAAGGTTCAATCCCATTAGCCAAAGTAATAAAGTGAATTACAATACTTTAAAACAGTAATGAACACTGAAAATTTATGGCCATACATATTATCCAAACAAAACAGAGGCCCTTCTGTCCAGACATTAAGACAGCAGGTTTACTGAGCAATCAGCCAGGCAATTATCTGTGCTAATTCAGGTGAAGCTACATCAAGGTCTGCAGGTCATCATCAACATAACTACTTTAGACTAAAATAAATATTTACTGACCGTTCCAAATAGAAGGGGTCTAAAGGCATGAACTCACAAGACAGACTGTGGAGTGCCTGGAAGCTCATTCATTCATACAGAGCTATAATTTCTGGCCAGATAGTAGCTTCTTAACGAATTTTATATCGGGATATATTTTATATCCCACATCCCCAGCAGTTGGTTTACCACCACTCACTCCCAGGGAACTAGTAAGATTTGAGGGCATGTTTCAGAGTGTAATTATAACTTGGGTATAGATAAGCGAGGCCTTCAACATCTGAATGCAGAACAAGACCCTTCACACAGCTCTATGGTGCTGGTTTTCTGGAGTTGCTGACAGCCATCTTTCAGTACTGTAGTGGGACAGCACCATGACAAGGAGCCAGCTGGTGACTGACATGCTGTCACTGCTTGTGTCCATGCCCTCGTGTCTGTGCATAAGCCCCTGCTGCCCCCTTACCCGGATTGTCAGCTGCCTCTTGAGAACATAGCTTCTGCTGCATTTCTTATATCAGTTTCAAATCAGCTATGTTTTATCTGTAGCTAAAGGAAGGAGTATGCAGAGAGCAAAGTTAATTTGTTTATGGCCTTAGTCTACCTCTCTCCAGATAGTTGGCCCAGACAGTCAAATCTGTAGCCCCATACACATCTTGTGAGCTGGTTTATCAGATTACATGCTGTTTTATATTTAAAAGCCATGCAGACAATATTTATGATCAATTTTAGTAGAAAGAAGTCCTTCCAGTGCAGCACCTCTGTGTTTGGAGCAGCATACAGTTCAGTTTGAAATAAGGCAATATGTCTTAAGTAGCAGAGAAAGCTAGAATACACTGGAGAAGGCATGAAAAAAAAATAAATTAGCATTTCCTCAATGCTATGAGCAATAAAGACACAGATCCACAACTGTGATATGAAAAAAACAAAAAAACCCTGAACTGACTACAATGCTGTTGCTATGCATTAATCAAACATGCCCTAAATTTTTGCAATCCCAAAGATATAAAGAATGTAGAGGTCCCTTAATGTGTCCTGTTACTTCCTACTTTCACAAGTTGATTAGAGAATGGAAATTAATGCTCCATCATTGTCATATGACTCCTGGGGCTGCAGTCCCCAAAATCCTGTACAAGTATCTTTCATAAAACTGGGAAAACTGTCAGAATACTGGGGATAAGAATCAGACTGATGTGAAGGAGGTGGGTGTTGTCATGTCTCCCATGGCTGCTTGTTCAAAGAAAAGAGCAGGACATTCTGGTACAATAAAGAAAGCCAGAGATTTTTCTTCATCAAGCCCCAAATTTCTGCTAACAGAGGCACCTGCTAACCCCTGCCAGAAACTCTGTGTGTCACTGAGCATGCTGAACATGCCAGCCTGCCTGAATTCAGTTGTCAGACATGTTTCTACTTATTTGCCTTCTCCATTTTCTTTTTGCAGCCTTTGTCATCCACATGATAATAGTGTAAACCAGCTCTTGACAGAATTTTTTCCCCTTCTGGGAAGTCTGTAATGAAAGTGGGGGTTATATGACCCCAACACAGTTATTAAACCAGGACTAGAGAGAGGAGAAACATCAATCTTCAAAAGAAGGTTTGATAGGGAATAGATGACTGCTGCATAAGAATAATACCTACTGATAAAAGACCTGGGGAGTTTGTGCGTAGGTGAAAGCTGTTTGTAGCTGCTTTTTAAGCACACCTGGAGCCAATATTTAGCAGGAAACATGCACACGGCAATTATAATAGCCCACATTAAGCCCATCAACCAGCCTGGCAAGCATTGGGCATAAAAAGGAGAAATGACTGCTCTTCAGAAATGCGGGGGTCTCTCTTGTGGTATCTCCTCTGCTGCAAAGCACAGGGAGCAACTGCTGCTTTCATAATGGTAACAAATTCTTCCCAAGACTTACTATGCCAATAGGCACGTCCAAATCCAAAAGTAAACTCAGCCCGGAACAGAATACACATGACAAAAATGACAGCTATGTTTCTAACATTCAGTCAAGTTTGTAACATTTTAAGCACAGCCTGATGGTTTGGTATTTGTAAAAAGATGAAATTAAAGTCTTCATTAACCTGTGTTTACAATCTTTTGCTGCTTGACATGAATATAAGAAGTCAATTTGAACATTTCTGACCTTTGATTTTCGTGGTGTTATATCACATGAACGACTTCTGTGCTGGGTCACTGACATTTTATCATTTTTAGGGTACTTGATTCTATCTTACAAAATAGCATTATATCAAATTTCTCTACAAACTTATAAGGAAACAGATAAAAGTAAATGTTCTTTTATATTTAAATCGCATTCTGCATACTTTTTTATTTTATAGCTCAGAGCATGGATAACTGGATATTGGAAATTTTTATAGAGAAATTAATTTCTATTTCTAATAAAGATGTTGCAGTGTTTGAAACTTGTCTCTACAGAGATGATAATAATACCATCTGTCCTCTGGTTTGTGAGAGACAATAAAAAGATAATTTAATTGAAGTTGGACCACAGATTTATACAGAAGTAATTTCAGAAGAAATTAGACCTAGCAGGATCCTCTTTTCAAGGGAAAACATTAATTTCATTAGAAAATATCATTTTATGAAAACAGTATTTGTAAAGAGAAAAAAAAAATCCTTGCATATTTTCCCATCAATATTTTGATGGGGCTTCATCTTTCTAACCCATCTGTCTTGTATTTCAGCTTAAAGTATTTTACTTAAATGTAAACTAATCATGCTTTATTCATATTTAATTTTAGTGGAAATCGTTAAAAGCAAAAATCAAAATAATGGTTTAAAATTGCCTGATTTTTTTCTTTTGACATAATTTATCTTTCACTGAATTTGGTTTTGACCTAAAATTATTTTTATTATGAATAGATAAAAGATAAAAGTTGTATCCAAAGAATTTTCATAATCATTGGGAGAACACTCTCCAAAGAATAATGAATGTTCTGCTACATTAAAATGGATGATTACATAAGGAACCAGAGTAAAATACTAACTGCTTTCTTCTTTATTATTAAAAGTGTACCTTTATGATGTTCCTTTCTTATTTCCAAATGAAGATGTCTATGTGAAGCATAAAATAAAAATGTCTGTTTAAATGTAGTTTATCCTTGCTGAGAATCTAAGGCAACTGCACATAAAATGATTTGCTGGGTCACGACAAAATAGAGGAAAATCGGAGTACGCCTTAGATAATTTCTAATAATCTTCAGTAGGCATCATAAAGGTAACTCAGTAATCTACTTACTCCTTAGCATCTCTGATTTAATTTCTCTCTGAAGCAAGGTTCTGCGCAGTGAAGACTAAAGAGCAGCTTCACGGTTCTGTGGAACTGAGGGTACCTTTCCCAATAAACCTGTTTAAAAAATTATGAAAAATAAAACTCTCTCTAAAATTCTCTCTAATGTCTTTGTGAGGCGAATGTGAACAGTGTGAATAGAGTGTGAGATATTACTGAAATTTAATTCTCAAAGGGTTTACAAAAGGGCTAATATAATGTTAATTTTTTTCTTATTTATTGTCAGTATAAGAGGCAGCAGAAGAGAACTACTGCCAGTATTTGCCTTTAGAAAAGACCTCATGTAAATGCCTAGAAGGACATATGTCTTAAGAATCAACTCATCTTTATCTTGAACAAAAGTTGAATATTCAGCAGCACACTCTGACCAACAATTCTGTGACTTGATCCTATTCTTACGGGATCCTGTTCGAAGGAAACCTTGAAGCAAATTACTTGAGAAGGGTTAAGAGAGGAAGCACTTCAGTTTGTAGCTGGGCAAGCAAAAGAAGAGATCTTCCATGGTACCATGGGTGTGTGTGTTTCCATGTGTGTGTGCACATATAGATGTGCACACAGGGAGCAGATACCTTTGAAACCTGCTCATATACTTTTCTCCAACTCAACGCCACTAGAAAATCATACACCACAGAACAGTTCTAAGAACAAAAGTTGTGTACCTCAGCTTTCAGGAAACCAAGTTTTCTGAAATAGATTGCAGAATGGGACTTGGAAACATTCTCCCAATTTCTAACTATATGTTACTAAGAGAACTATATTAAGGGTTTACTGATGTACACTCCAGTTTGCTTCCAGAAAATTCTCCTCTGTTTCTAATCCTCCATTTGTATCTATAATATATCCAAAACCTAAATCTCACTCTCATATCTGATAGTCCTTCTGTATTTTGTGAGGAAATAACTTCCAGCGAAGGATTGCATGAGCAGGTTTACTCTCTGGAACAGATATCCATAGGACTGCACCTTGAAAATTGTAAACTTCTGGTCTTTCCCTGCTCTGGACCACATGCAATCCACTGTTTGTTGTACAGAAGGAAAATGCAAAGCTTCTAGCATCTTAGCTACGTTCTTCAGAAAAAAAAGTAGAAAATAGTACTATTAGTTTAATGCTTCCATCTCAACTGACCTCCTCTGAATTAAAATTCTTGTTTTGGCTGCTTTTATCTCAGTCATTTTTTTTTCTCCCATTTACTGTGTCCTTGAGTTACTTTCCTGTCTGTGACATATTGGGCTAAATGAATTGTTCTGTGCAAGAAAAATTAGATTTTCATGCAGCGAGTGCTTCTGCCACTCACAGTGCATAGTAAAGAATAAAGTGGGCAAAAAATTTATATTGAAGAGGAATCTAGTTTTATCACAGTAAATTAATTTTTCATGTTTCACTGATTATTCAAAAATGGAAGAGATGGGAAAATGTCTGAATTACACAATGGCATCACTTAAAATAATGAACACAACTTAAAAAACCCTTCTATTTTCCTTTCATATGCAGTAAATGCAAAAAATGAGGGGCTCAACTTTTGTCTGAACTCTTAGAAATATCACCACATTCATAGGAATTGTTAAATTGAGCTTCATGATCACTTTGGATTCCTTCTGGATGTACAAATGACCTACCTCATAAATATAGACTAACTCCTGACTTCATCACGCATATCACTTCTCTTAATTCAAAAGCTGTCACTGCAGAAGCACTCACTGTGATTTCTGCATTTTATCTGGCTTTATAATACAGACTAAAAGCCTTTCCTGAAGCAATTTCTAGCTGATTGCTAGAAGAGTAATTATTAAAGCAAGAGTATTGTCAGTATTGATACGTAGCCAAGGGGATCCTTACCTGATGAAGGAAAACAACATATGAGAGATGTCACCTTTCTTGTAAAGATGTTTCTACAGATAAATAGTATTTAAAGTTTGAAATATGTCTTTGGCAGCTACTCTCATCAGAGATTTTTGAACAAATCAAGATGATGTAGGAGAACATAGTAATTTTTGTAGAGTCATAATTTATGACATGATAGGACGGAACATTAAAAACTTAAGTTTATCAATAAAAAAAGTTGTTAAGAAGAATTTCAAAAAGATCTAGGCTTTTCAATGCATATGCAACTGATTAAAAGGATGTAGATAGAGAAAGGAAAAAAATTACTGTTATTATTTAAGAATATTGTAAATAAACCTGTCTTCGAAGGAGAGAAGACCCTGCTGAGTAAGCTGACAATGAAATGATAGATACCATCAAATACACTGGAAAATACTATAAATGAGAAAAATCAGCCTTAACCAAACATTAAACAGTAATAGCACTAAAATAACTGTTCTTCCAAAGAAGGGCTGGTCAGGGCAGATAGTGAGAGACAATGTCAAAAGAATCCTGAGTTAATGCTAAAGAAATGGCACAAAAAGGAATATGAATTATCAGAGACAAGCCAATAATGTCAAAACATCACTGTGCAATTGTGAATGTCTATGATTCAACTGAATATACTTTCTATTCTCTGTCTAAATGAGGTTATAGCACAAAGGTACAAAGTAGGACAGCAAGAAGATAACTCCTGAACTTCTGAGGGGATGAGTTTTTTTTAATCACAGAATCACAGAATCACTAGGTTGGAAGAGGCCTCCAAGACGAGTCCAACCCAGCCCTAACACCTCAACGAGACCATGGCACCAAGTACCACATCCAGTCTTTTTTTAAACACATCCAGGGATGGTGACTCCACCACCTCCCTGGGCAGACCATTCCAGTATTTTATCACTCTTTCTGTAAAAAACTTTTTCCTAATATCCAACTTACATTTCCCTTGGCACAGCTTAAGACTGTGTCCTCTCGTTCTGTCAGTTGCTGCCTGGAGAAAGAGACTAACGCTCACTTGGCTACAGCCACCCTTCAGGCAGTTGTAGAGAGTGATAAGGTCGCTCTGAGTCTCCTTTTCTCCAGGCTAAACACCCCCAACTCCCTCAGCCGTTCCTCACAGGGTTTGTTTTCCAAGCCCCTTACCAGCCTTGTTGCCTCCTCTGGACACATTAGAGCATCTCAACATCCTTCTTAAACTGAGGGCCCAGAACTGGACACAGCACTCAAGATGTGGCCTCACAAGTGCCCAGTAGAGAGCAAGAATGACCGCCATGCTCTTGCTGGCCACATCATGCCTGATCCAGGCCAGGACACCTATAGGCCAAGGTCTGCCTTCTGGAAGTCCAATGTAAAAGACTTCTTATTGATGTTCCTCCTCATTTCACCAAATATCAAGAACTCTATAGTTTCATGATCACTTTGCCCCAAGCAGCCTCCAAGCACCACATCTCCCACCAGACCACCTCTATTTGCAAACAACATGTCCAGCATAGTCCCTCCCCTGATGGGCTCACTCACCAGCTGTGAGAAGAAGTTGTCCTTCACACACCCTAAGAACTTCCTGGACTCTTCAAACTGTTAAGAGACCATCTCAAGATAGATACAACAGGAGTCTTTAAAGCAAGAAGAGGACACTGAGGAGGTAGTGGGAATCCTTCTGCACTGTTCATCAAAATGCAAAAAGTGAGGGGCACCATAGCAGGTTTACAGGGAATGGCAGCAAATACGGTTACATATAGCCTACATACCTCTTGCTTCAGGATTTTTTGGTACATCAATGTATAAAGAGATCCAAAGAAAACTGGGGCCATTTCATGGAGTATAATACATCTGTATTTCAATGGTCTGGATACACTTTCCACAGCAGAAAGCTTTGTTTCCTACTGGTCTTCAATCTTATACTTTCTGCAGGCATCCACTTTACTGTTGAAAATAATGAGATACAGCCTATGACTCACTTCTTGTTTGGGGCAGGGGTTTTCTCCTCCTGCATGCTGTCATCGAAGGCAGCAAAAACTCAAATCAGGAAAGTGGCCTGGCAGAAAAGGACCTATGAGTGCTGGTCAACAGCAGCTGAACATGAGCCAACTGTGCCCAAGTGGCCAAGAAGGTCAATGGCATCCTGGCCTGGATCAGCAATAGTGTGGTCAGTAGGAGCAGGGCAGGGATTGTCTCCTGTACTTGACTCTGGTGAGGTCACACCTCAAGTGCTGTCTCTGGTTTTGGACCCTCACTCCAAGAAGGACATTGAGGTGCTGGAACATGTCCAGAGAAGGACAACAGAGCTGGTGAAGATGGAGAGGGAGTCCTATGGGGAGCAGGGAGTTGAAGTTGCTCTACCTGGAGAAAAGGAGGCTCACAGGAGACCTTATCACTCTACAACAACCTGAAAGGAGGGTGTAGCCAGGTGCAGTCAGCCTCCTCTCCCAGGCAACAAGTGACAGGACAAGAGGAAATGGCCTCAAGCTGTGCTAGGGGAGGTTCAGGCTTGACATCAGAAGGAATTTCTTCACTAAAAGGGTTTTCAGGCATTGGATTAAGATGCCCAGGAGGGTAGCGAAGTCACCATCCTGGTGGGTGTTCAAGAAATAACTAGACTAGCACTTAGTGCCATGCTCTATTTGATCATGCTAAAGGTTGGACTCAAAGGATGATCTCAGAAGACTTTTCCAAACTAAATGATTCTGTGATTCTGTATTATTATAGGATGTATCTTAGCAAGTAAATTTTGCTAGGTAGTCTCAGATATAGAACATTTAAGATTATTTGATGTTTAAATTCTGTCATCTGACCTGCACTGTCCTTATCTTAGCATGGCTTGTCTTCAATGTTGTATACTCAGGACAAATTTTTGCAAGAACTCTCAGAATATCTACTCAAGTAGTTTGTAATACAATAAAAATCTATATTGCAATGTGACCCAAAGATTTGGGCTCATTAACTAGGAAACTACTCAAGGTTGGCTGACAAGAACTGAAACTTTCACTGAGTTGCTGCTTGGTAGAGCAAGTATCTTAACAGGCAATGAAACAATCATTTGAGAAAGTATTCAGAAGCCAGAAAAGGATAGACTTCAGAATATCCTGTCAACAGTAGTTGAAAAAATACTGGAATTTCCCATAGCACCAGAAATGAATTTGGACTGGTACATTGGAAGTCAGACAGGTCTGTGTTTAGCACTCAATCGGTTTGTTAAATCACATTTTAGATACAAGTCTCCATATGCCAGTCTGTTGTCACTAATAATTTGGCCAGCATGAGACATCTTGATTGTATTGTAGAAGGGATACTGGAAACTAATTGAAGTGGAAAAAGATATTCCTTTCACTGGGGAAATAAAGAAGAAAGGAAATATTAGATTTTGTGATGTCATTTTCTGGGCTTCCAATTTTAATAAAACAGATGGTTTATAAACAATCAGATTTGAAGTGTAGCTCAAAGATTAGACTTCTTCCGTCTTCTCAAAAAATGGAGGTTAACAACAATGTTAAATTAGCCACACTCTGAAACCTTACCATAAACCAGAAATATATTATATCATGGAAAGTAGTAAAGTAGAAATAAAATAAATTAGAGAGGTAAGAACTGATACTTATCACGTAGAAAAACTATTTTGAGAAGAAGTACCTAGCATACTATAAAACTCACTGTCCATGCCTAATACCAATAAAGATTCAGTTTTATATGTGCACAAGGCATCAGCCTGTAGTTTTCTGCATGTGTGCTTTTCCAGAAGCACACAGGACTTCTGCTGAATTGTCAAGGTTTGAGTTCAGCATGCTTTAAGGCATGCCATGCTAGCAGGGAAATGACACTGGTTCCCAAGAGAACAGGGAATGGCCTTGGGGGCAGAAGCCACTAAAAGCTGTTGCAGAAGTGCTGCCACAAGAGAAAAAGGCCTTCCAGGTTTTAGACAACATTGAATAGAAGTTTGGGCTGACATGCCTTGGCCCATAACTTAAGAGGATTTAAAGGCTGAGGTACAATGAAATTGATCTGCTGTGCAAAGTCCTAAACCCCACTGAAATCTCTGCCTTTTGTTATTGATGTGAGCATGTATTACATTCAAAATATTGTTTATGAGCAAAGTAGAAATACACATGTGTATGCACAAAATCTATAATGTACGGCTACTATAGTAACACTACTGTCGTGGAAATCTTCAAAATCTAGTAAATATTAGTGCAGATTCTGATTAGTAGAGAAAAAAAAGTAATAATACAGCTAGAATTTTTGTATGCACTCAAGATGCAACTGGAGTCATTTTCTGGGAGGAGTGTAATGTTCATTTTGATAGTTTCTTTGCTTTTCTGATATTTTACTTTTACTTTTCTTTAATCTTTCTAGATTCATCTTTGTTTGTTTACTACCACACTTCTAAGCCTTTTTTCTTTCTTGTTTGTTCTGCTCTGTATGTTACAGATGAATGGTCTATATATGATGTTTATTATACACGCTAGATACTATTTCTTTTTTCTCTTTGTGACATTTGAAACTAGTTTTGTATAATTCTGCCTTTTTAATTTAAATTTTTTTAAGAGTATCAGTGATATATTTGTAGCTATGGGATTTCCATTACCAAGCATGTCTCCCCATGTCTGTGCCACATCCTGTGGCTTCACTACTCAATAACCCTGCTGTTGTGTCAGACACGTTTTTCTCTACATTACATCACTTTGTCAGAGTCATAAATATTACTTCTAAAAATTGCTTCTTGCTGCTACCTATGTAAAAATGTGGTTTGTGACACACAAAGATGATAAAATCAAAATAAATTAGAGGTAAACATCATGTCAATTACAGAAATTATTGTCACAGCTAAAACAAGTATGACAAAGCTGCAACATGTAAAGAAAAGTTTGAACTGAGCATGGTTCTCAAGCCTCAGCCTTGAGACCTTGGAAATTCATTACAAAGCTTGTAGCCTGTTCCTGGTAATGGCAATCTCCTGTTGCAGGTCTGCACAGATTCACAGGGCTGAGATACAACCCACTTTGTGGAAGTCATGGTCTAAGCAGAGTGACGTTTGTTTGCGTGCAACTTCAGAAGGCACTGGAATTTGATATGGTTTGTTATTTCATGGTTTAATTAGCTATAGAAACTACTGCACAGAAAAGAGGCTTGGCATACAAATTAAATTTCGCTTTGAGAACTGTAACAGCTCTGCAGGATTCAACAGGTAGCAGACTTAGTGTAGCCTTTGTGAAGAGGGGAGAAAGGAACAGACAGGTCTCTTTCAATGCTGTCACTTGCATATGACCAATGAGAAAGCCTAAACTCTGCAGCAGCAAGGCCTGATAACAAAGCATTTCTCCTAAATCTGCAGCACCATGGAGTTAGCACTGGTTATTGCTGCATTATCACATCAGGTACAGAGAAGGAGGAGTCAACCTCAGTCTGAAATCAGCCAAATTGATTTACTTTGTCAGTGCTCAGAACATTTCTTGATCTAATTAACAGGAAGATTTTTATTAGCTTCAGCTGAAGTGGGGCAGGTCCCACATTGACAATTGTAGAGATTTGGTAGCATACTTACACTATTTACATTTTGCACAACACAAAGAAAAATTATGAACAGTTATTACTTTTTCACTGTTTTAAGACTAAATCACAGGATAAGTAGATCTTAATGGACTTTTAGTAGTAAGTGGTGCATAGAACAAGCCTGAAAATATTTTTTAACCTTGAAAATAAAAATCTGACTGAAAAAGACTTATAAGGCCACAAGATCCAAAGATACTGGCCTAGAATTAGGAGGAAGTATTTTTATTTTAATAAAAAATAAAGAAATAATAAAGGACCACACAACCACCTGATCGATGTCTTTGTTTCTCAGTTAATGGTAAGAAAGTAACATGGTCCAAGACATGCTCTAAAAGTGTAAGTCCCAAAGAAACCTTATGCACCAATAATCTATATTATTCCCTGACTATTTCTATTCCTTTTCAAGTAGTCTGAAAATTCCTTTATATCATAGTAAATTTTTAAATAATTTTGTTATTTCATACCTTCATCTTGAATAGCTAATTTTTTTCCAGTGGATCAACATTCCTATGCAACTGTAAATCATAATTAAAGTACATTTCAGTAAACAAATTCAGTCCAGCTGGGTGTTCCTGTTCTCTTCTAACTCCTTCAGATGTACAGCAAATTCATCTTTTATTGTCTTACATTGCTTCATTGGCATTGAGATGATCTTTATTATTTTCTGAGTTGCTTCCTAGTATGCATTCTATTCCTTGCTGGATGAAAGATTGGAGAGGTGAGTAGAAATACCAACCTCATTCCTACTGTTGGACTAACACTGATATGAATGATGAAAGTAGCTTATGGAATTAATGTTGCTGAAATACAAATATGTCCAAGCAGAACTACACCTATACAATAGATTGTGCCATCTTTACATTGGTTTCTACCAGAAGAATTATGTGAAGGAAGCCTTGGAGTTTAAAACTTTCCCTGTTGAAGTGGGAGCGGACAATACCTGGAGTTTCTGATCTGCTGGGTGTCCTGGTTCCAGCCAGGGCAGGGTTAATTTTTGCAGCAGCCAGGACGATCTTGGCCATGCCCCGGAGGGCAGAAAGAAGGGACTCTCCTACAGAGAGAATGGAATTCTTACAGTCCATACCTGCAGTGGAGGGAGTGGTTGGGTAATGTGGGTTCTAAGCAATCACATGTGAATTGTTTGCTTATCTTGTATACTTTGGAGTTGGTATTGTAGCTGTTACTGTTTATTTTCTTATCTCATTGCTGTTTCCAGTAAATTGTGCTTATCTCGGCCCGTGATCTTTACCTTTTGTGCCTCCAATTATCTTCTCCAGCCAGCTCTTGGGTGAGGATGGGGACAGAGCAAGCAAGCAGAGCATTGTTTCGGTGGGAATGCTATGTATGAGAATACCTTTCCTAAACCATAACACTGGGGTATGTGGTTGCAGTGCATCTCTTGGATGTTGCCTAGAAGTCTTTGAACTGCAGAGATACTCCAGGTTCCTTGGCTGCTGAAGTTCTGTCAGAGAAGTATTTTGAATCTTACCAAGGAAAGGGTTGAGTTACTGTCAGACAACACCCTGAGTGTCTTTTTTTTTTCTCTCTTGAAGTTATCTCTGCAATGACGGATGGGACCAAGTGGCAAGGATGATGGAAATAGGAAGCCCAGGGACACTGAGGATGCAGAAATGCTCAGCACAGCAGACATTCAATCTCTGAGATGTTACACACAGCAGCACAGTTTGGGTTTAAAGTACACAGGGTCTACTTCTGGCAGAAAAAAATCTTGTTGGACAGAAGCAAGGTCATTCTTCATTTTGTGGAAGAATGGTGATATTAATTTTTGAAAGTGACAAAGGGAACTATCCATCCTGTCAGCAATGGTAGGAACCCAAAACTTTGCTAAGTTAAGCTTCCTTCTCAGCGTTTCTCATAAACTAAATAAAGTAAAGCACTGAGTTTCGAGTACTCAAAAAATTAAAGAAAGAAAATTTAATTTGATCTTTCTGCTCTTTGTTGCAGGAATTCGACCATTTGCTCTGAGAGATGTCGAGATCTCATCACTGTTGAGATGCCTCTGTATACCAGCCTCCATTGTCTGTTTAGGAGAGATGTGAACCTGAGATAAGATTGTGTGATACACTTTTATTCACATCTCTGAGTCTGACATGCCACTGAAGCTCTGGTCTCTCAAATTTTACTCTATCTTCAGAAGACATTTCTCATTCTGTGGCCACTTACATTAGGAAAAAAATCTACCTGAAATGCAAGAAAAAGTGTTTTAGAGCATTTTAAGACTTATTTTCCCAAATATTTCAAATTAGCTAAAAATCAACCTAATCAAAGCCTGTCCTGCCAGGAAAAGTAGTCCATCCAATTCACTATGTTTTCCAGCTAGGCTTTAGGACCGAAAACTGTGATATGCCAAACAATTTTTAAATTGTGGGTTTCTCTTTTGACAGTCACTTGAAGCTGTGGCACACAGCAATTCAAAAGTGCACAGCCCATTATCTTTTGAAAAAAAAGCTCCAAAGTGCTGTGCCTCAAATGGAAATGGTTTGGCCATTTGTAAAGCTCTACTTTTAGTGCAAGGAATGGAACATGGGATTTGGATTGCTTCATATGCCACAAACTATTTTGTTTGATGGTAAGTCCTCCCTAAATTTCTCCTACTTTTTTTTCCAAAAGAGGAAGGCTGTAGAAGTTAAGTCCCAGACTTAACTTTAGACTTAAGTCATTCCCATCAGTGCAAAAATCCTCAATTACATCCTGCAGCCCTTTGTTTCTAAAAATAAGTCAGGTTGCTGGAAAAGAACAGGAAGCCACAATTTAGGCAAACGCTTTTAAATCTTACCCTTTGGGATGCAACTAGGATCTGTCCAGAATAAAGAAGAATCTTATTTTCTCCTGTATATATATATGGTCTGTGGCACTTCTAGTGACCTTTACTACATGCCTTTCTCAACTGATAGAGTGAGACTAGCTAGCCAGGGCTTTGATGTGAATCTGCCTCTCCTACCACAGTTTCTAGAGAAAATCTAAAGGCCTTTAACCACAAAAAGGTAATTATATTATATGAGCAATAGAACACTTTTCACATAGCAAAACCTCAAAGTAAGGAAGGTAAAATGGATAATAAAGTTATAAAACTTCATGCCATGGAAAATACTGTTAAACATTTCCATCCCAAAACACAGTGCATGTCCTTGCCTCCAGGGAGTTACACAGGTGCTGATGGATCTGCCCATGCATACTTTGTGGTTCCCTCCACTCAGTAGCAGTATTCAGGGCAATCTCTATCTCCAATCGCAGTGCTCTCAGCATGATCAGTATTTTTTTAAACTGACCTGTCAAGGTAGTGGACAAAAATAAGCAATTACTGTTTATTTATATATAAAATCAAGGTGGATAATGAGTAGTGTGGGTCAATTCTGTAACAGAGAATCTCTGTAATGCATACTTCACTTACCCAGACTAATCCTGGGTGTTCATTATGTATAAATGAGCATTTCCTTTCAGGTTTGGTAGGCGTTTTGTGAAGAAGGAGAAATGGAAGAAACATTCCTGTATTAGACATGATTAACCCACTGGGATGATCTCACCATAACCATGAAGAAGTCTAAGGCATTCATTGTGCTTAGATCTGCTATTACCTCTATCTACAGCAATTTGAGAACTGCGACATGCGGCTTAAATAAATCTTTAGATATTATGAAATATTTGTGTGAAACTTATTGACCTGTGGCATATAGAAGGTCATATTAGATGATATGATGTTCTCATCTCTCTTCCTTCAGCAAAGATGACATTTCCAATAATGTTTTGCTCAAAATATGTTAGAAGCACTGATGAAATCCCCTTGCAATTTAACTTTTCAAGGAACTCTCCAGGCCAGCTCACAGTTATATCTTATATGATTATCATAAATCAAGCATCTACTTCCAAAATTAACTGGATAGTTATGTGGGAGCCACAAACAAATGAAAACACCAATATACCTCACTTCTCAAATCCACTACCCACTGAAAAAGTGAGACAATTCTTTTTTAGGGCTCTGGAATTCCGAATAAGTAAAAAGAGAGAAAAACCCATAATAAGGAATTCAGTATGAGAGATGGAATCTTATAGCATATTGTCATGGTTTGAGGGGAAGTGATTTTTTTTTTTAAGAAACTCAGGTCAAACCAATCAGTGGCCAGGTTGGATGTTGGCATCTTCGGTGGCCACTGAGAGTTTGGACACGCCTCTGAGGACACAAGGGGTTAAAAGCGAGGACTCCCGACGTACTTTCTCTTTTTCCTGGCTCTGCTTCGGCAGGGGAGCATCTCTCTCCTCTCCCCTGCGGGGGAGGGGAGAGCCGGTGGGCCTGGCTGGGGTAGGCCTGGGCTCCAGAAGGGGGGGGAAGAGAAGGAACGGGACAGGAGCTGGGCCAGGATGGAGGGGTGGAGACCCTTGGAGTGCCTTCTGTCCCCCGTCCCCGTCCCTGTCCCCTACCCCCCCCCCCCCC
>VZDJ01007749.1:42466634-42653237 GCA_008694505.1 Cyanoderma ruficeps
GCACGGGAAGATGGACCTGTGTTTTTCCTGTGGGGGGGGTGTCTGTGGTTGCAAGAGAGACTCCTCTCTCTCTCTGGATGGATTAAGGATTGTCTTTTTAAGGGATAACGGCTTGTTAGAAACCCAGGGTGTGGAAGGTTTAAGCAAGTAGATATGTGGGTACGTGCTGGTGTCAACTGTCGAGCATTGTAAAGGATGGAAATTGGGGGGAGGAGGAAGAGTGTTGTGAGAGGTTTCTTATTCTGTCTTTGGGTGATTGGGTTGTTTTCTTGTGTTTGTTGTCTATTGTCATGTAGTTTAATAAATGTTTTTTTTTCTATTCCAAGTGATAGGCCTGCTTTTGCTCTGTTCCGACCATATCTCACAGTAGTTTATTAAAAACTATACACTCATGGCTGCACTGGCATTTGCCCAGCGTCAACCCATGACACATATGTATAGATGTTTTATATTAATTTGTTTCTTCCTTTTCCTTTTTTACTGAATCTGCTCTGAAGTTCAATGAACATGAACAAGTTTTCATCAAAAAGAAACATTTAGAAAAAGCGAATCCTTCTTTTAACGAAAATTTTAAAACTGGAAATTGTACTGCAGCTATAGCAGAGCATGGGTGTACACTGCACTTTAAAGAAGAGGAATTATGTATGTATAAAGAGAAAACAGGATGAAATGCTGGCAGAACTGACTAGAAAGAAATCTCTTTCAAAGACGATGTATCCATTCTTCAGGGCAATGGATATTAACCCCATTTTGAAAGGGTCCCACTTCTTTCTTTTGCCTGTACTCTTGTTTCAGGTTAATGGTTCTCTAGTGCTCAAACAAAGTACAGCCTGTTTTCTTGCGTTTAGTCTAGGTTTTCAACCAAACAATAAAAAAACAAGAGAAGAATTTGCACACTCTGTTGCAGAGAATAGGAAAGAAACTTCCTGAGGTAGAATTTAACCTTAAAAAGGAAATAATCCAGAAAGTCAGATAGGACTGAAATGAGCAAAAAGAGGGAAGTGAAAAGTCAGAAAGGGACCAAAGGAAAGAAAATATAGAGAAAGCATAGGTAGCAAAAACAATTTTTTAACTGTGACATATTTATATTTCTATAAAAGAATTGAAGCAGCCTCAGTAAAGAGAGAGGAAGATAAAAATTTCATTAGTGTCATAAAATAATCAAATTTTCAGGTCTTTGGCATACTGAAACTACAGAATTTGAAACAATGAATATATTTGCTTCACCTACATCAAATCTTGAAACCAGCTGAAAAACAAATGAAGGTGTTTGGACAGGTCTGCCAATAGTGCCAGAGAAGTCATATGAGTTCAGACTGAGGGACTGGGTGGCAAGCAAGGACAATTTTTTACAGGAGTTATTTTTTAGACCTTTGGGAATAGAAAAAGAATGATTGAGGAAAAAAAAACCAAAACAGTGAGCTTTAAAGCCCTTGGTAAAGAGGATCCTGTGTTTACTCTTGTAAAGGTAAAAATTGGTGAGAGAAATCCCCACACCAAATGTGGGAGCTGTATGACAGGAAGCAGCTGTCTGTAGCATCCTCTCTGCTGCTCCTGCTCACAGCATATCTGGAGAGGGATTAGCAATGGTGAGGATTGGGATCAGCACTCAGGCAGCCCAAATGTTCATATCTCCTGACCAATTGTGTTAGGAAAGGAGGAACTGTGGCATGAGGAAGGTTTTCAGGTCTGCTCTAGGAAGGCTGCAGGCAATTTAGCTGTCATTGCTTGTGTTCTGCCTGAAAACGGGCCTTGCAGGAGCAATAAGGTGAAAGAAGCCTCTTTGAACAGAAACACTGAACTTTTTGGGAGAATAAAATAATGAGTGAGATGAAGTAGGCGACAGGAAGAGCAGGCTGAATCATATAGTATTTAAAGACTTATACGCTCACAGTTATCCATACACCCACTGAGGCTGGCTCGGTAAAACTCCTACTACTCTTCACTGCTTTTATAACCACCAGTGATCAAATCTTCCCTGACTTTAAGTGTCTTTCCTTTACTGAATTCTAGGGGGTTTCTTTTGTTATGAATCCCTCACTGGGAACTCTGTGAGGTACTTAATCTTTGATATTTCAGAATGGAGACTAAAACCCAAGAAAACAACAGGATTTTATTGCAATACAGAAGAGAAGGCATAACTTTCATAAGGAATAATTTCAGACTCTGTGGAATAAGATGCAGAGAAAAAGCCATGAAGTAGGAGATAGAATAAAAGTAGAAAGGGCATGAACCCAATCAAGAATTAATCTAATTTTATGCAGTGGACATGACCATGACAATTACTTGAAAAAACTAGTTATAGATTTATATCTAGTTTATAGATTTATATCTGTTTAATAGCCATAAAATTAGAATACGTAGCTAGGAACAAAAAGGCCTAAAGTTAAAGACTTCTCTGATCGACTGGTGGTTTATAACTGAAACTTGATATCTGAAACCCAGGACTACACAAACAACTTGTAAGTTACAGCAGCTAATCAAGCCTAAGCAGAAAGAAATTGATGCATTAGCTAGTTATGATGTCCAGGTTGTCGCTATTCTTAAAATAAGTGAAATTATGCCTGTCTCACAGAAGAGTTGGCACTGTAGGCTGTCTCCTGAGGATACTTGTCAAATACCAGCACTACAGCTAAAACAGAAAGTTCTGGCTACTCCTGGTAATATCCCCTAGAGGCAAACAACAATGGCTTAAAGTAACACTGATAAGAAAAGTGAAATAACTTTTTTAGTGAGTAGCATACTCAGAAACATTCAACATTTCTTTTTGCTTTGCTACTGCTGCTGGTTTCTTAAAATGAGTATGTCTGCATGTGCACTGTTCCATAATGAGAATTTTTCTGCCTGTATTTCCATGCCTACTGAAATTTAACATTATACACTGTCATTCCTCTGAAATTATAAAGATGAACTGATTTTGAGCTCACTGCAGAGATTCCTCACAAACGGCTTTTCAGCACTCTGTGCATAAAAAGACCTTGATTTTGCACAGCCCAGTGGGGTTATTTGTACTTATTTAAACTGAAATATGCTACTGAATCAGAATATCAAAAAATGCAGAAAGCTAAAAAATGTGAAAGGTTGCGGAGGATCAAGCATAATTTCTGATATTTCATTGAGCTTTGTAATCAAGAAAGATACAGTTTTTATTCCACCATGTATATAGAAGTATCAGAATTTTTCCTGAATAGTATTGGCTAAAATATACTTACCCAGTGAAATAAACTTTAGCAACTGCATATCATCTAACAGACTTTTACTACTTGAATTCTGATTCCTAAGGCTAAAATAGTAGACTAGAAAGTACTCTAAGTAGTGAACAACTGTATCTTCTGAATCATTCTGATTTACCCGAACCAGGGACTTTTCCAAAGTCCTTTACATAATTTTGCTTTAAATTCCGTACACCTCCAACATACATGAGAAAATAAGAGATGACTCTTTTGATGTAAAATCTCATTAATCCTGTAAAAGAAAAGTGGTATTTTCAAATGGTATTTAAAATATTGAAATGTTGATACCCAAAGTATTAACTGGAGTAAGTAGTCCTAAAAAGAAAATCCAATGGTACTAAATGTTGTTGCTACCATTTTTCTCACATGAATAGATATAGGAAACATTCACCAAGTCTTTTGAAAAGCAGAAAGAACAACAGTGAAACCATAAGAGCCATTATCCATCTGTGGAATTTTAAACTTTTATTTTGTAGCAAATTTATTTAGAAATCAGTGGTAGTGAACTTAGTGTTATTCAGTGTCCATGGGTCTGATTTTCTTGTCAACTTTATGATTAATTAGATGAATTGTTATTATGTAATTAATTTTGATAACTCAAAGCTGTCAATCAAGACCAAGCAGTGTTTCTTTTATTATGACTATTTTTCTCTTACTTTATATAGCTCTCTTTCAGTTATGAATGTGTTTACCTTTCCTGTGAATTACGCAAGCCAAAATAACCTGCACAAAATCAATGATTTAGTCAATTATTGAATGTACAGAATTAAATCCACATTCCAAGCTTGCTACATTCACTGAATGTCGTCATGAAAGGTATCCTGTACAGCCTTTTGACAGTGTTACTCACAGGATTCTGGTGAAATTACAGTAATCCAGGTTGAGGCATGTAATTTATACTAGCCTTCAGCACAGAAACTAAATGAAAATTCCAGGTTTTATTGCCCTGTCATTGTTAAAAAAAAATTAAATAACCAACAATAATATCTTCACTATACTGAAATCATACCACTTCAGTCTAACTCTGTCTAATAGTACACTTCAGTTACACTAACTCAAAATGAAAGGACAGAGGCAGTTCTGATGGTCAGGGCAGAATAACAGGATATCTTTTTTCTTGTTTCTCCTTCTGACTCTCTCATGCTCTGATCCTGGTTACATTGCTTAATATTTCTAGTACAGATTTTGAATATCAGAACAGGAAAGGAAAACTACTAAAGCACTCAACTTTCTTTGCTGGAGTTTGAGTGGGAGAAGTACAATGCATGTTGTCTACATATGACTTTATATCTGTGCAAATCCAATACAAATATCCCAGTGCCTATCAATGTGCTATTCAGAAAGCATGTATTAAATATTTTAGAGAAGGAAATGGATATGGAACCATGTTGGGTTATTGATTTTCTTTCTAATTGTTTGCTAGCAAATTACACAGGGTTTTTTTTTTTCTAATTTAGTCTCTATTATGATGACTCTAACTGTATTTTACGATATTGTGGCATTTTAAGATTTGGAAATATCCATTTACAAAAAGAAGAAAAAATATAAGCAGAAAGATTATCTTTGGTACAAAGAATTTACAAGCTAAATCAAGGCGGTGAAAAAGGCAAATAATGAATGTGCGAAAATACTGAGAAAACAGTGACTAGTTAACTGTTTAAAGTCTTAGGATGCTGCTAGGTGGATACGTGATTTATACAAATGTCTTGGACACTTCTTGCTCAAGTTTCATAACACGTACTAGAAGAGAGAATCTTTGGATTCCAGTGGTTGTCTCCTGCTAGTTACAGATAAGCATTTCCCTGCTAATACTGCAGTGAAACGAAGAAACACTTGCTGTCATTGTCCAGGTAATTTTGCTAATTCACTTTGGACAAAATGTGCAAATGTGTCTTTGTTGGATTATTCATTCTGGTGAGACATTCCAGGCATTATTTTTCCCACAAGGCCATCAGCCAGTGAGAAGACACCATGGACTCTGCCACATCAATAATTTTTGCTTTTATTAGTTTTCATAAAATTAGCTGTTTAATTCTGAGCATAATAATCTGAAATTTTGGGATTCTGAAGGATACCTTGATCCTAGAATTATTTTTTAAATTCCTTTCTGTTCAAATTTTCCAGCTGTTCCAAATATGGTCTGTAAGGTAAAATCAAAAATCTATCAAATGTTAATTTTAAAGAGAATGGTGTGAGTTAGCTCTTTAGAAAGCAGTCTTTTTTTGTTTTGCTACTTTTTGCTGGACAAAATATCCTTTATCAT
Source organism: Cyanoderma ruficeps (assembly GCA_008694505.1). Lineage (NCBI taxonomy): Eukaryota > Metazoa > Chordata > Aves > Passeriformes > Timaliidae > Cyanoderma > Cyanoderma ruficeps. Next base: position 42,472,131 of record VZDJ01007749.1, read on the forward strand.
TTCATAGCATCTTACTAGACAAAACCAAGACCAAGTTTTTGCTCCCATGCTAAGATAGTCTTGGGGCTGAAATGCAATTGGAAAACACAATGGTGTCTTTGAGTGTTTCTGAAGATGTAAAGATATTGATCATATTCCTATTTTGAGAACATTATTCCAATCTTATTTTAGGTGCAATGAATTCCAAGATTTTGGTTGCTATTGAAAAGATATACAGTCCAAAATATTTCCTCAAGAGTCTTTCCAAGAATTCTGTTCACGAGGAATAATTTATGACTCTGGAGATAGTCTTCTATCTGTCTGTCTGAAAAATTAAAGATAAGAAGTCAGCATTACCAAGCATTTGCTTTTTTACTGTTGGTTTTGGTTTCAAAAGATATAGAATCATAAAAAGACCGTTGAGTCCAACCATTTACCCAGCATTGCCAGGTCCACACCTAAACCACGTCTCTAGTAGTGCCACATCTACATGTTTATTGAACACTTCCAGGGATGGTGATTCCACCACTTCCTGAGCCTGTTCCAATTCTTCACCTCCCTTTCAGTGAAGAAATTTTTCTTAATGTTTTCTTAATATTCTTAAATCTTCCTGGAACAACTTGAGGCTGTTTACTCTTGTCCTATCACTTCTTACATGGGAGAAGAGGCCAACCCCCGTGGAAGAATAGATTGTAAGAGATGCAGCTGAACTAAATACCAAAGAGTGGAAACAGCTTTGCCCTTAATAGGTCACAGCTATGTCCAATAAGGATGGATGTTCTAAAAGAGTGGGTTGGCAGGTTGAGAGTTGGTTGGAGTTTTCTGGCTGTGGTGCAGGGAGGAAAGGGTCAGGCAGTCCTGCAAGGGAAGAAAGGGCTAGGGTGTGCTGTAAGGGATAGAAAGGATTAGGTGGTCATGCAAGGGACAAAAAGGAGTTAGCCAATCGTACAGAGAGCAGGAGACAAGCAGTCAGTGTTGGGTGGTGCTGCCTGTGGGAATCAACAGACAGAAGGTATGAAAAGTATCTCTTTACTGTAGAATAATAAAGGACTGATGCTTGCCACCATCTTTGGTATCAGCCATATGAGCCCACTGTCAATCAGGGGAAAGGTATGAGGTTTTATTGTAGGATAACAAACTGACAGTGTCAGTCAATTTGCATCCATCATCCAGTGCCAAGCACTGATGCCAACAATTGGTGCCTTGTGTAAGGAGTGAGTGCTGACAGGCCCTCACCTGGCTACAACCACCTTTCAGATAGCTCTAGAGAGCAGTAAGTTTTCCTCCTTTTCTCCAGGCTAAACAACCCCACCTTCCTCAGCTTCTCCACATGGGACTTGTTCTCTAAAGTCTTCACCAGACCCATGGCCCTTCTCTGGGCATGCTCCAGTACCTTGATGTCCATCTTGCAGTGAGGGGCCCAAAATTGAGCACAGGATTCAGCCTGAGGGGCAGCCTCACCAGTGCCAGGCAGAGGGAAATGGTCAATGCCCTGGTCCTGTTGTCCATACTGTTTCTAATGCAGGCCAGCATACAATTCACCTTATTGGCCACCTGGGCCCCCTGCTGGTTCAGTCTGGCATCCTTCTCTGCTAAGCAGCTTTCCAGCCATTCTGCTCCAAGCCTGCAGCATTTTACATCTTCAGTTCTTTCAACCATGTTGTGTTGTGGCTAAAAAGGGTGCTGTTTGAGTCTTTTTAGATGAGTGATCCTTGTAATGTCCAAAATGATGGAACCTCAGACAGCATAGAATGGTGGAAATGGGAGGGATCCTGGAGATTGCCCAGACCAAACATGGCACCAACCACAGCTGCCTGCAGCAGGTTGGTCAGTGTTGTGTTCAGGTTGGCTTATGGCCCTCTCGGGGAAAACCAGCTCTGCACACATGATCTCAACTCAAAACTAAAATATTCATGGAGGAATAACTTGGCACCTCACCTTCCTCATATACTTGAGCTACCCTCTGATACAATATTTTGTCTCTTTTTAATTAACTATTCCTTAAATTCGTTAAGCAACTAGTTTAAACCAATTTTCTTTTACAAGTTGTCTTTCTCATAGGAAAGTCTATTTTTTCCTAAGAGAAATGGACACAGGAAAAGCTGTGTTCTCTACAGGAAAAAGATGAATCTATTCATTTTATTAAATACACCCAGTTATTCTCACTCATATGCAAATATTAATTGTGTCTGTGCTGAAGATTGGCCTGGCTACTGTGAGAATCTGGTCTTTTGATTCTGGGAATGAATTATTAGTGAAGATAATTGTTTTTTACCATGTGGCTATTTGACTATGTGAATGGATGGATTGAACTTCAAAGCCAGGTTATATTCTCTGTTCTGCTTGGTATGAATCCAATTTCAGTCAGAAAAGATAAGCAGTGAAGTCATTTGGTGCCTTGTCACTCCCATGTCTGTTGCAGATGAAGTAATAATCTGTTACTTGCTGAGGAAAACATAAGAGCTGTATTCAAGAAAAATGGCCTTTTTTTTGTAGGTAACTGATACCTGGCAATATGTGTATGCCTTGAACAACATTAAATTGCCTCATATAGAAGAAAAAATATTAAAAGAACAATAAAGTGCAGGAAATATTTGCAATTCTGAAACTAATGAATATGCAAAATATTTAAAAGATCATATTGTTCAGAAGCAAGAACCCTGTTCTGTCATTATCACATTTTTACTCTCTTGACAGCTGCAGGAGTCAAGGTTGACAACACAGAGATGGTGTAGCTCTTCAAAATGCATCTTACATGGTTCCACCTGGAGCATCCTCCTCTCAGTAACATCTGCTGCACTCCCAAATGGATCCTGATGAGCAGTGTGTGCATCCACCTAGGAGACCATGAGACACTGGTGACTAGCAGCATTCCTGCAGGCTCAGACACTGAAAATTGCTTCACAAGATGGGTGTGTGACTATTTCTGTACTTGCTATGTCATGTTTCTAAATTAAAAAAAAACCAAAAAAACAAAAAACCAAAAAACCAAAAAACAAACACCAAAGCAAAAAAACCCCCTAAACAAACAATCAAAAAAACCAAAAAGCCCAAACCAAAAACCCAACCAATTAAACAAAAAAACCCCAAGCCCACAAGACTAGAATGAGGCAGAAAATAGAAAATCGGAAAAATATCTTGTAGATTTTTTTTTAACAAAACCTTACTTAATTGGTATAAAGCATCAGATTATGTACTGAAATTTGAAGAGTTGGGTTTTGAGAACAAAAGAGTTTGTGGAAAGAATTCCAGCAGATACTAATTACCACCTCAGGAAAACTAAGTGGGAGCCCTTAGCTCCCTGAAGTCCCTCTTTGCTTCCAGAAGAAAAGTGTGCCATGCTGAGCTTAGACCTGTCCATTTCTCATCTGTACAAATATTGAGGCAGTAGAAAATGGCATTTTCTCTTCTTTTAGGGGAGTTTAGGCACAGAAAAGCCATGGCGGAATTAATCTCCCCCAGCTTTAACCAACTAATGGATATCTCGACTAAGCTGTTTTTAGAGGTCTTTTTTTTATTCTCAGTGATGAATGGAGAAGGGATACTTTGTCCCAATACAAAACTGTCATTTCCCATAGAGAGTAACTATACAATGAATCTGATTTTTGGTGATTTATCATTTTTTTACTTTGAGTTTTACTGTTTTTCATGTATGTTTTTTGATTTTTCTTTGTTATGCATATTCCAAAAGGTACAAATGGTAGGATTAGGAAAAATACATACCAACTCAAAAAGTCAATTAAAATAAAAAATATCAGTTTAATCAAGCAATCTCAATGATGTTCATTGTGTAGGACTCTCCTTCAAATCAATGAAAATGTATGTTCCCTGGAAACATATAACCCTGGAAAAATCTATGAGGTCTAATTATAGGCAGCTTAATTGCTTCTAGTAACAGCATTCTGAAAAAAAAAGTTCACAGCTTTTCCTATAATTGCAGGAATTGATTCAAAAATTCCATTACAATTTTTTAAAACAGAAAGGAAAGCTTTCAGTACTTCTTGTATTAGGAGACATTTATAATTAGTAGCATGTTTTGTTTCATGGGCATAAAGTTTTCATAGCACTTTTCAGACGTTACTCTTTCTAAAAATAAAATATAGCTTTTTCTAAGTGAATTATAACATGAAATATGTGTGCAATGTCTTATTTATCACCACATTTTTATGTATTGTGCATTATGTACTATTCACTGTAATGATTTTTGAAAGATTTATAGAACTATTCTCTTGTGAAGAGTGCATAGTTTTCAAAGCTATATTTTTCAGGACCACATGAAGTTTACCTTGTTATGCTTGTATAGGCATAACTAATGATTATATTTTCAGTAATAATGATAATAATGATGCTGCTGATGATGATATTAATAATAATAATTTGTGAGAAGGAAAATTTTCTGAAAAGAGTTGTCGGTTTTAACTAGATAAATTTTAGAGCTTAACAGATCATGTTACTTCATATAGAAACCTCATTCTTCTTGTATATTGAGGCCATCAAATCACTAGGGTAATACACAATTTTCTCAAACATTAATTGGTGAAGCTAAAGTGGACACAGAACTTTGACCATGTAAAGGTTTTCTGTTAGTCAACAAAAAAAATTATTTTAATTTTGAAGTACAAATACAAGATATCTCACAAAAGGTTATTACTGTTTTATAAAAAAAACACTGCTATAGATTAATTAAAGGATTGAGTCCTCACTCCTCTTTCTCTCTCTGCCCTTCTCCCTATAAAGGAAAAAATGTTTTGTCAGCAAGAAACAAGTAGGCCAAAAGGGAGAGGCTAACAGACAAGAAACAAATATTCATGCAGGATTTTTGGTTTCCACATTGTTGAAGGATAGAAGTAATATTTAAGTTTGAAAATTTTACTTGATTCCTTTATTCTATTTAATTATATATGCCATGCTAAATAGAATTTAAAATCTATTTATTTTTAAGAACCAAGACACACCTTGGTAAGCATCCTGAATACATTTTTATACCATTATCTAAATATTTACAGGAACATCTCTAAGATAGTTTTTGACTTTATAAGTGGTTTTGAGTCTGCTAATTCTGTTTTAAAAAGTTTTGGAAGATCTCTGTTGTTAAGTAAATCAAATCAATTTAATAAAAAAGTTATCATGAGATGCTCTGTAAATCAGGCAAGTGATAGATGTAATCTGACTTTGGTTACACTTGTGAGACTTGGCAAAGTTCATATAACTATATGATGACACTCACATTTCAGAGGTCCACATTCAGTTTAATGCTCCTTCTTAGAGTCAATAGATGAAAAAAATCTTGAAAGCAGCTCACAACATCTTAAGAAAGTTATTCAGAGCTTGTGCATTTAAAATAACTTCTCTCTGCCAACAATAAAGGCAACATGAAGTGAATAAATATCTGCACTGAAGACATTGAAATTGGAACATGATGAATTGTACCATGCGTCACATTATATTCTTCTAAGAGAAGGAAAGCAACTCAGCCCAAGCGGAAGACCTAACTGCTAAGGTGTGATGTGTAGAGAAAAAAGGAGTAGAGAAGTTACTGAGTTGTGCTGCGAGTGCAATTATTAATAGTTTTCTGTTAAATTTGATTTATTGACATTCTGTATATATTCATCATCAAGCGACTTTTCATCTAGGCATTTTCCCTACTGACTGTACCATGAGCTAATGGATGTTCATTATATTTGCAAAAGACACTAAGTTGGGAGAAAGACAATCCCACTGACAGAATTCAAAGTCACATTAGCATATTCAAAACCAGGCTGAAAAAACATAGGATATTCAAAAAGGACAAATGTGAAGTTCTACACTTAGGTAACAAAGCATACAACAACATGAACTGGGGCACAAGCTGGGAAGCTCCTTTTCATAATTAGAGGTGTTTGTGACATGAATTAGAAACTCAAGATGAGATCTAAAAAGGTAATAGTCTTTCACTACAGACACAATTCTGTAACACATCAAAAAACCTCATTTAATTTAGGGAAATAACCTCTCCACTTCATTGGGATGGTTTTATCTAGGGTAGCATGCAGACTGGAACAGTTCTGGAAAGCCTTTTCAGGAAGGGCATAGACTGATTGAAGACAGTGGGGGAGAGATAAAAACATCACAATCTGGAAAATATCGTCTGTGAATGCAGACTGAATGGGCTCGATTTTTAGGCACTTATTTGTGTAAGTTCTCCTGTCTCCCTTGAGTTCTTAGGACGCCTGCTAAAGGCATAAATATTGGTTTTATGTGTTCCAGAGACACTTCCTCTTTTAATAACAAACTTCCAGCCTATGGAAGTTTCCTATTGAAGCAGAATTTACTTGAGCTTTTTCTGCAATTTGCAGATTATTTTTGAGCAAATTATCTAGCAAACAACATAAATGGAGGGTCAAGGTCTTGACAAATTCCATGTGATGGATAAACTATATTGATGCTAACAAAATTTTGAGCTTACTTTTAAGCCAAAGAATTTTCTCCAGACCCCATTATTTCCTCTTTAGAGGTGAACAGAATGACTCCTTATGGCCACAATGTTGCTGTGATTTGAAGACTGAAAAATAAAAGCCAACATGAACTATAGCTGGAAGTCTTTGAAAATTGATGGAAAAATGATGAGGTGATGAAGCATGTAAGCATGTACCAATATTCCCTCCATGGGTCCAGCTACCACCTCTATTTGCTTTTATGATGAAAAATATTTCAGTTTGCAAAATATCACATGGTCATAATCAGATGCCCTAAGTCACATTCCCTGCTGTTGGTGAACAGCTGGGTGCTAACAGAAAAACAGAACGAACAGTTGCAGTTGTTTCATTTTTACTCTACCTTATAAAATTGAAGTACTTCAGAGAATTTAGGAACAGAGGTAGTCAATATGATTCTAATTTTGAAAATGCACTATAGAATACGAAATACCTTTTGGTGAAAATTATTGTAAAAACACTTTTTTGCTGTTTGTTTAGGGGTTTTATTTTGGTTTGGTTTTGATTTGGTTTAATGTGGTTTGACGGGCTCTAGGCTGCAGGGGATAGATAATGATATGGTTATTCATGTTTAAACAAGGACTTTTTTCCTTAAATTATTTTATTTTTTCATGAGTTACAAGATTTCTTTCTTAAGAGTAATTTAAGGAATTTTCAAAAAGCCAAAGGGAATAATTGGATTACATAATTTAAGAAATATTTTATTAGAAATCAGAAGGCAATGTTACATTATGCTGCTATAATTGTATTTACAGCTATTGAAATTATAAAGTGCTTAAAGTGAAAACCATTAAGATAACAGCAATTAGTTTGTTCCAAAGGGAAATGTATACAATGGGATACAAAATGGGAATTTTGATTGGAAGACAAGTCAGACAGCTTCTCCAAACTACCTATTTTCGTCCCAGTTCTCCAGGTAATATAAAGAAAGTCCAGGACATTAAACTTTTGCTTGCTGCAACTTCTCTTTGGAAATGTAGCCCAATGAAGATATGGAAAAAATATCTTTATGTCTGTCTCATTTGGTTGGAGAATCTTGAATGGCTTTAAAGGGCATTCCTCAGCCTGAAAAGCCATTTTCATCTATTCTCTTGGCTTTATAATTACTACCTCTCCCATTCCTATATGGCAGGGCTCCAAATAATACTGCTGTCGCTGGAGAGAATAAGAAATTCTGAAGTCTGGTGGCAGCTTTCATTAAGTTCAGCTTTGTGTCACAGGTGCTGATGTGTGTCTTTTTGCAGTTAATCATTTTGAGTGGTAAAGTTATAGTTTCTTATCTGATAAATATGAAGAAGAAAGCCATAGCATCTCACCATAGGAAGCCTTTCTAGACTGGTGGGCACAGTTGTTTCCCCAGAAAATCACCTTTAGGTACCCAGCTGTATCTGGCTGGTGCTAGAAAAGGTATTTCTAGGCACATGTCTTTCTCACAGCCCAATAACTACACAAACTGACACAGTCATACAAGTGACCCTTAGGTCAGGAGCAGATCTCTGAAGGCTTTCCTGGTAAGGAGTGAAATAAAGTGAAACACTAGCAGGACACATCCCTACCTAGCAGGGAGGTTTCCTTCTGTTTTTACCCACTTATTCACTTATTCTGTATTCACCCACCTATTGAATACTGAATATCTTTCACCCTTTCACTCCTCTCATTCAACAAATCTAGATCCTTGCTTAGTTTTTTATTTCCAGAAAAAAAAAAAAAAAAGGCTTGACACCAACAAATTGCTTCAATTTTTAAGCAACTTGCTTTCCACAGCACAGCAGTTACTTGGGAAGACAAATGGCATCACTCTGAATGTCCTCCCCTCCTTCCCCCAGCTTTATGTGCCGATGCCATACGGTGTGGGATATCCCTTTGGTCAGCTGGGGTCAGCTGTCCTGGCTGTGTTGTCTCCCAGCTTCTTGTACATCCTCAGCCTGTTTGCTGGTTGGGGTGGGACATGAAGCAAAAAAGGCCTTCATGTTGTAAGCACTGCTCAGCAATAATGAAAATATCGTTGTGTTATCAACACTGTTTTCAGCACAAAAATTCAAAATATGAGTAGCCTCATACCAGCTACTATGAAGAAAATTAACTCTATCCTAGCCACAACCAACAAAGACAAGTGAAAGAATAATTACAATATCACCTGTCTTTAGACACATTTAAAATTTTTCTCCTAAAAGACAGTGAGACAATTTTATGAAAGTAAAAGAAGCCAAATTAATGTAATCAAAAAACATTTCATGCTACCACTTTCATGAATTTAGGCACATGATGCCAGTTATTTTAAGGTATTTTTATTTTAATGTGGCATATCATCCTTAGAGTTGACACTTTAGGGAAAAAAAGCTCTAATATTCTAGTCTTTTAAAAACCAAGATATGCTTAACATTCATTGTTTTTAAAGCAATCTATGGGTGTTAAATTTTTCATTGAAAGGGAGTTAGTCACTACAGGATTTGTCTTTTACAGAAGCAGCAAAGTGGCAGTTAAGGGAGAAGAGGAATGTTCAATTTGAACAGTTCATCAAGAAATACATATATAACAGTGCTACATAAAATTCAGAGTAGATGCAGAATAACACTAATTTTCATGTCAGGTACAGCGGAAATCTCAGTGTGATTAATAAAAGAGAGTGATAGAAAAGGAGAATAAAATTGCTTGGTAGTTTCATATGTAGGAAAGAGATTATTTTTCATACATTGTATTTTTAAAAATCTTAATTTTAAACACCATAAAAAGGAAATGAAGAAAGACTGATAATATAAGCAGTCACCTCAATGAAAAATAAGGTTTTTAAGAAAAAGCATCAAGTTTGAGTCATCTGAATTTTGAGCCTTTGAAAACTACACTTTGCAGCAATTTTCACACCAATAATTTTAACAATTACACATAACCATTTTGAAAGAATGGGAAATACAAGTGAGACCCATACAACGTGGTGGTTGAGATGTCTGAAGGTGGGAAGAAGCAAGGCTCATTCTAGCATTAACCTCAGCAGGCAGTAAACAGCAAAACACCCCTGCCTCACGCTCTGCTTCTAGTGGTTCGTGTAGACCAGGTAATATCTATCTGTGTGCTGGCAGCTGTGGTGTCCCCGGACACACTCTGCATCAAACAGAACAGGGCTCATTCTTCTCCTGAGAGCCTTAGAGGATGAGACATGTCTGCAAGTCCTCTTCAGGCAACGCATTTCCTTACAGGCCACTCTTTTTCCTTTGGATGGCGCTGTCTCACCACCTTGTAGATGTTTTTGGGACTACGGGCCGGCACACCTGCCCAAAGACAGTCCTTCAATCGCTAACAACACCGTTTTCTGCGCTAAAATATTTTAGAATACTGTTGTAATGTTTTCCTCGAGTATAATAAAGATCACAATTCATGTTCATTTGTACTAAATTTGCCACTCTCACTTCCTTTTTGAGAATTATGATCCCTAGAGAAATTCAGCAGTCTTGGCATTCCTCTCCGGTTGGAGAGCACTTGGAAAGGTCATCCCCTCAATGAGAAGGCAAGTTTTTATACTAGCTGTAGTATTTTTTGAGTTTTTCCTGATATAAGTGAATTACTTTTGGGGGAAAAAAAAGCAAAAAAAATAAGGTTCTTCGAAAATGATTATTAGAAAGAATCAGTTTTTTAAAGTAGAAAGATACAATTTACAAAAGAAGGAGTTAGGTTTAAAATATGAAGGAGATCAGATGATAACTTTAATGATCCCTTGTGAAAATAACATTTGTGAATGTTACATTTCTTTTTCCTTGAGGACAAAGCACACTAATTCTAAATATTGTTATAGGGTCATTCTTTTTCCGTACCTCTTATGTTTCTACATATCTATTTTCTGGATTGCCAGCTTACTTGTGGCATTCTTCAAGACCATCATAGTTCTTCCTGATATCCATATTAACTTGGTTTTCTGGGGGCTGCTTTTTTTATTTTTTTTATATTTTTATTATTTTTTTTGCTTTTGATGTCAGTGCTTAGAAATGGGATGAGTCAACTATAATAAACCATAATATATTCAAACATTACATGGAAAACATAACTGATGTTTTGGTATTTCATGAGCCACCCAAGACATGTTTTCAAATAATGTCCTTTTCATTATACTGCATGTACTCTTGTGTGTGAATTCTCAAAACTGCAGACTACACACACATAAATGAGACACTTTCAAAGATTTCCCTCCCATTTTCTTTTCTCCATTAAATCAATTATTTGTCCCAAATTTTCTGTTCTTTATTATTTTCTGCCTGAACTCTCTTATGAGTAACTATGATGTTTTTTTTCTGAACTATTTCAGGCCAGTCTTGGTTGCTGGTGTCTTCAACCATTACAGAGAGTTTCTTTTCGCTTTCTGTACATTTTTTTTTCCCAAGGGCAGTTTAGAACATGTTCCCTCTTGCGTTTCACAATGGATTACACTGGATTTGGAGCTGCCTCCTCCTGGAAAGATTTATCCCAGAAAAGAACAGCTATAAATTCCAACAATACATTATCAAGGACTCAAGCAACAAAAGTCAGAGGCAGAAGTTCCAGCAGCCTCCTCCAAGAGTCTCAGCCTTTGTTATCCTTCAGTCTTATGTTACTGGATCAGTCTTGATGCCATCAAGATTTTCAGTCCACAGAACAACTCTTTGTCCCTACTAATTTTATGGAACTTTTCAATTCTTCTCAAAATCTCTTATTTACCTAATTGGGTAAATAAGTGACAAAGAATTATTGACTGTAGCACCTCCTAATTTTTCTTTAGATGCTTGTTTGACCACTCTTAGGTATTCAGCAAGCTTCTGCCGAACAGACTGGGACATCCCCTGTTGGGTGTTCAACTGTTTTCAGGACACCTTGAAAACAACTGTTTTCTAAAAGACAAGTACACCACATTGTGTAATTTTCTCCAAATATCTCGAGATACAAAGGCTTTTGTGTGTCTGACAGGGTTCTTCTGGGCATTAATCATTGTTCTAATCAGACTGTCCAACACACCCCAGCCCACAGACAGCTGTGGCAAATGGCACAGCTTGTGCCTAGGCAAATCCCTCCAAAACCATTTTAATGCAACAGAAGTAATTAACTCTATTAGCATGGCTGGATCTGTCTACACTTAGAACTAATCAACCTAATTGTCATGCTAAGAGAATTAAACCCTTTTGATGAAAAAAATTCATCTGGGTGGGCAATTTTGGAAAAAAATCATAATCTGTTAGGTAAAAAATTCATTAGGACAGAGTTGAATAAAGCTTGTAATAAATCCCAAAAGAATTTAAAGCAAATAAAAATTTTCTGAGTTGTTTTAAATCCTAAAGCAAATTATCAAAAGATATTAAAATTATCCTACTAATGCCATTTAAACAATAAGAAAATACATTTATTTCAAATTTATGTGTCCACAGATCTTTATTTAAAACAATTCAGAAAGTTTTCAGTATCAAATGAGCAACAATTGAAATGCCATCTAAAGGCTGTGCCAAGTGCATAGACCCTGCAAATGAAACAATACCTGAGAGCTCAGTTCTGAAGTGTGTAGCATTCCCTCACAGACATCATTAGATTTTGTTACAGCCATATGCAGTGATGAAAGCTGAGCAGGCCCAGAAGATGGGAAAGTGGATTTTTAAGTGAAGAACCTCCTCCTGGGACTGTCCAGACAATTAGCACTGTGTTTTGTTCTATCAGACAGGTCAAATTTTTACCCCAGCACATTCACGTAGATATTGGGAGGAAGTGTTCTTAGACTGTCTTACAGTCCACAAAAGGAGGGACAGAAGGCTCAAGCACTGTCTTGCTGATTGTTCAAGCTCTCTACATAGTTTGGGACCAACAGCCACTGTCTTGATGCACAGGCCTGAGTCAGAGCAAAGACCCTATACAGGTACCTACTACCAAGACATAACCCAAACAGGTTCCTTTCACGCTCTTCCAACATCAGAATTTATATCCATTAATACCTAGATTCATCTACATGCCAAGCATCAATGGATCTCATGTCCCAGGTTCATGTTAGAAACCATGACATGCTATTCACGTTATCTCAGAAGCACTGAATTGACAAAACTGCCCTAAAAAAATGACAGAATATTGGGCCTAGGTGGGTGATATATAGAACAGACAGGATGCTCATTGTTGGTCAGTTTGTGCCTCTTGGCTTCGAGGCCAAAGGGTGATCCCTGGCTCCCTTTTATTTAATAAAATAGATGCTGCCATAATTATTTTGCTTCTTTTTCAAGAATTTACACATCTGATACCTTCTTCTGTTCAGAACCATTTTTAAAAACCTCACTTTTTTACTCATCTTACATAGAAGAGTGAATGTAAGGAAAAATACACACCTGATAATCTTGCTGCACTAAAATAAGACATTACAAATTCTGGTAAAATATTGCACTTAACAGCTTTGTGTTTCCATACTTATTAAACTTCATATTAAGAATTCCATTATCAAGTTTCTGGCAGTCCTGCCCCACCAATTCACCTGTCACACATGATCTGAAAGCTTAGAGAATTTTCAGGAAGATTTCAGGAAAATGGATATCAGGAAACAAGCAAAATGACAGCCATGGATAGGGCTCACTGCAGAGTCCACAAATGCAGGAATACATGGGTCACATAGAGGAATAAAGAGAAAGTATTTTTTGTAACTGAACACTGGAAGGCATTAAGAATTTTGAAATGTTTTCTTTTTCATTATAAATCACTAGAAAAGCAATTTAAATATTTTTGATGTGACATTCTTTACCTCTAAATTTTGTATCATTCTTCTTCATCTGCAAAAACAAAGAAAGTGAAAATCATTGAAAAAGAAGGTGAAGATGAGAGAAAAGATAAAAGGGATAAATGAAGAAAATCAAGCAAATACCCCAAGAATTTTCATGCTTTTTCAAACCTCGCAGTTTAGACATGTCCTTTTATTTCCTTCTTCTGACCAATTCACAGCATCAATTCAGACCACAGGCTGGGGGAAAAAAAAAGCCTACTTGGTAATAGAGCAAGGATTTCAGAAATCCTGTCTCTAAACCCAACCAAAGCAGATATATCAGACAAGAGAAAAAGATTTTATTTTGCTATCTCCTCACTAACTGATTATACCATTTTCATCCTATTGAAAAGTTCTCCATGTCAAAAGCACCACCAGTAATACATCAACATATTAAGACTTCACTGTCTATGAGGCAAGAAGGTAAAATGAGGCTGCTAGAAAAAACATAAAGCTGAGGGTACAGCCATGGTATGCTATTAGCTCCAGTCTTCGGGCTATGGTATGCTTAATTACCCTGATGTCAGGAAGCATTATTTTTCTCCTTTCCCTTTGCATTTCAAATCATCTGTGTCTGGTACACTTCATTATTTCCTTTAATTACAATTATAGTTTTTAAAAAGTCTTGTTTGCATACCTTCCTGTCTGCTGACTTTAATAGTTTGAGTTTTCATAAATTGGAGAGAAAGAGGAAAAACGTGTAGGTAATATATATGAATATATATGTCTAATGAAAGGGAAATAATTACAATCACTTAAATAGGATTTAGTAAGACATGATTTAGATGGAGCAAATGATATGAGAATGCACTACATTCATTTTGAAGTAGCAGTCATCCAAAGTCACTATGCCATAATAGGCAAGTCGCATAGAATAAATTAACAAACATGAAATACAGCTCTCCTCATATCAAAACCATTGGCTGAATTAACATCAGGCTACTGCAGGAAGGACAAGAATCATCCAGCTGGCTCTTGAATTATACAAAGACACATTATCACCTCATTATGACTGTGAAGTAATAACTGAGAAGAGCTAATTTCAAGTGACAATACATAAATATTCAAATTTCATTTGTATGTCCCTAAAATAGTGATGAGTAAGAAGTAGGAGAGATTGGACTCTATTAAAAATATTAAAAAGAAGAAAATTTAAATTTACCTCTTGAAATTGTCTTGAAGTACATATCACATGTTCTGTAAAAACAAAAATATTTTCACCTCCATAGAGTAGAGTTTTAGCTAAAATTCTGTTAAGAGAGAGCAGAGAGAAACTACTCATGAACATCTGCTCAACCAAAACAATCTTTGTTCTAATATTCTTTAGGACTAAATTTATTCACACAATGTGAATCATGATTTTTGATCAAGAGACTCTGTCTTGTAAGAGAAAATGTCAGAAATGTTTGTTCAAACCTCAGTTTGCATTGGCATTTGTGTTTCTAGTCTTAATCTTTTCCAAGTGTAGTGAAACAGAGAGCAGAAATAACACAACAAAAATTAAGTACCCCACAGCTTAAATAACAAATTACTATGTACACATTTAAAAAGTGATCTGTGTGAGAGGCTCTACATGAACAAATGCCAGGCTAAGCTCTAGGGGCACCAACCATACCTTGAATCAAGATGATAAACAAATGTATCACCAAAGCATAATCACTAATTATTTGTGACTGCAAAATGTGATTTTGTTTGTCAAGCTAACTGCAGTGAGTCATTTGCTTGCTCTGAGTGAAAGAACATGATCAAGGCATTGATGCTTAGCTTAAGCCAGTATTTTCTGAAGTCAGAGGAATTATGTCACCAAAGAACGTAGGGAGTTGGCCCATGTGACTCTGTTTCAATTTTGCCATTATTTCTAAATTTGTGCCCTCAGTTTGTGTAAATTGTTCGAATCTTTAGAACTGTGTTGCAGCACAAGGCGATGTGTTGTTTTTCTCGTAGAAATTCAGACTTATCAAGGAAAAAAAATGAAATCCATACAAAGACCATGGATCAGGCTATAGCCCAAAATGCAGAAATCTATAACGTGGTCTGTGTGCCTGTTTGAAGGCAATAAAAAACCCTGGTGGTTCACTCTCCTGGCATTCTCTTGAGTCAGAGACGTAGCTGAGCTCTGAGTGTTCTGATATTTACCCAGGGCATATCACAATAGTGTTCATTTTGAAGGTAGAGAAGAAATCAAGTACAGACAAGGATCACTATTTGTGAGGTCTGTCTGACAAAATCTTCATATCCACTGGTGGAGGTCTGCAGACTATGGTGGTGTACCAGAACTGGGCAGGTACAAGTGTATCATGAATTTTTCATACAGCAGAGTGTGTAGCACTGGGTGGCAGTGATGCAGCAATGCTGAGTGTTCATCCCTAGCTTAGGGTCACTGAAGAGTGGGGTAAGTGCTGTCACAATTAGCTACACAGACATTGGAAGATGATTTCTGATGTCAGGTGTTGCCTTCCTATTTCTAATGGAAAAACGCCAAGAGGGCATGACATGGAGAACTGCAGCCCCTTCAGAGACTAGCTCAAAATACACCCCCAATGTCCCAGCCTGCGGTGAGGTTTGCAGACAGTGATACTTCCTGTCAGACCAAAAGTTTTTATATGACTTTGGTTGATGACATAGTGCTTAGATCAATTTCTGTGGGAAACTCAAACATTTTGTTTTGAATTGTCCTCTTTCTGATGCACCTTTGGACATGAAGAGTGGGTTTAGCACAAATCCTACTTATAGTAAATGGTGTAGATCAGAAATAAAGTTACTGCATCTTTCAGTTTCTCTGGTACTCTGGGAACAGCCAAGCCTTTCATTCTCTAACTTATTTTTCAGTCACGTGAGAGAAATAGAGCAGTTTAAGTGAGTGCTGAGATGTTTTCACCTCAGCTCCTCATGGAAACTGGAGAGGCACTGAAACACACACACCAGTCTAACTCTCATTTTGTTCAAACACTGCAGGCTAAGTGTCTCTCTGAAGTGGCATGTCATTCTACTTGACTCATCAGATGACACTGTCAGTCTTTGGTAGAAACAAAGGGAGTTAAAATACAATATGTGTTAAATACAAACAGGCAAACTTTACAATTAACTTGAAGCCTAGTAGAGTCTGTCATTGGTAAAATGCACATATAATGATTAAAAATGGAAAAAGGTTTGATTCGAACTTCTGAACTGAAAATTGAAATTTGATTTAATTTTTCATGTCAGGATTTTTTCCTTCACCAAAGTGCAATAAGAATACCTATTGAAACAAAATAACCCACAAAAGCTCTTCTGTTCATTGATTACACCTTTCTTATGAAGGGCAGATAGTTGTACTGATTTGTTTTGGGACAACCACAGTTACAAAATATTCTACTGCAAATGATCTTAACATCTGTTTTTATAATTTTTACCCCACAGTTACAGCAGTCAGGGACGTGTAGAATTTCTTAATGGATATTTTCAGACCAAAGAAAAGTTTTGTATGGAAATGTTTTCTAAGTATGGGTTTTGCATAATGCAAGACTCTTCCATACAACATGAATACAGGGCCTTATATTTAATAATAATATAGAACATGAATGGGCTTGTTAATTAAATTTATTGTAAAGCTATTTTCTTATAGAAATCTGCTTAGTTTCAAAATGTGTAAATCCAAGCTCTGTTATTACATGTTTATGGACTCTATTCTTATGAATTTACTGGATTGAAAAATCTCTGAGGCATCCAATGGAAAAGATGAGAACTAAAAAAAATAAAACTCTTGTCATTTGGAGTATTGTACTGAGTTGTTTTATAACGATAAAAGCACTATAATTTTTCTCAGAACAAAAATTAATATATATCTATGATAACTTTTACAAGAGCAGAACACAATTTTTTTTTTTCCCTCTGAAAAGATCTCTTGAAAATTTCACATAATTTTTTGGACTCTCCCTCTATGTTTTGTCTTCCTGACCTTACCAACTCTGTCTGCCATTTGTCTCCCAAATTTCCAATTTACAAAAGCATCTCCTAACTATATTAAAGTAATGGAAGAATTTTCTAGGAAATGTTTGTATATTTCTCAAGATCATTCAATGTCCATTTGTGAATTGGATCAACTTCATGTTTTGGACCTGTTCTCTATACATATAAAGGCACTTGCATTCATTCAAAATACTATGAGTGTATGTACATCCCAATTTGTAAAACTGTCCAAATGAAACACAATTCTGAAAGAAAATTGGAAATTTTCACTGGATATTCTAAGAGTCATATCTATCTGCATATATATTTGTATATAATGCTTTCCCTTTTAAAAATGAGGCTCTCTATTTCAGCTGATTTTGATTCCATATTAAATATAAATACTGACTGATTTAATGACATTTGGAGATGATGTGCATCAACAGCTCACTACCCAGAAGACCAAACGTGCCTCGGGCTGCATCAAAAGCAGTGTGGCCAGCAGGTTGAGGGATGTGCTTCTCCCCCTTTGCTCTCATGAGACCCCATTTGGAGTGCTTCATCCAACACAGCATAAGGGAGATGTGAACCTGTTAGAATGATTCCAGAGGAGGATCACTAAGTTAATCAGAGGGCTGGAGCACCTCTCCTGTGAAGACAGGCTGAGACAGTTGAAGTTGTTCAGCCTGGAAAAGAAAAGGTTCTGGGCAGGCCTTACAGAAGCATTCTAGTAGAGAACCTACAAGCAAGCTGGAGAGGGACTTTTTACAAAAGAATTTACAGGACAAGGGCAAATGGTTTCAAACTGAAAGAGAGCAGGTTTAGATTAAATATTAAGAAGAAATTCTTTATGGTGATGGTGGTGAGGCACTGGAGCAGGTTTCCCAGAGACACAGGGGATGCCCCATCCCTGGAAGTGTTCCAGGTTGGGTGGGGCTCTGAGAAACCTGGTAGAGTGAAAGGTGTCTCTGTCCATTGTAACAGAGATGAAACTATGATGAAACTATGAAAGATGATCTTTAAGGTCCCAAACCTTAAGCTCAAACCATTCTATGATTCTATGTTTCTATGGTTCTAGGTAAGCATTATGGTCATCTCCCAAAGAAACGCACGAGGGAACTTCTCCCTTCCACTGCCCCGCGATGTCTCCTCTTCAGTCTATTTTACTTGGCTTTGACCATGAAAGGATTTGCCAGCAGGAAAGAGGCACAAGAGTCCAGTGCAATTTACACATCACTTTGGGTATATCTAACCTCCCTTCCATCATCTGAAATACAGAGGTAACAGTTTCAGCCAAGTTTTGTATATAATGTGTGCTTCATTAATGTCTCAAAGTTACTTTGAGTTCTATAGCTTGTAAATTGTAAAATGAAAGTAAGTATAAATTTCTGACAGTAGTTTTTTTGAATAATAGTCCCTCAAATCCCATGAAAGCTCTCAACTGATTTTTTAAATAAAAAAAAAATTACATAGGTAGGTGCATTTTTCCTCAGTTTGAATTTCCTCCCACATGTTCTTTCCTTTTAAAAGCATACTAATTTGGTTTCTTAACTCTATTGTGTGGAAGACATGAGATATTCTGCTTCTATCTATAACAGAGCTAAATTTTTTGAGGACAATTGTATTATAGTGCAGTTCTTTTACATGTATTTCATGACTCATGTTTGTAAAAGGAAGCAATATAAATCAAAATAATCTTTTAAATATTCACCTATGGTCTTAGCCAATTAAGTTTTTTTTTCTCATGTTTACGTTTAAGAACAAGTCACACATTTGTGAGACAGTATTTTTTGGCTAAACTAACTCTCTTCCTTTGCGAAGTTTGTCTTGGAATTATCAACAAACTTCTAATGAATTAAAAAATTGGCTTATTATTCTGAATACAAGTAGCAATGGAAATTATGTATACAATGAGTTTCAAACACTGCATGCCCATAAACAAATTCTACAGAAAAAAAGTCTACAGGAAATTTTCCTGACATATGCCAATGTCAAGTAAACCGGTAAAGAGCAACTGAACAAGTAAAGCAGATAAATTTCCACAGCTGGCAGCATCTGGATACCTAAGTATTGCTACATGATCTGAGAAATAAGCACCTGAAGGAGTGAGGCTATTTTTCTAAAAACAAAAGAAAACAAAAAACCAAAGCAAACAAGCACAAAGCTGCTAGCAAAAGGAAGAAAAAAATGCAACACAACCAAAAACTCAACCAAAATTAAAAAAAAATGCCTACAGCATACCTGCTAAAGTCAAGTCCTCCCCCAGGACACACCATGAGAACACTGATCCAACAAGCATTTTTACTTCTTTAATGAATGTGTGGCTCTGTTTCCAAAGGTATTTGTATGATTTTGATGAGGACCTCAGTGTTGTTTTTTTGCACTATGCACCAGGAAGAGATTCTTGGTGTACTGCTGTGAGCAGAGTTCTTGCCCTGGAGTCACAGTACATCTATCCAGTGCCATAAACTCTCCCACATTCCTGAGTTCTCCATTTATACACAGCCCAAAGGCAAAAAAAGTCCTAATTTGAAGTGCTTTTGCTTTCTCATGCACAATTGCAACACAAGAAGTTCACAGCTACTAATCAAAACCGCAGTTTGTCAGGGGGCTTATGTTTGGCCAAATGCAGACAAGTTTCCATTGAGTCTGCACAAGCTGTATAATTCTAGAGGTTTCTCTCCCTAATTTCAATTCCTGGTCCCAAAAGTAGTCTTTTCAACCAAAAACAAAACAAAACAAACACACAAATGAACAAACAAGCAAACAAAACCCAACCCAAGCAACTAACTAACCAAACAAAACCCCAAAAAATACACACACACAAAAAACCCTCCAAAAACAAACAAACAAACAAAAATCCAACCCAAACCAAAAACAACAAAAAAAACCCCAAACAGCTGAATTTTTAAAGTGGAGATACACTTTTCCCATTTTTTCTTTGGGAGAATATTGGTTGAAATTACTGTCATCAGAACTACTTTATGATAATTACTAATTCCTGCTGAGACAGCCTTCTGGCATAGAATATTCCAGTACAAATGGCTCAATTTTGGAAAAGTCCTATACCATTGAAAACAGGATCTTTCTCAAGTAATGAATGGCAAATGAGACTACGCAGTGCTTGCTGCCCTGCCAATAATATGATCAAGAGTATTATAACTAAAAGAACTCTAGAAAAGCAGATTTGCTTTACTGAGGTAAATTACATAAACATACAATTCTGTTGCTGTACTGCAATGGGGCGTTGTAATGTTTCTCAGAACTTATTGTAGTGGCTTCCTCCAACAAAAAGGGTTTAAGAAAGAATTTGCTTTGAAATAGCTTTAAAATAGTTACTCTTTTGAGGAAGATGTCGGAACCAGGAAGAGCAGATCAACAAATTAGTCAACTGCTTTAATTTGAAGTAATTCCATGTCTGTTCAGGTTTGCTGCCTGCTAGTGGACACTCGACACAAGTCAATGTACTCCTTTCAACCAGGCTTTTTGTAGGAGGAATTCTAATAGCATGATATTCATAAAGAAATATATGATTTTCACCACAAAGAGTAAGATCGGAACTTTAGATATCAAGAACATGAGACAAAAACCTTCCAAAATATAAAGGTTTTGACAGATTTTTTTTACTTTTTAGTATGCTTCCACATATTGAAATGCTACCAGAAGGCTAATGGCATGACAAATGAAGATTGATACTTGGATTCCCTGGTCTGCTTTGCTACTAGGCCTCTTGTGCCAACTCTGAGCCCAATCTAGAGCAAAAGAAATTTTTAAAAATTAAGAAAAGAGTATTTTGTCACAGTAGTGGAGCAGTAGTAAAGAACAAAAAGAAGTTAAGAGGCATAACCCTGGGATTTAATAAAAGACTTTCACACTCTTCAGTGTAGTATAGTGTAATGTGGTAAACCTTTCAGCATCTCATGACCAGAGAAGTGGAGGTTATTTGCGAATTTGAACTATTCAGTGTGTCACAGGGAAATGCAGTTATTAATTTTCCTCATCTCCCCCTGTGGCACACTCAGATCAGTCTCTTTGCCTCTGTCATTTTTATACAACCATGTCCCAGTGGTGCTTGTCTTGGCTTTTATGTAAAGCAGTAGCTGACTGAGAAGCCAAGACTCCTCATGTTTTTGTTTTTTTTTCCTTCAGTGGCAGCCCTACATAATTTTGGCTGAAATTGGTGGAAAAACTCCTGCTTACTTCAACAGGATCAGGGTTCATCCTGGTTGAAACATCAAAACTTATTTCAGAGCACAAAGGAGCTGAAGAGATAGTGGCAGATGGTAGGGATGAGCCTGTCTTATCTCAGTTTGGTACATTTGTTAGGAATGTTGCATAATGTAAGGGTTTCAGCATCATTTAAAGAGGAACTCATATGAAATACATGAAGGAAACTTGTTTTTGCTGTTATTTTTCATGCTAGTGGACATCTTGCTATCTATGACACATCTGTGCATGATTTTTGCCCCAAAACGTTAACTTATTTATGAGGAAGCACATTTCATAAAACTTCTCAGCAATGAATGCAAAATTAGGGGTGGGCTTCTTTTACTATATAGCAAATTTCTTGAGTGCCTGGAGTTAAATAGCTATAAAAATGATACAGGTATAAATCTCACAGGCTGAGGTCAGGCAGGACTTCTTACATGCTTGTGAGCTGAGAGGAAGGATTGTTCAAGATGTGTCGTCCTGTTTCTCTCTGCTGTCCTATTTTAGCAGACATCTTGGCCCAGGGCAACAGGAAAAAAAAAATCCATGAAGCTGTGGGTGTTCAATGGATAAGAAAGAAAGGGTTCAGCAGACTGTAAAAGGTTTTCCCTTTTTTTGTCTAGGAAGAGTCCTTCCTCCCTGAGTCTGGCTGGAGAAGGCTCCTGCAGCATAAATCTCTGATGTGGTGAGTGCTGTACACCTTAGAGAAGTCCAAAGGAGCTTCCTGCAAAAAAGAGGGTTATCCAACGAGTTTAAATGAGAGCAAGGTCTCTTCTGGAGCACCCTCTGAGCAGACAAAGGGAGTGGGAAGATGTTTTGCAGCTGACCAAGCTGGCACAGGTGGTTTCTGAGGCTGCTCATGCTGGAGATGGGCATACAGGAAGGAACAGTGGTGTGGGTTTGGGAGCTCTCACAGCTCCTGAGACATTTTTAAGGATTTGGTTCAAGTCATTCTAATCTAGTACAGTGACATGACATCTATGCTGCTTTTAAAAACAGAGTTTGAATCTGATACAGGCCATGCCCTGTGTTTCAGTGTTTTTGGTGGCCAAGGCCTCTGGGGCATTTCAGAAAAACAAAGATGAGAACAGCATGTAGGAAGAGTGGCATCCTAGGACTGTTTACATGCTCTTTCCTCAGGTAATACAGTGTCTCAGGCACTCCTTGGGAGATGGCTGCAGCTGGACTCATACAGATAATCTTACATTCATTTTAAGGATATTTTTGCAGAGTCCATGTGATCATCAAAACAGTATTTAAAACTAATAGCTCCTAGGCTGTGTCTGAAGTATTGAGCATAGAATTAGCATGCCCAGGCATTCAGCCAATATGAAAATACATGAAAATTTCCACTGTGCCTTTTTCCAGCTGAAGACTATCAAGATTAGTAGCAAAATTTGCACTTCTCACTGTTGTTTACTGATGCCTGTGACTGTTGGGCAATGCAGTAACACATCTGCTGAAGAAATGGAAACATTCAAGTGCTATCAGCTTTGTGAGCAATGCCATATGGGTTGTATTTACTCAACTGGCTCATACACAGCTTGTCATTACTGTTAAGCATTTTGCACAGAACATGATATAAAGGTCATTCAGACTAGCAGGATTTTAAAGGTAATAGGGAAAACAACCTTGTATTAATAAATGATAATAATTTTGTCCGTGCAATCAGATACATTTTTTCTAGTTACCAATAACAGTATTTTGTAAGCACCAATAAAGACACTGATACCACTCACTTCATGCAGAGGGAATGTAGTTTTCCAGCACCATAATGCTCCTGAGGGCTTTGTGAGATGGAGACTATTTGTGCCTGCAGTTGGTTACTCAGGCATTAGCCCAAAGGAAGTGTCATTTCATTCGTCTGCATGCTAAACACAACAGGCATTATTCACACTTCTTCAAAGGAACAAATGTAAAACTGGCTTCTGGAAAAAAAATGTCTTTGAGACAACTTCTGAATTCTGTTAGTAGCTTGTGGTATAGACACTGCTCATCATTCTTATGATTGGATTTGACAGGACTTTTTGAATTAGGAAAAAAGAGATAAACATGCAATTTGGTGAATAGTGGAAATTTAGTTAATGAACTTGGAGAAAAACCTGACTAGTTTGTTTAAGATGTGCAGTGTCAGAATAAAAGCTCACAGGAAGTCTGCGTAACATTGTGTCTAAAAGGCAGAAATAAATCACTTATATATACACCACATTGCAGCAAAATACATAATCAAAGTAATACATTTTATTTAGTGATTATTAAGACTACATTTCTGAAAGAATAAATACAAGGAGTTATTTTGTTTCCTTTGTTTCTGGGTTTTTTGGGTTTTTTTTTCCTTTGTTTCTTTTGGGTTGGAAGGTCCTGCATTTAGAACGTGCTTTGCAACAACATGCAGAAAAAAATTACAGGTAAAATGAATTTAACCATCCCCATCTCAACTATAGAAATTTAAAGGTAAAATCTACTACAAATTACACAGAAATTTATTAGAGATATATGTATTTAGTGAGAGTGAGTTGTTTTGTGGTTTCTTTTCTGAAGAAAGACAGAGAAGGATTTTATACTTGAAGAGAACAGTCCAAGACTTGCTTCACTTCTCCCAGACACTCTGAAAGTGTTTTGGCTTTATAAAGAGACGCTTGTCATGTGAATCAATTGACCATGCAATGTATCTTGTGCCTTTTGAATACCCTGGCATATCTCAGCTGCTCTGCATTATATAGCAGTCTCTAACTCCTGTTATAGATTTCTCCCTTCCTCTCCAAGGATGGATCTGGTGCCCAGATTCTTCAGCAGCCTGGGTTGCAAAAGAACTGTAGAAAGGTAAGAGCTGTAATGAGGACAGAACCATTGAGATGCGAATATCCATAGCTCAAGCAGACAGACCACTCATCTACTGAGCACTGATAGGAAGTAAACAAGGTGAAAAAAGGAAAACCCAAAATTCTTTTTATTTACCTGAATATAGCCTTGGCAACGTTAATAAGAAAACCCATAAAGAAAGTAATTTCAGTCTATAAACTGTAATGGATTCTGAGATGACAAGAACCAAATGTGCTGTTTTAAGATAAAAACATGAGCTTGGAAAATGCAGCAGGGGAACAGAGTTTGCAGTCCTCTAGAGTCTAGACATAAAGGTCTGGTTCATGACTCAAAACCCATGCACATTCTTCACAGCAGCTCATTTACCTATGAGAAAAATGCACCATGCAATGAATACAAAGAGGTTTTCCTAAATTTCATGCTTTACAGATTTCACCTGGGTAAAGCCAGTGTCAAACATGGGCCATTTTGTTCATTTAACCTTAAAAGCAGAAAATTTTAAAGCATTGTCCCCGGTTTACATGTAATAGCAGAAACATTCAGAATTTGACAGGAATTTCTAAAACTAACTGTAACATATAGCCCACATGCGTATCTAATAAAAAGGACAAGTTTACAAAGCTTTGGAATCATTCTGCAACCTTATCAGATCAGTATGATTGGGACATATGTATGCAGTGTAGTCATCCTGTGTCTTGAGATCTCAGCTGATTGGTGCAGACCCTGCAGAGGCCTCAGTGGACAGTCTTGAGAGAATTGTCTCCCCCCTGTGTGAGCAATAACTTGAAGTTTTGCTACTTGGGGTTCACCTAAACTGAACATTTACAACAAAGATATTAAAGGTAAGAAAGAAAAATGGAAAATTATTAATATAGCAGCTTTTAGATAGCTAAACAGGTGCAATTATTTCTATAAAAGACCATAACTACAGATTGTAAGACATATTGTAAGACATATAATTATTCAGAATAGAACAGCTATTTTAAAATAAGGAATTTTACATCGGATATAGTTGTCAGGATTTCTAACACAATAAAACTGCTCTGAGAATTGTTTGCATGAGTAAAAAAATCACATTGAAAAGAAAGCCCACATAAATAGGTTAAGAGTCCTAATAAGCCCAGATCTGTCAGAAATCACATTGCATTTTATTTATCCTATTTAAAATTCCGAGTGCTTTTGTATTCTACTAATTGCCAACATTATTACAAATTTTCCTGAATACTCTAGTCAGTCGACAAATTTTCTTAAGGTGGAAAAGACATGTTTCATTTTTCTTTTCTACTGATTTTCTCATTAATTCACAATAATGGTCTTTTGACCTAATTATTTGGAGTAATTTTCTGTATTTATATGTTTTCTTATCTGGGAAATCCTTTACATGGTTGCCTTCCATGGATTCCACTAGAGTTTTGCATTTGATGATTAGAAAAGCATACCCTGCCAAATGTATTTAATGTGGATGTTACCATTTCTGTTGCTGAAGGATTTTTATTTTGTTGTACTCTAACTTAGTTGAGAATCCCTTCTGCCTTTGCACACCACTTGTAAGATAAGAAAGGTAAGAGATCTAGATACTTTACTGAGATTAAAATACAGGATCATCCTGGACAGAACAGCAAGCACTTCATCGACCAGTCCTATCTCCATTTCTTGTGCATTCAGCTATTTGTGGATCTCCATGGTACCTTTTCATGTGCTTTGTCTCCGGGCATTTCAATAGAACTGTCCTTTCCTGTGTCCTGACTTCATTTTAGCTTCAAGTGCTGCTCCACTTTCAGCATGCATTTATGAGTTTGTAATTACCAACAGGATCCAAACCTCTCACTGCCCTTTCTACAAGCTCTCATTTTACCTTTAGCAAGCTTCTTTAGGAAGCTTCTTTCTTGTTCAAACCTAGTTTCTGCATAAAGGATAGCTGCCTTCTCTTCCCCTTCATTTTCAGTTGCACAGATAAATTTTGGATTAGTAATCTAATTAAATAAACAGGCAAAAATTCATAACAAATATTTTTGATGTTGGTATCTTTTTAGTATTTCTTTTTTAAGTATCTACAGCTGCGGAAACCTAACAATTATAGGAAATTTGTATCCTCACCCCTTTTCCCCACTTTTATTTTCTCCCTCCACTGAAAGGAGGCAAACAGTTCTATAGGTTTTCTGGTGCACTTTGGTAGAGTGCTAGTGGAAGCAAATAGCGAGGAATGATGTTTGGAACTTTCAGAGCAGAAACACCTCTTTGGAAATTCTAACAGGACATAGGGATGAAAAAAATTTCCTCACCAAAGATAATTGTGTAGCTAAATAGAGCAGCTAAAGTGGAGTAACTGTTATCACCAGCCCCATTCTCAGAAAACTTGTCAGAGCTGCTGTAATTGTTTCTGAGACCACACCATTGAAAATATACCACAAATCATGTTAAATAGCCATTACTGCTCACTCAGCATCGTATGTCAGATTAGTAAATATACTTCATTTGTGTGGTCACTGTGTTCCTCACTCAGAAATCTATCTGTGTCTACTGTTAAAAAGGGAGACCTTAACTCCAGCCCCAGAACAGTTTCTGCATTTCAGGGCACCAGCAGAGAAGCACAGCTGAGTACCTCATCAAGATAAGTATGAGCATATTTCATGAAGCACAATTCAGTGGGTAGCCTGGTCACACAGTACTCGGGAAACTTGAGCACAAAGCAAACAGTAAGTTCAGATGCTGTCTACTTCAATGTTACTTAAGAAAATAAACAGAACATTCATTTCAGGAAGAAGCAAAGCTAAACCAGCAAACTTCTAATCAATTTCTTCCACAAATGCTGTGCCATCATATCAATTATATAAATGTTCATCTAGTGACATTTTAATCTGCCAAAGTAAATCTATTTGATCAACCTTGAATAAATAACCCCATGGAGGTTTTGTGTTGGCTTGGTTTTTGTTTTTTAATAGTTCCTTCCTGATCCTAAATTGTATTATCAAAATTACTCCGAGTGCCTAATCAGACATATCAGTCAAGCACCTTCAAGCACTGTGCCACCCCAAGTATGGATACCCCTCACTCAACAGCCAGCTGCAGTCAATTGCGAGTCCTTCAAAAGAAAAGATGCATGTGTAGAGGAAGAGGAGAATTTACAAGTCAAATTATGGCCCTGACTCTTACAGCTGATCAGCTGAAGCCCTGAAGAATGAGATCTGATTATAATCACAGTCCTAATGTAAAGCTGAAGTGTTATGAGGGCATGCTAAGGGCAATGAAATCTATCCTGCTCTATTTAGGCTTAACAGATGAAAAAAGAAGCAAGATGACTCAGTCTCCGTGCCTTTTTGGATGCAGGCAGAAGAATGCCTCCCTAAAGTGAGGTAAAAGAATAACTGAACAAAATGTGGGCTTGCTTAATTTAAAGTACTGCTTTTAAAATACAGATCTTTTTGGATATGGAAAATAGATAGGGATTTAATGTTAATTACATGAACACTTCTTTTGCTTTTTACCCTCTTCTTTAACCAGGAATGGGGACAGAGAAATGGAGAGAGTGAAAGGAAGAAGTATATTCAGAAAATTTCTACGTACTTGAATTTGAAATACTTCATATTTAAAAACAGGCTTGTCCATTCAATTCTGGTTCTTATTGTTGCATTCACACTGCATATTTGAGTTACTGTTTCACCATGACTGCTTCTGACTTACTCTGTTTTTACTTTTATTGAGATGCATCTCTCCCACTGGTACAGGAAAAAGGAAGATTTTCTTTGAGGTAATTATTAATTAGGCAATTATTATTTATGTTAGTCCAGCAAACTAGAGACATTAGGTCTAGACCAGCAACAGAAATTGTTAGCATTAAATTGAGGCACAACATATAAATTAGCCCTGCTCCAGAAAGTTTGCAGTCCAGTCACAAGACAAGAAACAGGCAGCAGCAGATGAATTACTGAGGCAGTTATTGCTCATGCAGTTCAGTGTGCAGAGAGCACTCCTTATCTGTTGACAACAGCTTTTTAGGTATCCTGGCAGAAGGCATTTTTCATGTATTTCAAGGCTATTTGCCATTGGAACTAATGAGCATGGAGCAGAACACAACGGAGGACAGATTTAAACAGAATGCAGTGTTTTCCCTTTTTTCCCCCCTTAAATGTACTTTTTATAAAATGGTGTTCTTTTTTACTCCTCTCCTTTGAACAATATTCGCAATATTTATAATAATGTAATTTTTGAAAACCCCAACCAGAGATATATATTTCTTCCTGCTGTTCATCTTACTGATGGCATTTTTTTGTTTGTTTTTGGTCAATGTTTCACCAGTCTGTTGTGCCAGGTGGATTTCAGTGCAAGCTGAAAGCCATCTTTTGAAATTATTTCTCCAAGAAAATGTATCATTAAATACAGTGAGGCATAACAGCAGTCAATCAGCCACCTACAGTGCTTAATATATATCAAAACTATTAGGAACTGAGAGGAACCATTAGGAACCTAATAGCCTTTGCACTCTATGTGTCTTCAGGTGAGGGGTAACTGAGGATAGTCACAAATTTGTAAATGCACAAGCAATATTAGGCCAAAAGTTGTGTGGGAACAGCATTGTCTTCCCTCAAGAAATGTCTTAATGCAGCCTGGATATCCCAGCATGTTGCTTAAAGAGTGATCAATTGCTGTAAGCTGTCTGAATCCTTCATCATTCATTATTTGTTTGTTTAGGCTTCAAAAACACATCTCAGGGGAGACTGTCCCAAAGGGAGGGTTAAAAACATGAAATAAAGGCAGAATTTGCTGCTAATCTGTTAGTAGCTTAGTTAAAAAAGTTTTCCTATTACTTGTAACTTCTTGAAAATAGTATAATTATACTGCAAAGACCGGGTAGGGTCTGTCTACACAATAATTACAGTGTATTTTTGAAATCATGACACCCATTTTAAAACAAGTGTTCTGAGAAAAATCGATGTACTTATTTGATTGCATGGGTTCTATCAACCCATCCAGGGTGGTCTTATTTCCTATGTTTATTTTTGAAACCAAATTGAGGCAAATGATCCATCTAGGTTTTACTGCATTAGCAGTGAATTACTAGCAAATATTAACAGTTAGTCTGACTTTTCCTTCAGGTAATGAGGCCATTGATTTGGAGTTAAAAAGATGCTTCTGCAGAAGTTCTCGATGTTGTGTAGCAAAGCTTAACCCACTGAAAGCTGTCATTTCCGTAGGAGCAATCAGTAACTCACCTTGGATAAATAATCCTATTCACAAAGCTCCTTTTCAGTGCTGTGCTCAGGGACTTCAGGCAATATATCTGTGGTCTTCTACAAGAGCCCTAGAAAATGCCGATAATGGGGTTGTCGTAAGAACTGGTGAATCACTGACAGAGAGAAGATGTTTCTCATTTGTGGTCCCACTCCCAGGGCCAAGGAAACTTAATAGAGGAGTGAACATGAAAAGCTGTGCATTCATTTTCACTAAACCACTGGATTTTTATTGAAATTTTTATTTTTGAAAGTTTCACGATGATGTTGCAGATGTGGATCTGACTGTAGCTTTGGCCTGTCTATGCTGCTTCAGGGAAGGTGTAGAGTGGGTTCTGCTGCCCTCTTTATCTGTGCTCCTCAGACTGAAGACTTTTCTAAGTCATTTGTCAGTCTCTTTACTGTCAGAAAAGAGGAGGTTTGCTATCTCAAGCTTCAAAAACTTTTATACATACTCATTATGTCGTGGTCTTTGCCTATCTTTGGTGTTCTGCTTGATGAAGTGCAGTTGCTCTGATGCATTAATTTATAGAAATATTTTCTTAAGAAACAGGGCCATGAAGGTTAGTAGAGACTGCTGTGTGCTCATGATGCTTCAGTCAAGAAATCTTTTTTAATAGATGCCTCATAGATAAGCTTTCAAATTTACTAGGCCACTGTACTACCAAATAGGATTCTTGGCTGAGAAAAAACTTGAGAAAGTCCTTTTCCTCTGTGTTGTGTTTTTAAAACTGAAAGTTGTCTGGAGCATAAAAAGATTTTTAATCCAAATAACGTATAAATATAGGATCACTATCAGCGCAGAACACTTGTTGACAAGAGTTTCCTTTCAGAAGTACAAAGTATGCAAGCTATTCTTTTCTGATTTAGTTTTCAAATCTTCAAATGCAGAGATTTGCTGTATTGTAATGTTTATTTAATAGAGATTGTTTCTACTTGGGGGAAGTAAGAATAAAGTACATCCAGTAATAAAATAGATTCAGCCGATTTCACCTGTATCTGTCAAATTTGAGCATAAATGGCATTTGGGGACTCAATAAAAAGAATGGTGCTTTGGTTCACTGACTTTGCAGAAAGTATAATGTCATTAAACTGACCTTTTCACTGAATAACTGAGTATTGTATCAGATATGTTGTATCACAATAAAATATTACATAAAATATCAATATTGAAAAAGAATTAAGATTGTGAAATGTAAGATGTCAAATGACAAGCGTCTGTGATATGTTTGGTTTAAGCCTTTGTGCACATCTCAGATAAGCAGTTCAGTATCAACAGGTTGATAAGCTGACTTCCCACAGGCATATGGCAGAGCACACCTGCACATGAGCTGCCTCATCTGTGGGAAAGCTGTTCCTTGTGATATCCTCATTTAATGATAACAGAGAATTATTTAAAAATGAAACAATTTTTCCAGGAACATGAAGTTTCATCTCAGGATGGAATACTTCAGTTCTACCCTAGACTGTATAGCTTGTATAGCTCTACAAATATTGCACATTTGCAGATTTTGGGACCAGAATAAGTTTTAGTGATTCTTCGTAAGTCCATGTCTGTGATCCTCTCAGATTTTGCTATTTTTTTACTTAGATATTTACAGTGGACCGGTTTTATAGTTTGAAAAATATCGATGGAGAGAAAAAGACAATAAGAACAAGAGAAGAATTGAATTGCTGCAGTAAATAAGGCATAAGAACACAAGCTGATGACAGGATAAAGCAGAACAATGAAAGGTGGTTTTGTCACTTAAAGCCTGAAGTCCTGAATATGCAAACTTAAGCATGGTGGAGCCCAACTTAAAATTATGATAATTCATTTTCTTAAATATAACCATTTCAGATGTTGCTGCTTCAGAGTCAGTATTATGAGAAAGTGAAAAGTGTCAGTTTTCTAAGATATAATCAACTAAGTTTATATTCTAAGATTATATTCTAAGATATAATCAACTATAAGTTTAAAAAAGACACTAAAGCATTTCAAACTTACCTCCTAATATCTTTGAAGTCATAGAATTGCACTACTCTTCCATCTAATTTTTAAACTAAGAAGAAGAAAAAAACCAAAAAAAAGCCAAAACACCCCAAACAATTATTCATTTAAATATTGATTTCTTATTACTTTTTGAGGCTTTTTTTCATGTGTCAGAGCACATTCAGCCCATCAATAAAATCTGTTAGTGTCGTCCAAAACAATTCTTGGATTCTTAATTTGAGAGAAAGATGAGGAAAATGCCTTTAAAAAAAATCCTTTAAAGAAAAGATCTAGAACAGGAGATAATCTTTCTTTCCTTGAATATGTTTCTGTATTTCCAGAAATGCTGACAATCATGAGGACTCAAAATTTCTCTGAACACTTCCCTCCAAGTGTGATTCTCCTGTTAGTCACATTACAAAATGTGATAATTACAAAAATTGTATTACAAAGTTACAAAAATTTTGTCCTTAGATCTCGAATACAGAATTAAATTTAATCTAACCATACAATCACAGGTCCTTTTTAGTTGTCAGCACTAAGTTGTTTCCAGTAAAATAATAGTCATCATGATAATTTCATGAAGGTTTCAAAGGTGACCTCTTAGTAAATATTTTTCATCTTAG
This sequence comes from Cyanoderma ruficeps, assembly GCA_008694505.1. Lineage (NCBI taxonomy): Eukaryota > Metazoa > Chordata > Aves > Passeriformes > Timaliidae > Cyanoderma > Cyanoderma ruficeps. Next base: position 42,504,113 of record VZDJ01007749.1, read on the forward strand.
AAAGTATACTGACAGTATAGCCTCTTGTATCAGACATTCAAAGTTATCATTGCTGCTATTCAGATTACAAAACTGATGTACCAGAGGCATCGTATCCATTACTCAGAGATGGTGATATTTTTCCATGGTGCTTAGAAATTAACTCAGTTACTTCTATTTGTACTACTGTAGGTTTTACGTGTTGGGGCATGTGGACATCTCACTGCCCATTAAAGTTCTTTTGCATCAGTCTTGAATGTGAAGCCCACAGTTCTGGGCTTCTTGGAATAGGAAGAGCTCTATAAAGCCCTGGGATTTTTGTGGCTTTCCTTTTTTGTTGTCAATTGTTTGGGGGTTTTGTGCTTTTTGCAGTTTTTTTGTTGTGTGTGTTTTGTTTGTTTCGTTCGTTTGTTCCTTTATTGTTTGGGTTCTGTTTTGCTTTGTTTTGTTTGTTTTGTGATTTTTAAAAATTTTAATATAGATAGCAGACATTCTCCTATGACAAATAATTGATGTTTAAGTGATAACAGAGTGCCAGAGAGTAGGAAAAGCATAATTTAGCAAAATATAGCTGTGGCAGCAACCAGCACACTATTTGTCACCATCTAGTCAAATGAGGTATTTAATTTTGAGCAACTTCAACAGTATAATATGTCAAGACACTGGTGAGGCAAAATTATATTCTTCGATGATTTTCCTACTACCATTCCGGTGACTACAGTTACAAGCTGCACACAAATTCTGCTTTAGAGTGAGTCCACAATAAACTGTAGCCCCCAATCCTTAAATAGCGAGACCCCTTAAACATCATAAATGCTGCTGCACTTCCTTGAAAAACTATTGCACTTTCTTGAGAATGGGTTGAGATTATAGTTGAAATGTCTCTTTCACATCAGAATAACTGCTACATCCAATAAAATAAGGTGTTTTCAGTTTCTTCTAGCCAAGCTGTGCTCAAATATCAAATGCAGACAAGCCATTAATCATACTGTCTGTTATTACATACACATATGTGCAAAACCAATTTAAAAATTACATTCAGTCTTTGATACTCTGTCTTTAAAACTGTCCCTCATAACTTCAAAACAAAACAGAAAGGCAGTGATTAGAAGTGTAGACTCTTAATCTACAAGATACTGAAAAGCACATATAACTGCCACCTGTCCAGGAAAATATTTATGGATGAATTCTCCAACTTGAAATTAGCTCATCTTAGCCAGATGAGGATATGCATTATTATCATTAGACTATGTATCATCATATGTTGTTTACCACTTACAAAAGATTCTTGTAAATAAATCGCTATTAGATAAAATAGAATACAAATGCATGACAGAAGTTTATAATAAATTAAAGCCAAAGATGAATTTTGGAATCTGTATGAGAGGAGAAAAGGGAAGAGAGTGGGACACTGTGGATGTTCACAACAGCATACAGATTCTAAAAACAAGTAAACAGCTTTGGTGTCTGATCTGGTCCCAGGTTCTTTAATACAGAAATTCAAGTCTGCAATTATTCTGCTTTGCAGTAGAACACAGTCAGTAAAGGTTAATACATGTAAACTTTACAGATACATGAACTCAGTAAAAGCCTACTAAAAAGTTGAAAATTTAGTACAGAAATTTGGCTCTCAGTATTTTCCCTTTAATTTATGTTTACCTAATCTATCCTCGACTAGTGAAATATATGAAGAGTTTGCCTATTAAACAAAAAGAACGTCTAGTGGCTTGAAAACTTTTATCCTGTGTGGTTTTTCTTTTTTTTTTTCAATTAATGTCAAATTTTGCAATCTGAAAGATAAGTCTGTCAACCGTCTTAGTCCATTTAAAAAAACAATAAGACAGAAGAAAAATAAATATATTTGTGCACTGAGAAAATGCACTGCATCTTATTAAGAAACAAAAACCAAAGATCAGTGGGAAGTTCATGTTAATCTTATATTTTTATTAAATAATTAATTTTAGATCATTAAATCATTATCTCAGAATAAAATAATTCAAACAAATTAGATCTTGAAACCTAAATGAGAATTATTTTCTGTTTACTTTTAATTAAAAAAAATGGATGGAGTGAATTTTCTTTCCATCTAATATATCTGTTAGAATTCCTTTCAGCAGATTTTATCAAATTACTTTTTAAAAATCTTGTAAACACAGGTAAATGCAAAACTAATTAGGTTGATGTGTGATGCAATGGTCCTGCACCCATAGAGGAAGTACAGAATATCTGGAATCAAAAGGGTAAGATGACACCAGTAACTCTGGCCAGTTCAATTTCCATGATAAAGAAATACTTACTATTGTTGTATGGAAATAAAAACAGGAAGCTGAAGCAATGTAAAAATTGCATTATGACAGATTGAGAAAGGGTAATCAAGCTAGCTGAAAGAAAAGTCTTCAAATTCTAAAGTAGAAACAAAGTAATTGATTAAAAATACCTATTTATTTTCACCTATACAAAAGGAGGTTTTGTCAGTGTATTTAGCTGAGCTTTTGAAAGTCTAATGCTGATGTAAAGGATTTAACAAATTTCACTCTTATGAAACAAAGGTAAACTTACTGGAAAGCCGATCAACTAAGTACATGGTACCTAGATTGCAAACATTTGGACCTATTTGAACTGCCAAGACTTCAGTGCAAGGAGTTCAGTTTTGTTCATTAGCCCCAAAGCTGAAATGGCAGCACACAATTTCATTTTAAAAGAGATTTTATCTGATGATGGGAAAAAGCTCTGGTATGGAAAGAAACCACTTTGTGTAGTTGTTGAAATGAAGATTAAAAAGGTTCACACATGAGTAGCTTAAAAAATCCTTGCTATTGAGAAAGGGAATTTTCATGTTCAGTTCTAGTATCAAATTAAATTTACTTTCATAAAGCTTATAAAAAAATTTCCAGCCACTGCTGGAATCTCTGCTAAAAGTGACATGTGCTAAAAGCAATTAATGTTGCAATCTATATTTGAAAAGAGACCTTGACAAACAAATTACTCCTTAAAACTTTTAATTGATTTTTAGCACTTTAGTAACAAGCTGAGCACAAATCACTGAAAGAATATTTTATAGTCATGTAAATAGCTGTGTGATTCATTCTGCAAATAAAACAGTGGTTAATGGGAAAGACTAACTTTAATTATTTTCTATTCAAGTAATTATGCAATTCCATACAGCTAACTATGACAAACACTTCGAAAAAATTTTATAGACAGTCAACAGCACCATAAAATAATTTCTAGAAATCTGTAACTTTGTAATTCCCTTAAACCCCTAAACATAACATAGAGGTAAATAATGAAAAAAATATTTTTAAAATATTCAATATAATGAAAAAATACAGAAAAAATGTAGTACCAGTTCAAAGCCTTTTTGATGACTACAAAATTCAATAAAAATATTCCATGTGATTTGAATAAGTTTGGATCAATACATGACATTGTTTTCTCTTCCCTTTTATCTATGTTTGCTATGTCATAGCTCAAATGGAACTACATCTACATCTTACTATTTCCCTCAGTGTGGTACAATAAGCCTGCAGGGCAGAAAATCTCTGTTCCAAATCAAATCAAATTGTTTTCAAATCATAATGTCAAACCACGGACCTGATTTGAGAGATGTTCACATGCTTGTGTAACTTTGTGAGTAAAGCTTTCTCCTGAGTAATATGGCTGCTTAGGAAAATTTCTCTTCACAGTGTGGAAATCATAAGAGAACTGGATGATCATTGTTCAGTTTACAATTGGTTATATTCAAAATCCAATGGGACACACTATGAGCATTCTGCTATGGGTGATGACCCTGGTTTGTGCAGAAGGTTGGATTAGATGACCTTCAGAGGTCTCTTCCCACTACAGCTATTCTTCAATTCCAAGTTTATCACCAGGGGTTTCTAAGTGTGCTATGATTAATAACCAAAAAAAGTACAATAAAGGTTAAAAAAAGCTTCTCTTGGACATTAAGGAGAGTCCTTTGTCCTTATGCAATAAGGGACCTTATTGCAGAGATGTTTCAGGGCTTGCAGTTAAAATAATGAATGAACTTAATCAGTTTAAGGTATAAGTTTCTTTAGTTGGAGCATTCAAGGATTTAAACATTTTTAGCTTAGAGATCTTGATAATTTTTTGACTAGACTTATGAATATCGTATAGTCCAGCATCCCCGAGTCTGTCAGCTTTGCCTTAATTTAAGGATTATATATGTAAAAAATACTTCTGTATGCAATAGGAGTTCTCTTAACAACTGAAATAACAGTCACCATTAGTCATCAAGCTCTGCATCAGGTACTAAATAAACAAGAAAAATGTCCAGATGAAAAATTGAAAAAAAAAACCCCACATTTTGCTTTGTTAGTCACAATAATCTTGAGGAATGTCTCTATCTCTTCATCTGTGACCTACCAAAAAATCAACATACTTTTAAAAATTACTTTTTTGGAATAAACTATTTCCTTATATGGGCATTTGTGCAGTCATTTTTATTTGGTGTGCAGATGGTCTGTATGATCTGTGGCGAATTTTGGGTACCAGCAAGTGAGTCCATGCCTTGTCAGGTGTGGCAAGCTGGGTCCATTTAAAAAAAAAAAAAAAGAGGGGATAAAGAGGGAGACTAGATTTAGAATTATAGGGTAGAAAGTGGAGAAGAAAAGAGAGAGCAGAAGACAGACAGGAAATTGAGTGGATTTAAATAGGTCAGAGATAGAGAAGGATCAATATTTCCAGTGTAGTGCTAAAAGAAAGTGGAAAAAAGTCTGTCAGTAAGCGCATGATGAATTATTTTTCTGACAAGATATTCTCCTGTCAGTAGTTAATAAAAATGCAGCATATTTCACTAGTGAGAAGGTCACTTTGATATTCATAATAGCACAAGAAAATCTGTACATGGCAAAACACTCTGTGATTAACAATGCCTTTTCTAAAGGCATCTGTAGACAGTTGAGTATCTGCACAACTCTGAGCTGTAATAAGGGAGTAGCTGCATTCAAATGCTTGACATTTATCTTCTCTGAAAAATAAAAAGATTGAAAGCAAGTAGGGGTTTTTTGGTTTGATTTTTTTTTTTCTTTTGACAACATTGAAACTCCTACCTGATTAGTTAGTGAAAGGAATTAAAGATCATTAAAAGGTCATAAGAACTTGGATGGTCTGAAAACAAGGGGGAGTACAAATTGATGAAGAGCCTTGGAGGAAAATATTTTACCATTAATCTACTAACAAATGACATTCTACTTGAATCAAAGGCACTGATAGAGATGAAGAAGCATAAATTGCATTTCAATTTATTTTGAAAAAATCTTTGTATAGATAAAAAAAGATCTGTCATGAATCCTCAAGTAATTTTACAGTAATGTAAATAGGTAGTATGAAAAGAATCTCGGTCTTCATTTTGTTACAAAAAGTGACATTTCTCAAATAACACATAAAACCTCCACCCCCTTTAGGCACTCACAAATTACAGAATATAAATAAATATTTTAAACTGGCTAATGATAATTTCATAGGTTTTTCACAGCATAAACCTTCTTTGTACAAATATAAGCTCAACGACTTCATATTTTGATTGTAGATACAAAGATGTTTTGACATTTTATTCTCTATAATTTCCTTCAGGTTCATCTAATATAAAAGGGAATTTTTATGTTTTTTAGAGATTCCCAGTCCTTTCTTCTTTATTGAAGCATTCTTCTTTCAGACCCAAGGGAAATATATTTCGAATTTTGAACTTAGAAGTTTTAACTCTAAGCACTGGGAGTTGCTGAAAGTTTAAAATCCTTTAAATTAAATATTGTTGACAGAGAGAATAAGTTAAAACTAACTTGATGCGGGTTGGTTGAGATATTTTATTGAAATCAATGTTTATTAAGTCCAAATTTATAAAAATTTTAGATCAAGAATGTATCAAAAGCCTACAATATAACTTTCTAAACATTTTTGCCAGTGGATTTCCCAAGAAAGTGTGAGGCATGAAGAAACTTTTCTAAGTCTGTAATGAGTTAGAGAGCAGGATTTTCTCATGACAAGAGTTTTGAAACTTTGAACTCAAGACCTTCTCAAACATTTTTGTTTCATTTTTCTTTAACAAAAATCTCAACATTTCTCCATGAGTGTCAGCTCATGTCTTCATAAAAGCAAAAAGCAAAGAAAATCAGAAGAGCAAATGATTGAATTACTAGATTCTTTGCTGTTCATAAATTTGTCTAGCTCCTTTTTGAACCTGAAAATATTTCCTCTTTCCATTAACTCCTCTGGCAGCATGTGTCAGATGTTCATGACCTGCTCTGTAAAATCATGTTTTTGCTTCAGAATTTGCTACCTAGCAGTTTTAACAATAGTCTCCAAGTTCCAGAACTGAAAGAAATTATAACAGTTCCACTGTCATCTTATACAGTATCTTCATGGGTCTGTAAATCTCTTACCATATACCTCTTCAGGGCTTTCCTCTGTAAACTAAAAAACCTCAGGATCTCTCCTCATAAGGGACATTTTCATACTCTATTCCTTTCTCTATCTAATTGTGCTTCCCTGCAACATCTCTGGATCTTAAATGTGTTTCCTGAGATGCATAGACTAGAACTGAATATGACAGCTAGATGATGATGCAAGAAAATTTTAGGTAGCAGGAAAAACAAATTCTCCATCTAGTTTTCAGTACCCTACCTGAAGATGGGCAGCACTGTCACTGATCTTTTCAGATTTTGATGTATGTTGACTTGCTAGATGGCTTGAAGACCAGAACCGTAACTATTAGCTCCAAGTTAGACATTGCAGGATTTTTTGTATTGTTCTTTTCTCAGATATATTGATTTCATTTTTCAACACTGAAATTGTTGTTTCGCCTTTTGCAGACTCAGCTTTCTGAGGTTCTTCTGAATTTCTTCTGCAACAGAGCAGCATTGAGCTACCAAATATAGCTAAGGTTATTCTGAAGGAGATGGATCTCTATTAGTGCTTTCTCTTGTCCAGGTATTTTGTGAAAGATAATATACAACCCAGCTTCTCACAAACATGCAGTTCTAGCTGATCTTTAGTGGATAAGAGACCTTTTTAGACAGGCTAATAATGACTAAGGAAGGAAAAATAAAGAATGAGCTAAAACAGGACTTTAGAAAATCGGTTAAAGAACCTTTCTCAGACTATGTTCAATACAGTAGTTCACTGCTGTGAAAATTCATAAATTATCTCAGTCTGAATGGATTCAATTTTTCAATCAATTTCGAATTTCAACAGCTAATCCATACCAATTGATTTTCTCATTCACTTACTCATGAAAAGAAGGGGAAGGGGNACAAACTCATTTTAATTTTCATCATCCCTCTCCTTTCAAAGTCTTCACTAACTTTTGTCTCTGATATAATTCACTATAAGTCTTATTTCTGCAGAGGTGTCTAATAGTTCTCTGTACTTCCAGGTACTCAGTTTGAAAGAGGGTTTACAATTAGTTTACTGTTACATGTGCTTACCATCATATCTAAGTACGATTTCATTTTTTTGTGTTATATTTAGCCTATTAGATTTTCCGCTAGCTGAAATGCTCTTGATCTCTGTAAATAAACTGTTGGTTTTATTCATGCATCACTAGTGAAAATTTTTTCAAAGTGTGTTAAACTGACCATGACTTGAAAATACCAATCCCTGATGGTCTGAAACTGATCTCTCCAAAGACTAAAACCCATTTTACTAAATCATTTTTGCAGAAATGACTGACTCCTATAAGGCGCTTTGCTTTTGGCTAACATTGATAAGACATAAATTAATTCAAAGGACTCCTGCTACCTAGATAGGAAAATGTTATCTCTGTTTTTCAGATGAAGAAATTGAAAAGGTGAAGAGGCTTCCTAAGGCCATAGGGTAAGGTAAGGATAGAGCTGGTGCTTCAACTCACCAGTGTTTGGCTTCTAGTCTCGAATTATAAATGTCAAATATCCTTCATAAGTAACACATAGTTAATAGTTAGGATAAGAGTAGATACATTTTGCTCACAGAGAAATAACAAAATATATACAAAATTTTGTTCTAGTCAGTTCCTGTCCGACATTTTGAGCAGATATTCAAAGTGTGGGAGAAGAACCAGAAAGTTAATTTTCATCTTCCTGAGAGCACACAGTAAAACAGACTTTTTCCACTGACTGCAGGCTTAGTTCCACTACAAAGTCTGGCTTTGAAGGAAGTTTTATTCCTGACTTCTTCTCATTCACAATCAAAGATTTTCATTCTTGTTGTTCTCAGGTGTGAACTTACATGTTATTAAAAGTATCAGACTAACAACCATGGAGAATAAAGTTTCATATTTATATCTAGACTAGATAGTGTGCAGCTTTTACAAAGGGAAGTTGATTCTAGATGTAAAAATGACCCAGATCTTGAAGCAAAGTGGTGATGAAAAGATTGACTGTGTCTTGTACATCCCAAGGATACTAATCATTAAATATTCAGACTTCCTTCTCAGTGTCAAAATGTGATACCAAGGAATATTTTCTTCATAATAATGATGTTTAAAATTTATTATTGTCCAGGAAACACATGAAAGAGCAGAATTTTACTGAATTACCCAGAATCTACTCTATGTAGAACCATCAAGACCCCTTTAGCCAATGCTGCTTTCACAGAAGGAAAACTTACTGTCACACCAGAGCCAACCCAATTTTCCCCCAGGAAAATCCTTAGTCATTAGTAATCTTTATAAAAATTATCAATTATTATGGTATATTATAAAAATGCTGCTATAATTTTGTAACGTCAGCACTATTGTTTATTTAGAGCCAATTAGTTCCAACATTCTGAGAATGAAACAAAGGGAATTAACATGACCCATAGGAAAAGAGTACCTCCAAAATGAGTGCAAAGTGGCAACACTTGCCATCAAAGGAAATAGACAGAAATTGGAGGACTGTATTTTAAGAATGTTAAAGCCAGCTATAAGAGCAGAGGAAAGAACTTGTGGAGTCAGATTTTGATATATGCAGGAAAAATAGACAATGGAAAAACTTGTTATTCATAGATGTAGGCTATTAAAAGACTATATTGAAAGAAAGAAAAACAATTCCATGCAAAGATGCTCATGCTTTGGCAGGAATATTGTAAATATTGACGTGCTGCATACAATTCAACAAGTATTGAAACAGAGGCTGGATGGTTCTTTTTTCCTTTCTATTGGCCACCTTGAGGAGCGTTTATCATTTTGTGTTGGGTTTTGTAACCAAAAAAAAAAAGTTTATTCTATTCCATCTGTTGAAACCCGGTTGGGGAGGTGTTTTTTCTTCATCTGTTGCAACTCCAGGAGGGAGGGGGTGACTGCCATTCTGATAACAAGCCAGCTGTTAAAACCGGGTGGGGCATTGTTTCTTATCTCTGTTCAGTCTTCCACTACCTCCATGGGGATATCTTCTGTTAATGGGCCATTAAAGCTCACCAATGAGATGATGCATTATATCATCCCATTGTGAGATGCTCTACCCAGGGAGGAGGAGCCAAACTATTTCCATCTAGATAAAAAGGAGCCACAAGTGTCACCAGACATCTAGTGTTCCCATGGGACCCCCAAAGGAAGACTGGACCCATACCTGGACCCCTTTCTCTACGGGACCATCTCTACTTCCAACAGGACTACATCGGCCACTCCAGGAGAGCTTACTTTTGGGCTGTTTCCAACACCCTGACCAACAGGGTGTCAGGTTGTATTCTGACTCTGTCAGCAGTCTTTTGTATTGCATTTATTTCATTTTGCTTCTTTTTTTTTTTTTTTGCCTCTTCCTTTTATATTGTATTNCCTATTAAATTGTATTTCTAACTTGGAGCGTCTCACTGGTTTTGCTTTTAAACCACAACACATTTGAAGAATGTGAAAGAAATGACTCCATAAAAATATATGTTCATATTTTAGTTAGCGAGTCTAAAAATCCAGGACTTTTCTTAAACAACTTTTTGTAACTGGTACAAAATATGCCAACATTGATCTTTGTGGACAAATTGATCTTTGTGTAGACACAAGCTGTCCGCATGCACACCACTTCACAAATGCAGGCTGACACATCTCCAGAGCTACAGATTACTGTTTTCCTCTAAAAAAACATCCTGAGGATGAAATCATTATGGTCACAGTCCAGCCACTGAACTGCATCAACACTTTCCAGAGAGGCAAGTCATAGACAGAAGAATCTGCTGCTTTAGTGGCCCCACTGCAGCCTCATTGTGCTCTGATTGTGGGTAGACAGCACAGGCTCCCCAGGTGTCCTGGGTTATAGTCTATTCAATTTCATCTGCTGAAAAAACAGTTGGGGGCGGGTGCCTTTTGATAATGGGCCAACGGTCAGTATTAGGTAGAGCATTGTTCTTATCTTTAATGGGCCATTAACACTCTTCCCAAGCCGTCTCCCCTTCCCAACACATACCTACATCCTAGCGTACCTATTGTGTGATGCTCCACCCCGTGGGAGGAGCCAGCCATTCTCACCTGGATAAAGCTGGGACTTTAAACCAGCACAGTGTCTTGCTTCATCCGATTACGGGAGGAAGGCTGGACCCTTCTCACCACCTCAGGACCCCTTTCTTTTCTGCTACTGGATCATTTTCTGCCTCAGCGGAGCTGTACCTGCCATTCCAGGAGGACTCACTTTTGGACTGCTTTCCACACCCTGACTAACAAGGTTGTAGCTTTGACCCTGTCAGGGCTTTTCAAAATTGTTGTTTATTGGTTTGCTGGTTTGATGGGGTGGTTTTGTTTTTTTTGTTTTTTTCTTTTCTACCACATTTGTATTCTTATATTCTTAGTAAAAAGCTGTTATTCCTACTCCCAAATCTTTGCCTGAGAGCTGTTAATTGCAAAATTAGAACTTGGCGGGGGGTGAGGGGTTTACATCCTCCATTCTAAGGGGAACCCCAGTTTCCCTGGCAGATACCTGTCTTTCTAAACCAAGACACCAGGTATACTCTGTGCCCTGCCTTGCTGACTGTTTGCAGAGGTGCATGGGGGCTGACACACTGGACCACTCCTCAGCATCCAGAGATCTTGTGCAAGAGTTTGGAAGAATCCAAAATCAAGGATAGTAATGAACGAGTAGATAAAGTGCAAGTGTGCAGGAGAAAATAATGCAGATTCCAAAAACTGCACCACAGGAAATTGTCTCTGTTGCTGAGTTATATCATATTTTTATGATTTTCTCATAAAGAACTTTTCTGTGACCATGAGTGAGACTTGATCTTGCCTAGTCTGTGATAGTTAATGAGATATTCATTTATTGCACCAGAGTCTATTAAGAAAGAAAAATAAAGTGATGAAAGTCTGAACTGCAGTGACCTACATAGGGAACCCCTGGCACCTACAGTTAGAGTAGATTTATGGCCTTTGATAACATTGACAAAATCTTTCCCCTGGTTTTCAACACGTGGCATGTTATTCCTCAATATGGCATACAATCATTCACAGTCTTACTGTTCATGCCCTATTAGTGTACTAAGAATTTTTTCCCATTATTGACTATACCCATTTATTTAGTCTTTTTCATATGTGTACATTCACATCCTGTATTTAAGGACACTTCCTCTTCCTGATGAAAATTACTAATGTGATCTTGCAACACTGTTCTCAACAGACAGAAATAGTAATTCAGCCACCTTTAATAGATGTAATTGAAAACAGAACTTAGCATGAGCAGAATTACTTTTGTTTTAAGCAGATGCTGTTACATGGAGCACATGGTGTTCTCCATAGGGCATCCCACAAAGTTTTTGCAAGATATTATAAAACAAACTGACAGTAATTAATGCTAATAGAAAGAGCTACAAAATTACCTGCATGCAATCACTGAATGTCTCTTTGTTAAACCTGACATGCTGTTGGCACAACATTTCTGTTCAGGTCGCTGACACTGGAAGGCTTTTGAACACCATGATCATTTAGTTAATGCTATCTGGGTCAGTTCAAAGCAATATTTGATCTTTGATTAAGATATAAATTGTGAAAGACATAATTCATGTCAAGGCCAATTAGAATCTTTTCAGTAGACAGTACACAACATGTTCTAATAACATTAGCATTTGATCCACTTCATCAGAGGCATGAAACTCAAAATTAATTATTCTACTTAACAGTGTAAAGAACTTAAGATCAGAGAATACAGCAGAAATCGGAATTATACTTACTATTCATAGCAAATATCAGACTGTGTTTGATGCATATCTTTTGAGGATTTAGTACTTCAATTCCAAATTATTTTGGTATTATCATAGGTGGATAATTAGTCTTCTCTACCATTGAATTTGAGTCTTAAGAAAATCAGCCAAGAAACAATCAAACTAAAAAAAGGAGAAGTGCATAATAACACTAATGCGGAAATACTACTACTAGCAGTAGTAGTAGTAGCAGTACTGACATGATAAAGGATTCAATTTTTATGTATTGTCTCATTTAACTGGTGTGAAAAACTGTTGAATTATTGTGTTAAGATTACTACTTCACAAATTCTAAAATTTCATGTTATGTAACTAAAGGGTCTTGCCTAAAATACCAGTTTTAGTTGACATATTCATATGTTCTGTAAACTAGAGATGTGTTGGGTTAGCTTTTGCATCCTTTGCTGCTGCAATGTCTTTGAAGAAGTACAACAGCTTATTTGACATCTCACAGCCTCCAAGAATGACTTACCTTAATAATTTAAACAAAAAAGAATTTTAAAAAATAATAATAGCTGGTATTTTTTGACAAGATTTCCTTTTTTTAAAAAAAACAGTGTTACTGCTTTTCTGGTCTTGTTTTACATTAACTTCTTAAAATCTTCCTCTGTTTTCTTTCATTGTTGCTCTTTATTTTCAAGGTGACACTGATTTTTTTAAATGAAAACTGTAAGAGGTCTTCATAAATATTTTCTGCTGACAAAATGCCAACGAACACAGAATCTCACTGGGGATTCATCAAATACCTTCAAATAACCCTGGAACATTGCAAATGTTAGGATGGTTTGGTTTTGGCCACGCAGCTGAATTGTTTGGGTTTTTTTCACCATTTAAAAAGAATAAAAATACCTCTAGTGGACATGGGCTAATATGTTCTGTGACTATGCTGTAAGCTGTGCTATACAGATAAGCTCTAGGAAGGACTGAAAAACAAATTCAGACCAAATAGTTTTTCCTCTACACACTGCATTGTCACTCTCTGAATGACAACAGAATTGCTACTATGTTATCAGTAATTAACTTATACACTGTTCATCTTTGTTATCTGCTCTCATCCTTATTTTCCATTTCCTAGAAACTCATTAGTCTCATTTTTGTAGTAAAGGAATCATTCATTGGTAAGTTCAGCTAAGTAAACCTTCCTTTCCTAAAATAAAACTTGGAAGTGCCTCAGAAAAATTTACTGTTATAGCAGTCCCCGAGAATAAACATAATCAAATCATCTTCATGGTCATAAGACTTTGACTAAACAGTATTCCTTAATCTTCTCTAGAGATCCAGAGGATGTCTGCTGAACTAGAGGGTTTTCTGTAGTCATTTCACACGAGTACATAGTGTATGGATTTTGTACCATACTAAGGATGTGCACTTATTCTTCAATCATCATGAGCCAGCCCTGGGGCAATCATGTGCTGAGTTGGAGCTTTCTCATGACTTGAGCACATTGTGTGATCAAGAAGTTTGTTCTATTAACATTGACTGTACATCCTGGTTTGATGCTATAGGAACTACATTCACTGAAAACAGAAGGCTGTAGTAAATTTGAAATGGAACAGAAGATATAATTTCCTTGAACCTTAGGTTCTCAGGCCCAGAATTAAGCATCTGTCAAAGGATTTGGGGTAGGTCAGGGGATATTTTCTGCTTGAAGCACTGCAGAATTGATGACAAGAAACCTGCATTCCTTCCTACATAAAGGAAGGCAGAAAGTACTGAGATGACATTTACCTTGCCACAGGGCTATTTCCCTACTTATGCAAAGAATTCAGCTGGGCAAAAAACCATATACTATTATTTTTTGTTTTCAGATGGGTCTTATCTGAAGATGTGATCTGGATCTTGTCTTCTCATCTGCAGAAATGAAATAGTAAAGACTAGTATAGAGAAAATGCAGATCAGAGTAAGTCAAGCTGGAGACGGCAACCTCAAGTCAATTTTAATTAAAGCCCTTGAGATCGGTTATGCAAGATTTCCAGTGTATTTATTAAATGGATTTATCTCCAAGCCAATAAGTTTCATAATATTCTTATATCCGGGTGAACCACTCACTATAAAAATTAGATAAAGGAGATTCTCAAGAAGATCAAACAAAAAAACAATTCCATGTCTTGCTAGTCTTATGTTGTATCCCATTGTCTAGGAAAGACTAAGCTGTGATGCGGAAATACACTTTCTCTCTATTGTTACTTTCCAGACTATTTACTCTGAACAGCCAGTGCCAAAAGTATAATTAGCCTTACTTGAAAAGTGGAACCTACCATGGCAGTTGTCCATGTGTATAATCAAAATGCTTTTTAGGGGAAAATAAAAGACTGATAAAATAGCCCAAAAGTGTTTTAGGAAAATAAATAGGGTTCTTATATATTATACACTATCAGTAAACTCAAAGAATGGAAAATATGGATCAAATATAATGTCAAAAAATGGGTACAGTCTACATATTGGGCTGAAGTGGAGTAAGATATGGTCATAAGTGGTTCTAAGAGGTAAAAATGTACAACATTTGCTCATTTGACATTCAGTACAAATGACACAGCTTGGCAGTGCAAAAAAAGCAGATTTTGGAACTCCTTCTGCCATATCAAATACATTTCAGTCACGACAGCTGGTGCTGGTTCAAAGTCACTCAGGGCCAGCAGATCAGTTCTTATGATCAAGCTTTTTGAAATATCAAGTAACATCTGTCCACAACAATGAATCTTCATCGGATCAGTTTTCATATGTCTTCCTACTGCCATATAAAACCATCAAACATTTTGATTTGTGTGCTATAATGTGCACCAGTGCAGCCACATTTCCACAACTGGTTTGGATCTCGTTGGCTCTATGGTATCTGTGACTACCTATGTGCCATTTTACAGCTGTGGAACATGAGGGTTTGATAATTCAGAAAATTAACCAACTGCAATCAAGAAGACAAAAAATTATGCTAGTTTTTCATTATTGTTTCCTGATTTCATAGTCAGTCCTTCCAGTGTGTTACTTCTTTCTTCTTATATGACTCCATTGCTTGTCCTGACTTGTATAAATCCTGTACACTAGAATGCAACACCAGTTCAAGATCGGAATAAAGGCATTCTCTGCAGTTATATCTCAGGATTCTGAACTTGAATTTTGTCCAAAAGGTCATATAATCGATGTATAATGAATAACCAGTGTTGTTTGGACAAGATTTATTTTATAGAAAAAAAATAAAGCAGTAGAATGAAGTAAAATATCCTACACCTCTTGGTCTTGTAATTATAAATGACCATCTAAGCATTATTACAGACTTATCACTTGTCCTTGAGCCTATAGGATAGATAAAAACCTTCTAATCTATTCTTTCCCTTCAACCACGTATTTTAACTGATGGAGAGAGAAAAAAAAGTATTTCAGATTGGAAACTCGGTAATTGTGGAAATGGTTAACAGATACCCTGAAACATTGAAGGTTCAGAGACGAGACATCCACCTTTTGGGTCCAGTGATGGACAGACTAATGTGGCTGCTCTCCTAATCTACATTTCTCTCAGACTAATCTTGGTAAATTTACCAGAGGGATATTTCAGCATGCACCTTTAATAATGGTAGCAATACCTACATCTGAATGTTTAAACCACAGATCTTCCCACTGAAAATGACACAATGTGCCATAGTTGCCCTTCATTTACTGGTGTCATTTCTGTCTGTGATCAATATACCAACTGCACTACCAAAAGTTGATATGCACCAAATTAGCACTGAAGTACCATGGTAACCACTATGCTCTGTCTGCTGTTTCCCTGGTCACAGAGTCTAGCAGTCCTGCAAATATTATCTTCCTCTTGTACCCCATTATATTTTTTCGCTTTCCAAATTAATTAGTTTCATATGTATATTTTTCTTCCAGAGATTATGTTTTCCCTGCTTGAGTATAAGGTTATATAGTCAGCAGAAATATTGGTTTACTGCATGCCGTGTTTTTACTAAGCCCACTTCAGAACCACTTTAATAATTTTAATTGTCCCCTTCAGTATGGACTACAGTTCCTTTAAAAGCCTTAAAAGAAAGAAAAAAACCTCAGTTTTTCAGCTATAGGCTATCTTGTATCAGCAATCTAGTATGCTGCTTTAGTGAGAAATTTAAGGAGAAAAAGAGGAGTTGAAGATTCCTGACACATAACAAGTTGTACTTTTACCTATATAAAGGGTAAAAAGTTAGACAAAAAAGGATGTAAATAATCCCCCAAAAGTAAGATTTAGATTAACTCATGATCTTCTTTACTGTTTCATACTGCATGTCTTTTCCCATTAGCTCTTCTGTTTTTTCCTTTTCCTGGGAAACAGTGTTTTTATCATTTAGACAACCTTAATGAAAGAAATCCACAGACAAGGGTTCAGAGACAGAAAAGAGGTGACAAAATTGATTGTCTAAGTGGAACAAAAATAAACAACCTTTGTTTCCCAAGTTGTTGTTTTTTTTTCTACTTATCTGTTTTTTTCAGGCTTTGTATAGAACAAATATCACTCTGAATTCTGGCTAAGTCATAGTAGAATGGCAGAGATAAGAAATCATGGGGATAGCCAGAGTTGAAGGTTGCCTCTAAATAACAGAATAATTATAGCTAACGCAGAGCAGAAAGAGAAATATGTTATGAAGCACAATGCCAGAAAATGCAGAAGAAGAAGAACATACAGAGAAAGCCCATAAATTTTTACCTGCTGAGATGAGAACATTATGCTAGTGAAAAATCAGTTTTGTATTAGAAATTGAACTTTGATCTCCTGCGGCCACATGCTTTACTCTGCTCTTTCCAATCAGATCTTGCCATCATCCCAATGATACAGATAAACAAAAATTAGTTAAAAGTTACCTGCACACAGAACCACAGAATTATTTATTTTGGAAAAGATCTCTGAGATCAAGTTAAACATTTGACCCAACACCATCTTGTCAACTAGGACATGTGACTAAGCGTCACATCCAGTCTTAAACATCTCCAGAGATGGTGCCTCCACCAGCTCCCTGGGCAGCCCATTCCAATGTCTAATCACTCCTTCTGTGAAAAATTTCTTTCTAAGGTCTAACCCAAAGCTCTCCTACCACAGCTTACGACCGCGTCCTCTTGTCCTGTCTCGGGTTGCCTGGGAGAAGAGACCGATCCTCACTGGGCTACACCCTCTTTTCAGGAAGTTGTAGAAAGTGATAGCATTTCCCCCGAGCCCCCTCTTCTTCAGGCTAAATACCCCCAGCTCCCTCAGCTGCTTTTCACAAGCCTTGTTTCCAGACCCTTCCGCAACTCTGCTGCTCTTCTCTCGACAACCCCAGCACCTCACTGCCCTTCCTAAACTGAGGGGCCTAGAACAGCGTACATGAGATGAGGCCTCACCAGTGCCAAGTACAGTTGGCGAACCACATCCCTGCTCCTGCTGGCGACACTGTTGCTGATCCAGACCAGGATGCCATCGGCCTTCTTGGTCACCAGGGCACATCATGTTCAACCCCTGTCAACCAGCTCCCCCAGGTCCTTTTCCACTGGTCTTCTTCCAACCACTCTGCCTAAGTCTGTAGCACTGCCTGGAGTTATTGTGGCAGAAGTTCAGGACCCAGCATTTGGTTTTATTGAACCTCATGCCACTGATCTTTGCTCATCAATCCAGCCTGTCCACATCCCTCAGCAGAGCCTTCCTACCTTACAGCAGAGCCTTCCTACCTTACAGCAGGTTGACATTCCCACCAAATTTGGTGTCATCTGCAAATTTGCTAATGGTAGACTCAATCCTCTCATCTAGAGTATGAAGATATCAGACAGGAATGGGCCCATACTGATCCTTGGGGACCACCACTAGTGACTGGATGCCAACACAGACAGGAAAACGTTGCAATGTCTGCACAGAAGAGGTAGATTCTCTTTCCCTTTTCCTTGAAAAGAAATGGATTCTGTCCCATTTATTTAGCTGTGTGGGAGCCTGAAAGAAAGAAATCTATGTGACTTTATTAACTCAAGCTTAGTGGTCTAATTCTCCATAGCAGGCTATTTCTATTCCTCAAATTTTCAATTCCTCAAACAGTAAGACTCAGTGTGCCGTTAGAGAAAATGCAAGTACAAAGGAGAAGTCAGAGGCTATTCTCACCTATACTAGTATTTCCTTTGGCTCATTGTACAGGGCTTGAGCCTATTTGCGCTTGTAGCTTGACAGAACTTGGGACTGCAATTGGGGAGACAGGGGAACCTAAACTGAACACAGTGTGGAAGAAGAGAACAGAAATGACAAATTTACTCAAAGAACTCATGAAGAGCAGGGGAGCAAGAGGTGGAAAAAAAGTGCAATACTTATCTCTTCTGTAGCAGACAGAGAGATATTCTTCTTCAAGATTGTGTTGGGCTTTTATACTATCAGAAAGTTTTTCTTTCTCCTGAAAGTAAAACCAAACAAGAAACTTTTAATCAGCACCTTCAGCCTACGTCAATTTAAACCATACTTTGGAAAGTACTTAAGGCAAATAAAATAATTCAGGTGAAAAGTTTCTTATTTAATCATGGCATTTGAACAACAAATGGCTTGTAATTACCTTGGCAGACACTGAATCAACTTAGCAACAAATGATGAATTAACTATTCTTACCCAACCTTTTACTAAATCAGGAACACAAGGACAATGCCGAAAATATCAAACATTTGAAATGCAGTATAATAACACTTCAAGTATTTATTCTTATTTTTTTCTGAGGTGCTTCTCTTTAACATACACATATCACTTCCATGCCCAATGTAAGTTGCTAGAGAAATGTTCTCTGCTGAGTTAACAGCATTCTTCTCAAGGCAAGAAGTACTTTGTCCTCTGCATACAGCTTTCTTTATCTGTGTCTAACAGAACTGTTCTCCCTCATTTCGACCAGAGTAAATTTTCAGAACTAAGTCACTCATTAGTGACTTCAGTCACTAGCAAACAGTTAGTTAACAACATAAATATTAATTCCATACAAATAGATCCATAATTTTCCTTATAATTCAGTGGGAAAATCCATGGTTCTGTGAACAAATGAACCAAGTTCTCAGACACAGTCCTAAAGGCTGCATGATTGTTTCCATTGAACTTCCATTTATTTTAGTGCAAGGCTTTTCTGAAACCTCCTTTTTCAGTCATTAGAAATATTCTTGCTAGTTTGTTTCAGGACCTACAGAATTTTTCTGTCTGTGTAGTCTCTCAATTCCTGTCTTCCTCCTTTGGTGCTTGCCCAGCCAGAGTCACTCTTAGTATCTCTTTTGTCAGCTGACACAGGCCACATTTTTTGTCTTTTGCATCCCCTGAACACCTTAGTAAATCTTCTCTGCACCAGTTTCCATTCAAGTTGTTTTATGTCAACATGGCTAAGTAGCACTGCAAAGAGTGTTTATGATTGTATTTTCCCAACAGCCTACATGACAGTATATATTTTTCACTACAGTTTTAGTGTGAGCAGTCATAAAGATGGCCTGATTAAAAGGGGAAAATTAATGAGCAGAAGAAAATGGCTCCTGGAAAATATTGCCAGAGAAATTGCCTGCCAAAGTGAATGGCTGGGAACTCGTCCTGTGAACCAGAAATGTCCTTAAAAAGTGCATCTGGTAACTTTGAAGTATAGATGAAGTATCAAGAATACAGAGACATCCTGAGGTACCATGAATAAGCATAAACCCAAGAAACTCTAATGTCAATTTATCATCTGAAAAAGTAGAAACAGCCTGGGAACATAAAATTAGTCTAGAAGAACTCTAAGCATAATTTAACAATTTAATTATTGGCTGTTACAAATGAAAAATTGAAATTTATAATGTGTTGACTGCTTGAAGTGATGTTGTCCTACACTCTCTTATGTCTCTAGGCTATAAAAAGAACTGAATTTTTAATCAAAATAGAGTGGTTTTTTTCTTTTTTCTCTGAGTTTTCTCTGGTTTCGTGTGTCATACATACTTGTATTTTTCTAAGCCGGTTGAATTTCACATGAATTTTCTAGCAGAACTTAGACTCTGACTGAGAGTGCCCAGATGATCTGGACTCTCTGACATAGACACTCTTTGAAGAGACACTCTGTCTGTTATCTCATTATGTCCCCTTTGCTCCCACTTTGGCGTCACTTTGATCTGTCCTCACACCTCCGGGATGGTTGGATCAAACTTTGGGACTGTCCCCCCGCTTTGGGATAGTTTCACTCTGGAAATCTGTCTAATACCCCTACTATATATATATCCATATAGGTAAAATATCATAAGTATATATCTTCTTGCATTTTTATTATAAAATGCTAACATTGGATTTGATATCATATTGTTATGATTTGTTGCTTTTCTAATAAGATTTTTGCAACCTGTAATACACCTACTTGGTTTCTGTAATTATAGTGGTTATTAATCTAAGATTGGTTGTTGCTGTTATTGACCACTGCCATACTATTGATTGATTTTGATTAATCATTAACTGCTGATAGTAATTTGTAATAGCTTAATATATTTAGATATATTTGCTTTATTATTCTGAAACATAATTTGTAAGGATGATTTATTTGTGAAAATTGTGACAATTTGCAACAAAGTAGAGAAATTTAGATGATAAAAGCTTCCAAGTCTTTGTGTATTGCGAAATTCAATGACCCCGAGGTTGGAATCTCTAGACACCCACAGTTTTGGGTAACATTTTTGGCCATAAAAGGTCTACATCATATATCCATACATACTACATAACTTTTTTTGCTTTGTATATTGCGTCCTTGTCTGCTCTTGGTAAAAACAGAAAGAAATGTTTTGGTAGAAACTCAGAAGTCTATGTGGTGAAGCTCCTCTTTAAACTCCAGATCTGAAATTTTTGGCCTAAAAACTTTGATTCAACCTGTAATCGGCAAGCTGTGCATTTCAGAGCCAGAGTTTGATAAGTCTCTCCATTCTATTCTTTTTGTTCTTGCAAACAGCAATTAAGTGTAATTATGTGGAAAAAATGTTGATTGAAAAATGTGTGTTTGCAAACCTGAGTTTGAATGGACCTACATTACGTTTAAAATATAGCTTCTCCAATCCCTTTATTTTCCAAACCCACCACAAAATTGCAATGCATACTATTCTGTACAGTGTAACAAACCCCAGGGCAGCTGTAAGAAAGAAGTGTTATGTTCTCCTCTGCAGTCACATTCATCTTGGAGGCACATTTTTAATGGGGGGTTCAAAAATAACTGCATTCATTGCATAAAGAAATCGACTTGCAGGTTGAAGGGATAAAATGATACAGCTATGAAGTCATTATTTTGCATGTGGATTCTTTGTCTCATCTTAGTTATTTTGCTCCAGAAGTCATTTATTTAGAATTTTTTCTGTGCCAGAGGGAAAAACTTTGCTCTACAGCATATTTCTCTGTGTAGAAAATTACTTATGCTTTATCTTTTCAGTAACGATACAAACTTTCAGTAAAGACTTAAGTATCTATTTCGCTATCTTACACAACAAAAACCCCAAAAGCACAAACCAACAAAAAAACCCAAAACAAAAACCCCAAGAAACCTCCTATCTAAATCATAGCATATTTAAGAAAACATCTTATGTATGATGTTCACAAAGTTTATGTTTTGTTGCTACAGCAGAATTAACTCAGAAGATAAAATGACAGTAATCTCATGTTAAGATGAAATGGGAGAGCCATACACAACTAAAAACTAAAGATTTTTGTCTACTCCCTTGATGTCACCTTTGAGATCTCAATAAAGTAGCAATGGAAAAAAAGTGCAAATATTGAGATCTGATTTCTTTGTAGCTTCTCTGTACTTTGCTGCCTTTTAAGGAATTGAAAAACAAAAAAAAAACTTCCATAAAACTTTTCTGTTCTATACCAAAAAATGCGAAATAACCATCAACCATCTCTTGCCATTCTGAAATTAAATCAATTTCAAGTTGGAAGTAATAAGTTTGATTTTCCTCTAGGGGAATATTTTTTTTTTTAATATTTCCAGCTCAAATGTTTGTTTCACGGATTAAAAAAGACAGTTTATTCTGTTCGTGGAAAGAGTTAAAAGAAACTTATTATGACTGAACTGAAAGAACTTACAGATTCTAAATATAATCCTGCATATAATGAATACTGTAGCTTTACATATAATACATGAAATTAATTCTGATTAAAGATATGGCAGTACAGGGAAAAATCCCCAAACACTGGAAAGTTATTAGCAGTAGCATATTTATTCATGTTTGTATAACATTTCAACAAGTTATTGTTTCTTGCTGTAAGCTGTATCTTCTGTGCCAATAGAATTGACTATAGAGTTCAGCCCAATGCTATTAAAAATTCTAGTTGAAAATTAGCTTGTGATCAGAGTTTTCAAACACCTCTAGTTTCTTCTATTTTCACAGAGAAAAAGTTTCTGGTTTTCATTCAGCTTATACCATGCTGCTTTCTTGACTCTCTTACCCTTCTTCAGTTGAAAGTAACCCAATACAGAAAAAAAACACATTTAGATAACATATTCTTAAATCTGAAAAATATTAAGATAGATACAATATCTCTGTGAACCACTACAAATTGTGCAAAACATTGCAATTTGTCTCATTTAACAATTTTAATCTCTATAAATGAGAAAATGTTACCCATTAGAATTCTGCACTTGGTTCCCTTATTTTCAAAATATAATGTATTGGCAACAAATGCAAAATAAGAGTCCATGAATTATGCTATATATGACAAATTATTTTTGAAGATTATTAGAAGACAGAATATACGGTGAGAAAAGGTAATTTTTTATGCACATTCTTCTGACTGGAAGCACAGCTTTGATATCTGACACAAAGAAATCTCTGCAGAAGTATGTGGACACTCATGTCTGGGCAAAGAAGATTATGTATGGAGATCTTTAAATGCTAAACTACCCACAGTGAATATTAACTACAAACAATAAAGAAGGATCAGTTAAAGAACATTGAAGAAATGGCCATGGGACCAAATGCATGTATGTTGAATTTGATCAATGTCACTGGAATGTTGCTCTCTAGGGTTTTTTTTTCAAAAGGCCATGTAAACCAGAGAAAAGTAATGAAGACTGAGAAAAGACAAACATCAGGTCCAGTTTCCAACAGTAATTTCAAATTAATTCTAATTTTTAAGATGGCCTTGCTTTGACTTTGGAGATTGGACTTTGTGATTCCCAGAGATTCCTCCTGACCTGAAGCACTCCAGTATTTTGCTAAATCTTGTAGTCAGATTTTGAGACAATAATTCATATGGGCATGTAGCATAAGACAGAGAGAATACAAAGCAGCATTTGCTCGTGTAAACAAGAAAGCATGTGTAATATTAGAATATTGTCAAAGAAATTATCTGCATTATGGATAAAAGGGTGAATCA
Source organism: Cyanoderma ruficeps (assembly GCA_008694505.1). Lineage (NCBI taxonomy): Eukaryota > Metazoa > Chordata > Aves > Passeriformes > Timaliidae > Cyanoderma > Cyanoderma ruficeps. The sequence continues at coordinate 42,527,571 of VZDJ01007749.1, forward strand.
GTATTAGAATGATTTGTGGGTGGGTCTGTGGTTAGCAATTAAGTGATTTCCTTGCTTGCTTTGTAATAGTTATAGATCTATGCTGTTTTGTGCTAAGAGTTTATCTACATGCCCTTATGTAACTGACTGCTGTATTTGCACTTTGTTGACATGATTTATAAGTGTTTGATTATAACCACAGCTAGCTGATGGAAAGAAGCATTTCCTGAGTAAAATGTCATCACTTCACCTTTGTGCTTTGAGGTAAGAAATAGGCTCAATCTATTTAAGTTCTTTGACAGTAAACACTATCAGATGTTTTTCCCTGAGGGGCTCATTATCTCAAGTGGCAGATTTTGCCACTAACAGCACACTCAAAAAGGGTTTGAGAAGCCAAGGTAAGCTAAAATCTCCTTTGTGTAATGAGCAATCTTGCAGGATATGAACAAGATCATTTTCAGACCTGCGTGCGTGAATACTTGTGAGTCAGCCTGAACTACAGTGGCAGCAAAAAGAAAGGTGAAAGCAATTAATTTTTTACCAGTACTTGTAAATTAGCTCTTTCTATGCTGTTTATCATCATGGTACTTGAAGCATACCGACATGTCAGAGGCAGAGGTTGCTGGTGGAAAGAGAACTAGTCTGGCATGGAACAGCCACCTGCCTAGTTAAGGACTGCAGCCAGTGTAAAGAACCCGAGACAGCAGAAGAGGTGACTTATTGAAAAGTCTGGGGAAAGGTCACCAGCGGAGATCTGAAGACTGACCATTGAGAGATACAGGTTTACTTTATCCATGTTATAGGAGCAGCCCTTGTGCAACGAAAAACATTTACAGAATTCTAATGGTGTACCATAAATAGACAGGGTATGAATGCCTGTATGTGAGAAACCCAGATGTGAATGTGTTCAGATGTGAGGGAGGGATTACAACTCATTTTGTATTTAGCGAGATTGATGCCATTGTTGTTCTATTCCCTCTTCTTTCAAGTCCCAACAAGGATGTCTGTCCAATGGTAATCACAGGGGGGCTATTCTGCTCTCCTGAGATAAATATATCGGCGAATATCACCCTTTCTCTGTTTGTAAAGATCTCAGTCACTTTGACTAAATTCTCTGTAAGAAATAAAAACCATTTGGGATGTAAGCAAAACATTTATGTATGCATTTTACATTTTCTTTTGTTTTTTAAGGAAATATCTGTTTTAGAAAAACAAATGTGCTTGCTGAGCAACTTGCTAAAAGACAAGCCGTGAGAGCATTTCTCAGAAATATTATACATTCAGTTTAATTTGTCGGTATTGGATAAATATCATAATGCTCCGTTTGATGTTACTGCTACTGCAAAATGCAGCAACATAATATTGATATTCTCTGCTATACTATATTCTGCCAGTTACCAAGGAATTAAAGAATAGCAATGAAATGGTCGACTGCATCATGTCAACTACAGGAAATTATTACCTCGATTGGACAGTGAGCTATCCTAAACTCTTAGAATGAATTATTCTAAAGAATTTATTGAAATCTATGTAGGATAGCTGCCTTAACTGGAACATATGTTTAAACCAGATTAATGTGAATGATATATGTTAATACAGCTATCACTATAGAAAGAGACGGACAGACAGTATATTTTATACCCAAAATGATGACAAAACTTCTTTCCTTTCATAATCAGAACTACACTGTCTACAATGCAAATGAGGTGAGCATCACGAAATTATTTTGCTCCTTACTCTACAGAATCCAGCTTAAGCAATCAGCTGAATCTATTTCAACTCCTATGAACCCTTTTGATTAGGGTAAGTGAAACATAATCAAGTAGCACTGCTGTTGAAGTAGCTGTAGAAATCTGGCAAGCAAACAATGCAACTAGCTGGTTGGACTGATTTAGGCAACATTTTATAAATAGCATCAAGTTGCAAAAAATCTGAAGATTTTGTTTAACAGAATGAAATTTTGCCAACAAATGTTCAGGCCCTTGGAAATTACTATATTCCAGTAACAGTTTGATATATTATCCATAAATATTACTTAGGGCTCAGTTGAGTTACACATGTTCTTTCTGAGATTGCTGGGAACTGGAAAGAGTCAGGAACTTCTTATGTAAATATAGAGAAGAAAAATCTCTTCCATTACAGTAAAGTACTTGTGATGAGATGAGTACTGATTACTTAATTTAATGTGACAGAGAAAGGCAATTGAATGCTGCAGTTAAGAGACTGATTTTAAAAGAAACCTATGCTCCTCTTCAAAGTTCAGAATTTACAGCTCAGGTAAACTACCTGCATAAAAAGAGCTTTCAGTCTGAGATTCCACTCCTTCGAAGAGAAACTGTAAAGAAATAAGCTGATAGTAACTCACTTATCCTGTGTAGTTCAAACAGAAAACTAATGGTAACACAATATTTGGTGTACAGAAATCCCTAAACCTTTTTCATCACACTAAATTTTGGAGATCCTTAGACAAGTGTATTCAGTCCCGGAATAAATTGAAATAATCTGACAGACCATTAATTATTCAGAATAAAGTAGTTTTCCCATGAACAGAGCTTCAGCTGTCAAACTTTTTCACCTTTCAAAGTAGGCTGTTACAGTGTATGGTAGAAAATGCAGAAAGCAAGGACAGGTTTATTGACAGAAGATGCTCCTGAAGGTTTGCTTGGGGTTTTTACTGTGCAAAATTATAATTCCTTGAAAATCCATATTCTTCTTAAAAGGTATTTGAGTGACCACAATGACAAGGACAGGAGTTTAGACCATGGGGGCACCAGCAGCTTTGACTGCCCCTGCCCCTCCCCTCAGGACTCCTGCTGGGGAGCCACTGGCCTTGTCAGTTCTCTGACAGTTCATTCTGTCACACCCAGTAGACGTGAATTTCCCTCCCACTCAAAGAAAGACAGGAGTGGTAAAAACCTGCCCACAGAAGATATTCAGAGATCTGATGGAAAGTGGCAATCTGGAAACCACATTCCTGGGTTGTGCACTGCTGAAATGATTTCAAGAGGAAATCCAGTCACAACTTTGTTTATGTTAGGAGAACATAAACCATTAAAAGAGCAGGAATTCTTGGGGCTTTGTAACAATTGTATTCTAACTTGCCTAAAGAAATTGTGATTGAACTAGATGATGGCAAAAAAATTTCTTTCCTCTGTGAAGATTTTGAAAAACCTGAGCATTTTGAAGCTATTTTTTATAGCCTAAAACTATTTCAGGCATTTTCTTATGCCTCTTGTTTCTTCTGTTTTAATAGAGGAAGGGCTTCTGGTTTTCATTCAGCTTATACTGTGCTTCTTTCTTGACTCTATTACCCTTCAGTTACATGAGCAAGAGTAAGGCCATCCTTACATATCCCAGTAGAGGAAACCAATACTATGGGAACATTTCACTAGTGAAAAAGTATTTACATTCCTTACCTTGCTTAGTGAGCAGTGTTGCTGCATGCACAGGATCTTCAAAGATATCACAAGAAGGACCTGGGACATTTTTACAATGATAATGAGTCACTGCAGTAAGCATCGGTCTTGGAAGGAGTCTATGTCAGAAAATGCAGAATTATCTACATTTTTTTTACCCGAAAAAAACAAAAATATAAGCTTTGATGTACGTGTTTCTTAACTAAAGTGTGTTTGCAAATCCTACTTTGGGATTCAAACAATTATCTTGCTAAAGGACATTTGAAAAGTGTGTGTGTGAGGATCCAAATATCAATACTTTAGGTTCTCTGACATTATCACATCTCATTAAAACATGTCCATCTATGAAAGATGATATTTGAATAATAAATCATCTACCCAAACAGATGTCTAGAGCTCTCTGAGAAACAAGTGAGAAATTTTAGTGTTTAAAATTACATTGGATGTGCACATTATTATTCTGATATAGTTGATGCAGTGTATTGGCTATTATGTCAATGTAGCTGGTAAAACTGAAGTGTAGTAAAATGGAATGGAATATAAATATTACTTAATACTTCCTTGAAATACTAAGATTCAATTCTCTTTCCATCAGTACGAAGTACATTTTGCTCAGTACATGATCATTCTAAATTTTTTTCAGTAGATAACCTTCTTTATCATCGATGGTAATGAATGAATCCTGTTTAAATTTCAAGATGCAGTAGTTTTAAAAAAGGCATTTGGAAATATTATAAAAAGGATGTAAATGTATATTTTTTTAAGTTTAGGAGGCCTAAAAAATCGCTTTCTCTTTAAACTACAGTATTATTGATTGTTGCCCTTAAACAACTGACAGTTTGCCCTTAGTGCTCTAATTAAAATGGAAATTTGCTCTCCAAACTACCTTTCAAAAATAATGAACTGATTTAAAACCTAATTTAAAGAAAAATCTTGAGCACAAACATCATATTTTCTTGACAATATACAAGATCAATACACTATTTTCATTTTTGCTACTAAAATGATATATTAAAGAAAATGCATTCAGTTTAACATGTATATAAATAATGTTTTACAGACCAATACTACTACTACTAGTCTTCAATGTGTTAATTACATAAAAGTCATAATTTACGCTCCTGATCTTACGTCATTATATTATCATTGAAAAAATTTTATTGGCAAAAAAGGCTCCCTAGACAACCAGGGAATAAAAAATGGCAAAGTTTCGATTCTCACCTTCTGAACTAAGGCCCTAACACAAGTTCTGTAAAACAACTTGAGAACAGAGTCAACAGGAAGGGCAACCCAGGCCTTTTGTGAACTATTTGTCTTTCTTAAATGCTTTCCTTAAGTGAGTACAACTAGGTTGTAGGAAAACAAGACTGAAGAAACAAAGAAACAAAGACACGTACGCCTTTTCTTTGAACTGAATAGTCCATTCAGGAAAGCAGAACTATTCATGATTCAGGCTGAGGGTCCATGAAACTTCTGGAAAATCGTTCTGCATCTACAAGACTCTCTCCTTCCTATCAGCATTTTCCAGGAAGATACTATGTGTTATTAACATATATTATTCCAGGTGTAAGAAATCTCTACAGGTAAAAAACTGAAATAGTTGTGACGTTGATTCTAAATTTCACTTGAAATTTTTTTTTATAATTTGCTATTTTTGTATGGTTACTCATAATTAGTCCTCGTCAAGTCATATATACTGGAAAGAGCAATATTTTTTAAATGAAAATAAACCAGTGGGCCATTTCTGTGTCCTTTACATCTGACTCTTCTCTTGATTAATGAATCCTCTCTTCACTCACTTAAATACTAAAAAACTGTAATTTTAATTTTCACATTTTCTGGCAGCATTGAAACTACAAGTAAACTTTTATTTTATGCAAATCAGCATTTTACTATGAATATTTGGGCCATTTCTGTCAAAGGCAGGATCAAAAGAGAGAAAGGAACATAAAATGCTTCTTAAAAACTAGGACACTGCTCAAAAATGTTGAAAGATCAATTAATGATGGCAATTATTTTTCTAAGGACCCATTCAAGAAAAGTAGAGTGTACATTCCCTTACTGTGAGGCAGAGATGAAAGTCATCTCTTCAATGATATCTTAATTTTAATACATTTCAAAGAGAAGTATTAAATGTTTGAGAGCCCAAACCAATCCATAGATACAGAAACCAGCTGAGTCCTCAGAAAATTTTAATTTATTCAAATCTCTTCATTTACTATTAAGTCTTAAGTTTAATACATAATCCTACTTCTGTAAGAATATGTCAGGAGTTTACTCCTGACAGTAATGTGTTGATGTGTCCAAACTTTAAGCAATATCTAATTTCAGAGAAAGTAATATATTATTCTATTCTTTGGATGAACATAAAATACATTTCCATTAAAAAAAAAAAAGACATGCAATTTCAAAACATGGTTTTCTGAGAGCATTTCACTTTCATGCAAGACAGGTAGAATTAATCATTCAGAAGCCTCAAAAAAACATCACCACAGAAAAGATATATAGAAACAGGGAACATAATGACTGCACATGAATGTCTTTGCAGTTACCCAGTATTCTTCCAGGTATAGGGATCAGCAGACATTCAGGCAAGAGGATGAACAGTTAAACTGAAATGAAAGACAAAACAATCCCTCAGTTTGTTGTTTGCTTCAGAATTTTATTAAAAAAATATAGCAAATACAGTTGTTATTGTGAATATAATTGAATATTTTAGCATTAATGCCTTCAAGTGCATTTTGCAAAAGGTAGTGCAGGAAGAAAATATTTGCCACTTAAAAGCTAGGCTATTATACATGTGTTTGTCAGAATATTGTGTTTCTAAACAAACATTGTATGTCTATTGTTTTGTTGGCCTCTTGGCTGTTTCTAAAGAACATTTACATATTTTGATTTTGTATACAGGTTGAAAAGTAAGACATTCGTGCATTTTCGCTTCTGCTGTTGTACTCTTCAAGATTACTTTTATCAGCTAAAATCTAGACTTAACTTTCTCTCTTCCTTTCATTTGAGTAACTACTTCTATGATTTCTGACCTCTGACATCCCCAGTGGCACCCAAAGTGGCTACTGTCTCAGTAAATCCAGCTCTGTTCCCTAAGGGTTGGTCAAGGACACAGGGCTGTATCCTGGAGCAGCAGTACAGCCTGGGAAGCAGTGGAGCTCAGATGTGTGGAGTGGAGGGTTTGTTCTGCCACCACAGACAAACCTTGAGCTGCAAGGAGAGCCAGCCCTCCAGAACAACCACCGCTCTTCCCAAAAATATGTTGTTTCTCTTCCTTGCATGGCAGCCAGAGGTTTCCTGGGTTCTGCTGCAGGGGCAGGACACAGTGATTGGTAGTGATTTTGCTGAAATGCAGGAATGAGATAGATGCCCCTTGGAAGCTGTGAATTTTAGCAACCTCTAGAGTTTATCCTTCTTCCTACCATATAAAAGCAGTATTGACACTGTTACTAAATTCTCAGAACAACGCAGAGCTTCTCAGAAATGGGTGCAGCATTCAAAACCATTCTGATATTGGACTTAATGTTAAAGTAGAAATAATTTTCAGTATATCAAATACTTGATACAACCCTTAATCTAGTCCAGCCACAGATGATAACCACAGGTCTGATATGACAGAATACCATCTAAAGAATAAAAGTCTTCTTTAAAACAAATAAGCATTAAAACACATTTTCCTTTTGAAGGTAGCTGGTTCAGCCACAGAATTTTGGAAGTAAAAATTAATAATGAAGAAAATTACTTGTCTACCCACAAGATTAAGAAAGAATCAAGTCATCGCACAAAATCACCCAAGCAGTCTTTATATCTCATTTCAGTTTCACAAAAGAAATTAGAAGTAAATGCTTGGGGAATGTGTTCTTTCATTTTAATTTTGTTTATAGCAGGGAACAATAGAAGAACTGGGTTCTGTTACCTTGGGCCTGTGTTTACAGGCAATCTACAGTGCAGAACATTTCACTATTGATGAGTTAAGGGTATCAGTCCATTACAGTTTATTAAGTCAATAAAACCAAAAGCAGACAAATCCCAAAGAGACAAATCCCAGTCTTGGGTTCTCAAAGGTTTATCTTTTTTCCCAGTGCATTTTACTCCATGAAACAGAACATATTGCTTCATCCAGAAAGCTTTTTGCCTTTGGAATATGACAACGATGCCTCAGTTACCAGATACAGGATCATCACTAAACTTGTGAGTTTGTACTTTGAGTCTCTTGGAGTGAGTACAGCACAGGGCCACAAAGATGATACATGGGCTGAAGCACACTTCCTGTGAAGACAGGCTGAGTTGGGATTGCTCAGCCTGGAGAAGAGAAGGCTTCAGTGAGACTTTACAGCACCTTCCGTACCTAAATGGAGCCACAAGACAGCTGGAGATGGGCTTTTTACAGGACTTTTTGCAAAGGCAAGAAGTGGTATGACCAGCAATGGCTTTAAACAGAAAGAAGGTAGATTGAGATAAAAATTGGGAAGAAATTCTTTACACTGGGGGTGAAGCACTGGAACAGAGAACTTGTGAATGCTCCATCCCTGGAAGTGTTCACAGCCAGGTTGGGTGGGGCTTTGAACAACCTATTATAGTGGAAGGTCTCCTGACCATGTCAGGGGGTTGAAACTAGAAGATCTTTAAGGCCACTTAAAACCCAAACCATTCTATTCTATTATTTTCTTGGCATGGAAGGGGCCAAAACTGAGAGTGGTTGAATCTCACACTGCTATGAGGGAAGATGTTTCTGAGAAAAGCTGGGTAGTATCACATGCTAAAATTCAGATCAGGCTTACTCTTTCCAGCATTTTTTACGGTCATGTCCTCACTGAGAATAATATAATCATCATAGAAAAAGTGTAATGGAATATGGAGAGGGAATGAACATCACAGTTGTCTTTTGAAACACTTTGTACATTTTCAAACAATGTAGGCTAAAAGAAGGTGAAAGAGGCTGAAAGAGGCCCCTGGAATATGGCATCCAGATCATGCAGAAACACAAAGAAAATGGGATTTAACTAACTCTAAATTAATAGGGGTTTGTGCCATAGTTCATACCTACTGTGCGTATAGCACCATTTGCACCTATGTGGAAATTTGCTTTCACACAGAGGACTGTAGTGTGTCACTGACATGGACACCACCTTCCACTGAGTTATTCACACATGTATTTTGCTTCAAGTCTGGCTCATTTGTATGGGACCAATGTAGCCTGCTGCCCTGAAATGCTCTTGACTCAAAAGGGGCACTGCAGAGCACACAGAAACTGCAGGCTTCATTGTATGGCTGCAGCAGCAGCTGGGAGATGTTGTCTCTGGTGAACTGAATATAGCCATTCTGGATGTATATTTGTCTGAGAAAGGGAATATAATCAAGGATTTCTTAAAGCCCTTGTTACTGTGGCTGTTCAACAGCTAGAAATCCTAGGACAGATGGTGTCAGAAAGTTGGTACCAATTAATCTTAACCATGAGGGAGCCAGCAGTGTGAGAAAGTCTTTTGGATGTTGAATAGAATGAACAGGACCATCTGCCATGGGTTAGTTACATTGGCTTAACTCCTGCTGGGTGAAATTGGAGAAGTCTATACTTTTGTGCAAAAGCATGTCCGTTGTCCTATGAATCCTTTTTACTCCCAGCTTCTGACAGTCAATGGCTAATAAATTTGGAATGGAGAAGTCCATCATGGGAAAAGTCATAGCTGAGGTCTCCAGAACCATATTCCAAGTATAATTTAAAAACCTGTTGCAGGCTCTTTTGGAAAATAGAAAAGGACAGGATCAATAAACTTATACAATGTTTCACCCTCCAGTGTTTCCCAAAATGTTTAAAGATAAATGAAAGTGTACATATTTTCATGCAGTAATCATCCAGTTTCTGCATTCTGGGCATCATAAATCTTATGGTAAGACTAAGAATTCCTCCTTTGAAAATACACAAATACATTAAAAGAAAAAAAATGTCAGTGCTTTGCTAGGATTACTAACAATTGCCTGGGAAAAAGAGATTGAAATAGATAATAAAATAGAGAGGACATATTGTAGAAAAGCTTTGCTTCACAGACAGCTATCCATGAAGATGGAAAATCCATCTTTTGAACTGCCAACTTTTATTTCTATTCAAATAAATTCGGCTTCAAACTCCAACTGTATGTTCCTTGCCAGAATGAACTGCCTTTAAGGACTTCATAATTTCTCCCTGTGAAGAAAGAAATAAACTGTAATTGTGTCTCATTAGTCTTCTCTTTGACAATCTAAGTAAAACTCATTAATATTCTGCATAACAATTTTTAAAGCTATTTCTTCTGTTCTTCTTTTCAATGTCCTTTTAAAAATGTGGACAACCATGCTGAATGCACCATTGCCCAATTACTCTCATCAGCACAATAAGCACAAGTCATGCACACTTTCGATCAAACTTTCCTGGTTTTATAGAAAATAATCTTTTTTTATTTTTATTTTTTTTAATCTGAAGCTTGAGAGGCTTATCTTTTATGAATGCAGAATCCTCACTGGAATCACTGTTTTCCAGTTTCTCTTTTTTTCGTCATTATGATTTACATTCCTTGTTCCTAACTTTGCATTATGTGGAACTAAACCAGTCGCAGCTTTCCAAGTAATGGAAAATGGTAAAATGATCTGTGTGAATGACTCATCATAATCATGATTCCCATTCTGGTAATTTTGTGTCACTTATAACAGCATTTCTGCAGGAATTTCATATAAATCCTTCTCTTCATCCTGCTAGTATCATCATTCTTTATAATCCAAGAACAAAACCCTTTCACTTTACTCTTTATGATTTCTAGGTTAATCTTCTTTTTTTTTTGATCATGCCCTTATTTCCACTCGACTCTTTTACAGTGGAGAACTGTGAAACACAGAAAAATCAACTGCTGAAAGATAGGGGAAAGAACAATGTTTAATGAAAACAAGATTAAGACAGTGCTCATCCTAGTAAATAGACTGGGGGTTGGCATTGAAGGGCAGGCATTTCAGTTCTAGCTGAGCTTATTACAATAGTTGATAGTACTAAAAGGAAGCTTAAAAGTAATACTACTTTTGAAGCAACTAAAGGAAACACTTGGGGATGAGAGGCTAGTAAATGGTATTTGATGGTTCAGGAATTCACTGAGAGAATATATTCCTCCACTTCATAAACCAGCCCAATTATATGTTTGTTCTAGTCATCAGTGTGGTCAGCCATGTAGATACACAGCCATTAAGTCTTATTGGAGAGGCATTTGGCATGGCTCTTTGTTAGTGTGATGAGTTCTGATTACACCCACACTGCAACTGCAACACCATTTCCAGCCACCTGTGCGCTTTCTGCAGGCTCATCACACTAAATGGAGCTCATGCAGTGGAGCAAAAGGTAAAAAAGTACTAAAGCAACCATGGGGCTAATTTTCTTTACAAATTCTTCATTTTCTCTCTTCTTTTCATTCTTTTTAAGCCTTCAGCTCACTGCAAGGCAATTCCTAGTTTTCCAGAAATCTCATTACTTTGTGTTCAGTGCTGATAAGTCTGTTAAATTGAAAACAGACCCCAACTCTGAAGAAATACAAGAGTTTTAGATCAGCAACTGGATCAAGTATGTGGACCAAGAAAAGTAGATACTAGTTTACAGATATAATAAAATAGATGTGTAATGAAGTAGAAAAAGAGTTGAAACCCTCTCCACTTCCCCCTTTATGTAAGACCAAACTGAGAAAGGAGGAGACATGGCTCCCTCCAGTTCCACTCTTTGGCAGGGAAACATCCATCTGTAGTATCAAACTGTGGCACAAAAAGAACTGCAAATCTTGACAATGTTTTACTGAGTGGGCTTCCAATGCATAGACAGAAAAAAATAGATGTCTTCTCTTATTTTGAAATCTTCCCTAGTGATAATGTCTCTCAATTACCTGACTAACCCAGAGGACTTCATGCTCAGAGAAGTGACATTTGCTCAGCATTCTTAGCAAAGTTTACTCAACCACATGAACTATGTGTTCCTTCTAATTTAAGGCATGTGTTTTCTGGTGCACTATGAACATTGAGGTCCTGAATGACAGTATCAGACACCAGCAAGCATCCTGAGGCGACTCTTAGAATAAGTCTTAGCAGTGCATTTCAGAATGCTCTAATAAATATTTAAAATATTAAGAGACAATGTGATTTCATACTGTTGAACCTGTTGAAATTTAATTTGTAAGTTTTACTCTCATTACAGTGACTCAGAGGCAGCAGTTCGAATCACAGAGGCATAGCTTCAGATAGACTCTCCTCTGAACTGTCCGTGCCCCTGATTGCAAATAACTGAAGCAGCAAAGGGAATATTTTCCTCTATTATAGTTCCTCTGGTTAGCGAAAGCAGACAGTAACTAGGAAGCAGTAACAAGCCCTTGTGTCTCCTATAAATACAGCATTGACAGCCAGACATTGTTTCAGGGAGATCAGACCAAAGCAGAGTAATATCAAAGTTGCTAAGAGGTAATTTATGTAGCAAGGTCTATACCTGAGCAATCAGAGCACTCAATAAAATAACATCTAATACAAGCGTGTAAAATGTTTAAAAAAAATAAAGAAAGAAAAAGTCTGAACCTTCAACATGAGATGTGATATGCAGCAAAATTCTCTAGGTCTAATTACTCGGTTCATAGATGTAGGGAGAAAATGTCAATTTACTGAAGTAACACCTTTACCTGAGTTGATCTGCTGTCAGTCTTTCAGTTTTGCAGAAATGGTGTCCCTTGCCTTTGATGCCCCTTCAGTGGTCTTATTTTTTTTTCATTTCTCTCTGCAGAAAGCAAGCCAATTAGAGTTCTTCCAGCAAGCAGTGAGAGGGAACATCCACAAATCAGAGGAATTTTGAAGCAGGGGACAGAACATGGAGATGACATCAAGCATTCCAAGTGACTCTTCCAAAAAATTTAAATGGTGTCTATAGAACAGTAATTACATAAGTCACTGATTCACTAAATCCGTCATGTTTTGTAAGTGCTCATAATCAATCATTTCTACTCACACAAAACCACAAAGTACACACAGACAAGTTGGAATGCATCCTTGGAAAATGATACCAGCTTAGAGGTAGAGTTTGATGTGCCATAAGGGAGGTCTGCCATTCAGAAAAGGCACCAGGGACTGAAAAATCCCCTGCAGCAGAACGGGCTGGGCATTTGCCAAATAGAAAGCAATTTTGTAGAAAAGCACCTAAGATACAAATGAAGCTCAGGATGAGTCAGAAACCTTGCAATGAAGAACATTAACTTCATATTGGATTTATTAAAGAAATTTTAGGCAGCAGCTCAAGGGAAGTTATTAGTCTATTCCATTCAGTGTCTGGACAACTTCATCTGGAACCTTGTGTCTGCTTTTGGCCTTCCTTGTCCTGGAGCAAGTTTAAAGGAAGGCCACCAAGATGAGACACATATGGTATACAAGGAGACACAGAGACCAGTCTGGTTTTCACTTTTAAGAGAAATCTAAGAGGGGATCTTCTTACTGTTTTGTATTAGGCTACAGACAAGTTTCAGAGAAAATTTTTTGACACTAATGGTGAAAGTATGAGAGGCATTGGAAAAAGTTGGAACAACGGAAAATCAGTAAGTATTTTTTCACACTTTGAAGATGGCCCTAGCCTTGCAATTGTTCTATCATTGGATCAAATTGTTCCCAGACCTCCAAATTATTCTATTCTACCTATATTTCTCCTGAATTTCTTCCATTATTTTCTTCTGTTAAAAGGAAGTATTTTATGTTTTGGACCATATTCCTGGTGCTACAATAAAAACCCCACATAATTTTTTATATTTTTATCCTTCATTATAGATATTATAGAAGACATGTCTCTTTATTGAGATCAAATAAGCTCTGATTAATGACACTGAGAAGTTTTCAAAACACAGGAAAGCAAAAGACATTTGCCCAAAGCACATGGTTAAAATGAGTAACCTTTATTTTAGGAAGCTGGCGCATGGGAAACTGAGTATTTCCTAGAATAGGTAACAACTTATTTTTTTCTGAAAACTAGAATAAAAGTTCCCAAAAATGGAACTACCAAATGGCTTCTTGGAACATATTAGCAGAATATGACTGGGTAATTTGTGCACAGTAAGAGATAGTTCAGAGTGAAAATAGAGAATAGAACTCTGTACCTTTTTCTAGGCAACAGTTCAGCCAGTTCTGGCACTCTAAATGTGTGCCTCAAAGCACTTCTTGTTCCGAGGTAAAAGACATGCAACCTAAGTTTTAGATTTTGCTCAGGAAATACTAGATCAAGACGTAACACCAGAGCTCTGGCTAAGAGTCATGTGAATATAAAATACAGGTAATGCTCAAAACAAGAGTAATAATATCTCTTGATTATCTTTACTCATGCGAAAGTCAGATTGGCCAATAATTAAGTCTTTTCTCACAGGGAGTGAATTAACAGCAGGAAAATATCTTCCATTTCTACCCTTCTTGCCCCCTCTAAGCACTAGAATCATTAAAGTAAAAGAATAAACCACCAATGAAGTTACACTCACTAGCAAGATGCACATAAAAAATTCTCCACCTGAATTCTTGCCACCTGACAGATTTGTGTTTGAGACAGAAAGGGATGAAAAATGGATTATTCATAGAAGGATATTTTGGGCTGTCTGAATGGGCTTAAGAGTTAATAAAAAGGACACCTTAATAAAAATTTACCATGGTCGGTATTTCCAATGTCCAGACCTCAGTCATTCAATGACTGTACAAAATCTTCAGAATTTTTACATATACAGCAACTGAAGAAAGCAACTAATTGGCATCAAGAAACTCTGAAATCAAGCCAATCACTGCTGCAGGATAGAGTAATTAAATTCTAGTGCTAAGACTGTAAAAGGAAGGGTTGTAACACATTTTACTAAAAGAATCCTTAGTGATTTTTCCTAAATATAATGGCAAAACTGGGGGTGTGGGGAGGGGGGGGATTTAATTCCCTCCTCCCAAGAGAGATACAGTTAATAAAAAGAGTATTTTCCTTCAGCATTTTTCAGAGAAGTTTTATGTCTATCATGCTGTGCATTAATTCAGGGGTTTTCTTCATATACTCAAGTCATTTTTAAAACAAATAGTAAAAATATGCACTCTGGTCAAGGTATATTTCAGCAACTTTTATAAATGTTATGCAGTTGGGAAAATCCCTTAATGGTAGAAGGGATCTTCCTTTCTATTATATGTAGGCTTTAAAGCAGGAATTTTTATAGAAGGAAGCACATACACTTTTGAAAAATTTTAAATTAACTATTCTGAACATTTTATTCCCCAATGCATGAGTATTAGTACTTCACTTCTATAAAATCAAACTTTTGGACAGAAGTAAAAAAATGGCATTAATATAAAATGAATACACAAATAAAGGACTGTATTTCCACAGTATTCAGAAACACAGGACATGCATTCTGTTATCTACTTATTTTTGAGCACTACATTGGTGGGATTAATCCATTTGATCTCCACACGGGCAAACTCTCACTCCAGCTCTTGAGAACCTTCCAAAATGTGACACACAAACAGATGTGGCAGAAGTGTCCTTTACAAGCTTCTTACTTCATAAACAATTTTCCTGTGAAACCACCTGACCCGATTCTCAGCTCTGTCCTGCCACCACTCTGGGCTCAGCCAGGGTGCTGGACAGTCCTAAAAGGAAGGCAGCAGGCAGGGAACATCTCAGCACTGGTGGCTACCACTCCATGCTCTTTCTCCCAAGCTCATGATCCAGCCAGCTGTGTCTGAGGTGGTGCTGGTGGGAGGTCTGCCTACCAGCCTTCTGCTGCTGCTGCTGGGCTTCATTTCAGCAGCCTGGGTACTGAAGTAGTGCCTGTCTGGCCCTGTTAATGGCATATTTTTTCCCCTATCTGTTCTATCCTCAAGCCGAGTGCCTATCAACCCACACTGTGCTGATAATCACTCCTAAATCACCAGGAACCCATTTTACCATTGACTCTGCATTATTAGGCTCATTTCAGACCTTCTGGCTGCTCAATATACTTGGAGCTGGTGGCAAAGTTGCCAGCATAGTAAGCAAATTCAAAAGGATTTGAATTTTATTTTCTCAGAGCAAGCACATTGCTGAGAGGAATTAACTGGAATTGACCTCTCAGAACAGTGGCTTCCCCTCTCTTTGTACATCCCAGTCTGTATCTGAACCTGTGCATCCTAATCTTAAATCAACTGCTGGAGCATGGGCCTAGAATATGAGAGATGTTGCATCTATTTAAGTCTGTCGCTCTTTGTGCTCCATGGACTTTATTGATTTGGAAGAATTGTGGTAGCAGGCCTCATTCCTGTGTTCCTCATTCTAATTTCTGTTGCCTTTGAAATGAAGCAAATCGATAAAGGTTTTAGTTCCCTTATGTCCCACCAGGACCAGGATTTACCATGAAGTTGTAAAAATGCAATTGGCTAGTTCAAATTTTAATAGCTTTGCAGCAATATGATTTCATATCATCCCAAATAACCTTCTTAGAATGAAGGCTGGGATTTCTTATGAAAGTTGGTAAAAGTACTTATTTTGTGTTTAAATTCATTAACATCCTCCTCCTCGTCATAGTCATAAATATTCAGGTCAATCAAAATATTTAATTCAGACAAGTTTTTTATTTTTCAGTTGGTTTCTGAATACTTTTGTTAAAATCTCTATTTTAATTACTTGTTTTCTGTTGCTAAATGAAGAATTAATGCTAAAGTTCTTGCTCAATTAAAACCATACGGAATATTTTTCAAAAAGAGAAATAGAAAATAACACTACTCCAGGAAAAAAATCAGTTTGAAAAGTTCCTACTCAGATTTTGCTTTCAATATTTCACTTTTATTTCCCTACTTGTTTAGAATGGTAAAAATAAACCATTTTCATCCAAGTACAGATAAATGCTCTGATGCAAGCTTAAAAATTACAATCTGATATAATTTCTGTCCTCAAAGTCCTGACATAATAAATATTTTTATGACATAAGACATTATGCTATTAATACAGTTATCATATATTTGCAGAATGATTAATTTCCAAATGTATTTTTAATCAACTATTTTATAATTACCTTCTCAAGTAATACATGAGAAGCATGCAGAGGGAAAAATATAACTTTTCAAGACACAAATAATTCCAGCTTTGCTTCTTTACCTTGGCTTTTATAACTGGCAATCTGTTAAATCTTTACATTTTCATAGCAAAATTAGAGGCACTTTTATTTTTTAGGAAAAATAACTTAAAAATTAATGGAATTAACAAAGGAAGAGAACATTTGAGTAGAAAGTGTTTCTTTGGAGACAAAGACATCTTGTTAAATTACTTTTCTCTTGTAGATATTTTCAAACATTTAGTTATTTTTATTTAAAAGTTTTCTTTTAAGATAAGACCAATTTAAAGATAAGACCAATAAAAAGTTTTCTTTTAAAAAGACCAATTTTTCCTTCTGCTCTTTCAGTTTCATTGGTTAGAAAGCAAGACTGGTTGCCCACCTATTCACATCATCAAATCTAAAGGTTTTTCTGCAGCGAGGTTGTTACAAGCCCATCACCCTGCCCCTCTGGATGAGCCTGGCTTACAGATACTGCCCATCTTATGCACCATGGCTGTACTGGCTTCTTTAATAGGAATCTGTCATAAGTTGATGCCTCTAGTGTCAAAGACATTCAATTATTGTGACAACAATTTAATAAAGTGGCATTTTGAGATCCCCAAAGGGGTAGCTTGCAGTAATATATTTACAAACATAAAATTAATTACTGCCACACAAGCAAATGGGGAATGTAATATGAGAAAAGATTGTTGACTTTTGCTTGCCCATTTCAGCAAATTGAGATTTTGTAGTTATCAGTTTTTGCGTGCTTATTCTGAGTAGAAACTGCCTCATGATTTTATTCTGATAGTGTAGTAAACTGTGTATTACAGAGGTAAAATAGCACCGTTTTGTGAGGCTAGGAGTCACTGAAATATTTTCAGAGAAACATTTGGATCACACAACTCTAAGCAGACATTTATCAATGGACTGATAAACCAAGTAACAATTTTCTAAGGGATCAGCAATTCAATTCCAGATTGCCATTAGCAGAACATTAACAGATGAAGTTTTGGTGCATAGTCTGATGTGTCATGTTTTGTAAAGGTAACCCTCATCTTCAGCAATTTCGTCATATCAAACTTAAAAAAGCCCAGAGAAATCTGTCATAAAGGGAAGCAACATATTTTAAGCAATTGTGTTATAGCACAAAATGACTGTTAAACCTAATGAAAACCTGGAACTCCCCAGAAACAGCTGGGGTCACTTGGTTTGTTCAACCTGGTGAAGAAGACATTGAAGGGAGACCTCACAGTTGTTTAGAATTTCCTTGTGAGAGGAATGGGAGGGGCAGGCACTGATTTCTCGTCTGTGGTGACCAGTGACAGGACCTCAGGGAACGGCCTGAAGTTGTGTCACGGAGGTTTAGATTGGTATTAGGAAAAGTTCTACACCCAAAGAGGTTCTTCACCCAGAAGAATGGCTGAGCACTGGAATCATCTCCCCAGGGCAGTGGAGACAGCACTAGCCTGACGGAGTTCAAGGAGTGCTCGAACGATGCTCTTGGGCTCACGGTATGACTCTTGGGATGGTGCTGTGCAGGCCCAGGAACTGAACTTTGATGATCCTGATGGGTCCCTTTCAACTGAGGATATTCTGTAATTTTATGATTCTATGAACATGTGAGAGGCAGGAAGGGAATTTCCTAAGATATATTTCCACATGGCAAAATTAGAGTGTATAAAAAAAGTCCAGTTAGAAAAAGCCTGAACAAAATAGACTTATTTAAAATAAGAGAGCACAGCATTTGTATGTAATTTCATGAATGATTAAATTCAGGGACTAATTATGTTACTTTGCAATTCCAGTTGCATCCCTCATTAATGTCTGGATTATGTCTAGCTATTAATTGAACAGGAATGAGATGAAAGACCTCCAGACGTCCCTTTTGCTAATTCAGGCAGACATGTTTGTGTTGTTTCTTCCCATGAAGTGCCTGTGCTTTGCAGAGATTGTCTGTTCCTCCGTGAGCTCGTACAACCTTGAAGAGCTAACAAACTGCATCTCCAGATTGTTCAGACTATTAGTTTTCTCTCAGTTTGTTAAAAGTCAAGGAGCAATAAACTGTACCCCAGTAAAAGGCAGCAGTGTCATCAGTGCCATCATGCCAAATTCAGTACTAAAAACCTGGCCCATCACTGAGATCAAATGAGATGTTTATATGGAACTCATACAAACAGCTGAGTTGGGATTGTTTTCTTTACTAACTCATATCTTGATCTCTCTGATTCACGTACATGTAACATGGTGAATAAATCAGTGTTTAGTAGTTGCCTTGATGAGTGCTCTGTAGTAAACAGTTTGTCACAGAATCACAGAACTGTATGTGATGGAAAAGAAATTTAAATTTTCTTCTTGTTCTGTATCCCTTGCCATGGTCAGGGATACCTTTCACTAGACCAGGTTGTTAAAATCCCCATTCAGCTGAACTTAAACACTAATGTCTTCCCTGTCTTTGCCTCCCTGTTTTTCTTTATCTCACTCTCCACTGGGAGGGGACAGGAGCACAATGGGTACTTCTTACTTTATAAAATCTAAAATCTTTGATCTTATGGGAAAGTAAGAGTACTTTTGCAAGTTCTTGAGAGCTAAGGAAAAAGCACAGTCTATCACAGTGATATGAACTTTCAGGGGTTTCACATTTTTAAAGCACACTAGTGTCCCCTGATTTGCCAGTGGCACATTCCACTATCCTCTCTCCTTGGAAAATGTAATTTCTACTTGAAAAAAGATTATTTTGCTGAAACTATTCCCACTTATACATTTTATCTTTCTCAGTTAAAAGTAAGAGCAAAAATCCTTTCCCTTCTCCATATCATCTGTTTGGCAATCAGGAGACCAGATATCAAAGCATTTATAAAATACAAAAAGACTTCCAAAATTATTAGTAAATTATAGGATTGCTAAAATTTAAAAACACAGAGAGAAGCTGCCATCATTCAGACTTCTTTTTTGTCAATGCACAATGCTTTTGTGCATTGATACATCACAAGATAAAGCTTTCTGTCTTTATTTCAGTGTCTACTTTTCTGGCTAGGAATTATTCTAGATACTCATGTCATAACTAATGAGCTATATGCACTTTCTCCCCATGCAAACATTCTAAAAATTAGTGAGAAGAAAAATATTTCTTTGAACCCAAGGAATCAGAAAGAAAAAAATAACGTACTTTTCAGTAATCACTGTAGAAGATTGTACTGGGGGAATTGGTCAGGAAGACCCCTGCCTGGGATTTAACAAAATCTGGCTCCTCAGTACAGGTATCCTTACCCCTAGTAAGAAGCAGACCCATAACTATATCTTCAGTGTCCACTTGTGTAAATGACATGAGGCTGACTCCTCTCAACACTGAATTTCCCAGCCCATTCTAGTACCCCTGGCAGGAAAGATATGAGGAAAGAGTCAGAAGGTAGTGTACAAGCAAATGCCCATGGGCCCTGGGTTTGTATGTCAACTACCATGGAAACCAGGAAACAAATATTATTTCTAAATAATAGAAAAATTAAATACAAGAGCATTTAACAAGACATGTGAGTTAGTCTATTTCATTCTTTATTTTATAACTAAAGATTCAGTGCCTTGGTAATGCAAATTTACACTCTATTGCAAACCTGATTCACTAGTATCCACTGATGATTTGTATTTCATTTGTTCAATATTAAGTTACAAGGGTGTCCCCTTCTTTTTCAAAGAAAGCAAAGGTTTGTGTACATTTAACAGTTTATTAGAGTTTATTTTAATTTCAATTGTCATCAGTGTCCCTGATGATGAACTGGTTTATAACAGACAAAATTTGAGTTAATTCTAAGCTATTTCATCAGTCTTTCTTGCCCATGTCACGTAAGCAGTAAATGCAGGACCTCAGAACATGTTGGCCATGGAAAGAAGTCAGACTTACTGTTTTTCAACTGTGGATACATAGGATCCTACTTTCCCCCCATTTCTCTTGTGTAGAATCCTATTAGAATAACAGTAACAGACAAAACAGTGGAAAAAATTATGTGTGAGACATGCAGCACATGATCATGCCAATCAAGATCAATTTTGATCAATAAGTCCTTGTAAAGCTTTGTAATATAAACAGGGCTAGCAAAGAACAGTAATATATAGCAATATAAAATCCTAATACAGACTTTTTAGACTGACTTAGAACTAAATCATATACTAATAGGAATAATATCAAGCAAAATGGATGTAAATATTAGATTTGTTTATCAAACATGGAACAGCTGTCATCTGTTGTGGAATATCTAACAGGATTTCACACAAATTTATGACCTAAATTGTCTAAAATAAATTTTAAATTATTTGAAAGAAGATATAAGTAAGATTGAAGATTATGCAGCTTGATGGAACAGCTAAGACAGCTGAAATGTCCATAAATATATGATAAGTATTAATAATAATATAAATCCAATGTGAAACAACCAAATGCAAATCATGAATGTAAATAATGAAAAAATATAGCTTGCATGTATTATATAGAAAACTATCCTTGAATGGAAGAACTGAGTAATTTTGACCACGCTGATTTTTTCCAGACTAAATTGTAGAGAGCAGGTGCTGATTAAGTTTCACCGCAACACAGAATACAGTGGATTTATACACTTAGAGCCACATTCTTTTGTTCCTGAGACACAGATGAAAAGAAGAAAGTGTACTTTCAGCCTTCTGCACAAACACAAATATCTTCTAAGCCTTCCTGTTTAGTTATGACATTTATTTTAGTACTTGGACACATTTTTGTTTGTCTTTCCTGGCATCAAAAACAACATGGACATGCTTTAACAAGTGAGAAATAAATAAACCTGACCAGAAGAAGTAATCTGCCTACAATAGCAAATCAATACGGATTTAGTCTCATTTTGGAGCTGTGCACTCTTCCTTCCAGAGTTTTACTTCTAGTAATGAATTTCTGTGTACCCAGGTAAATTTCAGCATGGTTATCTCTATAGTGTAGTGCAGTGATCAGCATAACCACAGTAAGAAGAAAACGCTAATTGAAAAAGCAGTGGTTACTGTTTTAACTAGGATCCTGTTTCATGCACAGTTCTGGGTGAATGTAGTGGTTTTAGACATCTCACTATCAGTAGCCTGTGCAGGCCATTGTCTTTCATTATTCTGAAACGGGGCTCTTGGTTTATCAAAAAGTCACAAAGTGCCTGAAATCAATTGGATGGGATAGGTTTTGAGGGTATGTAGACTTAATTAAGCATAAATTCATACAATTGTTTTTGTCTCATTAAACAGTAACTGTAGGGCCATTAAATGCTGTAAAGACTCATTTAGGAATCTCCTAAAACTCCCACATCTTAAGAATACTGAAATAATAACCCTGTGGCTGTGGTACCCAAAGTAATTGACCCATTTGAAATACTGCTGACCTTCAAGCTTGGTTTTGAAGACAAGCTACCTAGATCTGTATTTAGTAACCTATACAGATAGAAAAGCAGCAAAAAGGGACATGTTGGTACTTCTTTGACCTCAGAAACGCTTTTCAAGGCACCCAACACTGGTGAAGCTTGATGTTTCCTAGCAATAAACAGAGTAAAAGAAAATAGACATAGTTTTTAGTATGGGATCTGGGCTAAAATTTCCCAGAATGATTTACAAGTGAATAAGTGTTCTATATTAAAATAAAATTTCACATCTAATATATGATTAGATGGAAATGCTGAGAAGGCACAGAATTTTATCTGCATCAGAGACAGTAAATGAAAGCCTCATAACAGTTTGTGTCAAGTTTCAGTATATCACTGTTCAGGATATGTATTGACCAGGATAAGCAGAAATGATAGTGAATGAGCAAAAAATTAAGGAGTTTCTATAATTCACTTTGTTTTCATAAAAATTCGCAAGATTGAGTTCCAGACAAAAAGAGAACAACAACAACAAAATAAATATTTATTTACTTTTGAGAATATTTTTAATAAAAGCACATTGACTTTTCACTTTGAAATTACTTGCTTATAGATTTCCTTTTGGTTTGTTTCTTTGAAAACACTTGGAATCAAAGGAATATATGATTTATGACCAAGGAAAACATTTTATTTTCTTAGGGCTCTCATATAGAAAGTCACCCTTAGAATGAGATAGCTGGATCTATTTTCAGTAGCTTTATGTAAGGAGTCATAACTGAGTAAAGAGTCCCCTTGTATTTTCTCTCTTATTTTAATTTTTCTCTCTTATATTTTTAATTCATTGTCCTTGAACAGAAGTATAGCAGAATAATCATGAGAATAACCAGTGGCTCTGACAAGCAATGGAAACAAAAATAAAGGTCTAGAACTCTACCAAATGCTTTGAAAAGGGAATATTTAGTCTTCACTTGCTCAAAATATTAAAAGAGTTAAAGTTGTGTGTGGATTTTCAGATCTTGAGATCAGGCCTCTGTCTTCAGATGCTGAATACCTGTCACAAATTAGGAAATCAGACTAAGTTTATCTGTCTCTAATCCTCTGATATTATCAGGGTTGGGTCTGCAAGGCTCTACCCTGAGCACTGCCATTCTCTGGTAGAGCAGAGAATTTCTGGAGTGCAAACTCCTCCCATGATCTTGCCTCTGGCAGCATCCAGCACTGACAAATTAAGGGCTGGTATCTCAGCTCTGCAAGCCGTAAACTGATTTCCTAATAGCAAGACAATTCTCTACTGCATATCTCCAGTCTATTTCAATTCATTTTATGCAATTCAGTTTTATCTGACAAATTGGTGACTACAATTTATAACTTCACATATTCCATTGTAATATCCGTAGAGCAGCTTTTTGGGTTGGGGATGGGCCAGGATTTTTTTCTCACAGTTGTGTTAGATGAATAATGTCCTTTGGTTATTTTCATAAATGTCTTTTGGCTATGTCTTTTGGAATAATGTCTTTCGGTTATTTAATAAAGACCTTGGTTATTTTCAAGACTGCTCTTTCTCTACTGTATAAATAAGAAATAATTAATTCATGTTTATTGAGAAGGGAAGATAATCCCTGTGGCACAGATCATATGGTGATGAATGCAGTAGGTTATTTCCTGATCTGCAAGACTTTTGCTTCCTTTAGAAGAGGTAAAGACACTATTATCTTCCAGCTCCTCTAAAAATGAACTGAAAAAATTCTCTGGGCGACCATCTTATAAGTTCCAACATATCCTTTGATAAGATCACCAATTTCCTTGCTTCCAGAATAGCTGGTGAACTGTTATATTCTCTGGTAAGATATTATCATTTTAATTATATTTTGCGAGAATAAGTAAAGGAATCCAAGATTTCCTCCTGACAGAGAGAAAAATGGGCCACACAAGCTCTAATGCATCACCAAACTTTTCAGATGGGAGTTGCAAAACAGGGATTAATCTCTGACAAAGTTCAAGGCAAGTAATGTCATGTTGCCCAGGTCCTTCTCTGCAGAGCTGCTTCCCATCAGGTCAACCCTTAATCTGTCCTGGTGCCAAGGGTTATTCCTCTTAGATGTAGGACTCTACAGCAACTTTTGTTGAACTTCGTCAGGTTCCTCTCTGCCAAACTCTCCAGCCCATCCAGGTCTCCCCACATGGCAGCACATCCTTCTGTGTATCTGCCACTCCCCTCAGTCACGTATTATCAGCAAAATTGTGGAGATTACGCTCTTGTGCATTCATCCATGTCATTCATTAATAATTTGAACAAGACTGGACCTTGCACTGACCCCTGGGGAATGATGATAGACCTCCAATTGGATTCAGCACTGCTGATCAGATCCATGTCAGCTCTGCCATTCAGCCCGACCCTAATCCCCATCACTGCCGACTCATCTAACTCACACTTAGACAATGACTCAGCAGGCAGCGCTACCTTACACATCAGTGAAAGCAGGCTTTTGACAGAGGTTGAGAGTAACCATTAGGTCTGTCAGAGCTCTATCTCTGTGAAAATCCTTCTTGAAAAATCTACCTACCCAAAAATCTACATGCAACCTTGCTTGCCTGAGATGACTGAAAGAGTGCAAGTCATAGTGGTTGAATGCCTGTGTGAAAGTGGTTCAGCTGATGCACAAGGGCAGCAATACCATATGAGGATGTTCTTTTGGTATCACTCAGAGTTATATTAAAAAAATATATATTAAAATAAAGTTATATTAAAATAAAGCGAGCATAAATAAAAGTATGGTTGTACTGAACAAAAGACAAAACAGTATAAAGACATAATGGCAAAAGACATAATTACTGTAAGGAGTAGTAAATTTTAAAAAAGGGAAATATTGTAAAAATCTCATTAATTAATAATGACCAGCATAAGAGTATAATGTTTATAGGTACCCAAGGCATTGTCTAGATACTCAAAGTGAACACATACAATGCACGAAAAGGTCTATACGATAGGCTAAAGACAGTTATTAAAATAGAAAATTGTATTTTTCAGAAAGTAGAGACTGTGTCCACCTAGGGGAAATAGAGGAGGATTAAGAATATTTTTCAGGTTATTTGCATAAGATTAATAAAACAGGCCTGAAGAGATTGCAATGATCAATTTTTTAAACTAATAAAAAGTACTAATAACATATCTTTAAATTCTTATGTGGCTTGAAGCCTGGCTTTAAGTGAGAGAGGTAAATTTTTAATTTTGGCATAAAGAAACCATTCAGTGGTGATAAGCAGAAGCAGAAAACCCAAATTAGCTCATTGGATCACTATTCCCTGTTGAAGAACTAAAGGATCTTTCCAGACCAAAGCCAGCTCTTATTCCAAATGAGCCAAAAGTACCATCTCAAACATAAGTGTCATTAGAAAAGGCTTTAGAACACACTGGCAAAGAGAACAGTAACAAACTGCCAAGACCAAATCATATTTTCCTAGAAGTTCCAATAAAATCTAATCCAAAATTACCTTCTTGTGGTCTGTGCTATGTAACCTCTTTGTCATGTATATATATATATCAGTACGTGAGCAATAGAAGTCAGAAACTATAATGTCATATTTTGTAAAGGACTCCATAAGAAACTGCACTTGAGTAAGTTTGATTTACAGACCACTCAGACTCCTTTAAATGATAGGAAAGAAGATAATTAATGAATGAAACCATGAAAATATAGCAGAGGGAGATGTTTTTCTTGTTTATCATTTGTGTCTCTATTATAAAATTATTTGGAATTTGCAGTCATGTAGGAAACTATTATCCATTCAACAACATAGACTTCCAAAATCCTTTTCAAAAACCCTGTAAGGAAACCAGGTTGGCAAAAGATAAGAGAAACTATCTAAATTAATTAAAAGCAATAGACTTCTGATGGGGCTTTTCTCTTCTCTCTTTCTTTTTAAAGAAGATTTTTTTAAGATTATGAAAGGCACCAAAAAAATGAACAAAACATAACTTGGTATCTACAAAAGAGGAGATCCCTAGAGCTTTCTGGAAAAGCAACAACTGTGAGATATGGTAGTGCTGTATGAAGTCCTGAATGGATGGAAAGGGAGTAATGTGTATTAAGTGAAAGCATTTGACAAGTTTTAACAAGATGAGTATTTCTTTGCATAATGCATTAACAAAGGTTATTAGAAATAGCAGATGTCAAAATGATAGATGGGATTAAAAAGGAGCTAGCAAATTAATGAAAGAAAAGAGATTTTTAATATTTTAAATTCTGGCTTCTAGTCAATGGATTGTCAGACGCTAGGAAAATAGATAAAACAATAGCTTCATCCCTTCAGCATCTCCTGAGGCAGGATATTATGCAAGAGAGACCTGTGGTCAGAGACAGTGGAAACCTTTTGATATCTAGTTCTACAATGAACTCACAAAACAGTGCAAGAAAATTCATAGTCTTCTGTGGGACAGGTTATTTTGAGAGTTCTTTCTATAGACAAAATAATCTCGGCACTCAAAGAAACACAATCAGGGTAACAACTTCTCTATTCTTCATTATTTCCTATTTTGACACAAGAAAGGCAACATAACTTGTGGAAAATATTGCCAGAACTGGGAGAATCATGAAAAACTCATCTCTGAAATTACTCAGTGGACAAGACTTTTAATTTTTTAGCATCTCCATTTTCAGATCTGTGGACCTTCAGATAAGTACTTTTCAGAAAACAGTTTTGAAGTAGCTTTTTTTTTTCAGAGCAAATATGGTCAGCTGTATTAAAAATACAATAAAATTACTAAAAAAAATCAGAAAGCCACACAAAATATTTAGCAATGAACCTGAGATATTACAGTCATGTAATAAAAATTGCTAAAATATTAACAACCACCAATCCTTGTAACTGTTAGCTAAGGGAAATGCAGCTATACTTAGTTATAATAGCTATGATGTTCTAGATCTATATTAAATACAGGAAATTAATAGTCAGGATCTATCTTCAAGGGGTCTGCTGACTCTCACGTTCCTGCGCTTTTTGAGTGTTCCCTCGCAGTATCTGTAAAGAGACCCAATTTGAAGAAGAAGCTGAACCCAGTTCTGGGGTTTGGCTTTGATTCCTGTCTCTCAACTCAGCAGCTTTTTAAAAACTGTGTTTCTAAATATTTTTTTGTAAAAGATGGGAAAAAAGATATGATTTCCTCAGCTTGTTACCACGTTTTATGCTATAATTCTAAAAATTTTCACATTTCTCCAACTTAAGCAAATGCTATCCTGCTGGAATGGCTTATAATTTCACCAAAAACACACAACTATTGAACACACTGCACATTAAAAAGACTAAATAATACATCACCAAATACAAGGAACTCTTTCTAATCAATTGTATGAAATTAATTCATAAATTAATTTCACTAAGAAATTAGTGAACAAAGACTTTTCAGGAGGACTGTACTCAACAGTTCTACATTTTGAATATGACTTTATTTCATGATAAGTGCTCTTGAGGGCAGTTTGAGGGGTAAGACGTTTAATACTAGTCACAGCATCAGTGCAGTCATGTTTTATGAGTAGATGAATAGGATATGATTAGAACAACATGAACAATTTAGAGGTGAAACACATTATTTGCTCCCAGCCAGGTTGCAAACTACTCTAGCAGCAGTATTCAGTTACAGAACAGCTGTTATAAAAAGAGCTAATCAGTAAGTGCTGCAGGCCTTCCTTCTGGTTATTTCTTAGCTTTTTATTTTTAAAAAGAGCCCCCCAAACCAAAAGTTCTGTGTCTAGTTTGTTCTTGATTGTTTTGTTAAAGTATATTTCAGATAATATTTAGACAGCAGGCACTTTTGACAAGCAATGCTGCGGTCCAAAACAATTTCCCAAGAAATAATATGATGTAATCGTTTAACTGGCCAGACTTATAGAACTTCCCCTTGAAGGTCTCAGACAAAATTAGATTTCCAAATGTCATACAGAGTAGGAACATCAGTGTCCATTTCCCAGTTTGCATAATAGGCCAAACAAAATTCTCAGGAAAAGGAGCTCAGAGCCTCTGGTATAACATATTTGCCAAGGATGTCTGCCAAAAAACCAGATGCCCTGGCTGGGAAACAGATATAATTAACGGTACTTGCCAGTATTTTCTGTTTTATTTTGGTTCCATCTAACAGCGAAGACTGAGATTTTAAATATTTGCTTGTGTTAGAACAGAAATTTTAAATGGTTATAAAAATATTTAGAACACAGTGTTTTCTTAATAGAAAAATGTATTTTAAAATTCATGTCAATGGAAAAATACTCGGATGAAAATATTTTGCTAGTAACGCTACATATTTCCATCTAATTAGCTTTCCTACACAGTTAAAATTGTGGAGTATGGTGTCAAGGACATCCATATTAACAAGTAGCAAATCCTTTCTGATTTATATAGATAGCTGCCATAAAGACAAAGATATTTGTGTTTTCAAAAGGGTGACCTTCTGACTAAATCTCTTACAAAACTTCAAAAAGTACACTTATTTGACTCTCTTCCACCAAAATTGACTTGCAAACCATGGTGATTAAATGTAGGGCAGGCAAATAAATGTATATTTATTTAATAATTTAAATAAATTATTTAAGCATAATTTAAATTATGTTTAAACTTTCCCCATTCAAAATTTTCTCTGAGACAAGTCCTGCATAGACATATACTACGTACATTTCCATCCTAGGGACAATTTGTTTTACAGGAAAATATGTCTGCATAAAGAATACAGAAACCAGCAATATCAACAGTGTGTATATTTCCTTTGATACCAGTTTCTTGCGTTGCAAATCAAATGCTATTCAAATCAAAAGTAACTATGGTAAGCATGTAAATAGAAATTGCTCAGTATGTCCAACGTGATAAATTCATGCCACTGCTTTAGCAGGAAATACAATTTTGTAGGTAACCCAGTTAATGTTACCATAACAACACGATAAAATAACTTGTGCTATAAAGTCAAATGGGATAAATTAGAAACAAATACTTCAAGTTTTTGGAAGTGCTGTATATACTATGTTTGGCATATTTTCTCCCCACATGCAGTCAAAACACTTCAGTATTTTCCCTGTTAAACCCAGTAAAGATATTTCTCCTTAAAGAAAGACAGTGCAATTTCTCATCCAGAAAAAGCTGCCAGAAATTGCTTCATCCTTAGTATATCCTTTAACATTGTCAATAAATAAATGGTCTATATTCAGTGGGGAAAAAAGCTATGTCACATAAATTGCTTCTTGTCCTTGGAAAAGTATAAGTTCCTTCTTGTTTTAGAAAGCCTGAGATACGTGAGTGGTTAATTAAGGAGAAGGAAAACCAGTTCCAGTGAAACTGCCAAGATCACAATAATCTTTATTCAAAAGTTTGTGTAGGCCACGTTTTCTAAGCCAATCATGTAAAGGTGAGCTTGCTGGATATATTGAAATTCTCCATCTCCCTTAAAATCTCACACCCATCATACACATTTTAGGGGAGGGAAGAGTGTAATTGGAGTGTGGGTGTCTCACCTTGCTCTAAAAGGAAGCACAGCCCCTGGCTTCCTCAAAATCACTGTGCAACACAAAACCACATGCTGTTATACTTCTGCCTTTAATCCAGCTCATTTCTTTCTTGCAAACAGTAGCAAGTAATGCCTATTCCAGGAGCCTCCAGCACCTCAGCAAGGGTGTGTTTGCTTTCACCCCACTCAGAATTCCAAAGGTTTTCCTCCAATTTGAAGACAAGGTTTCAGAACATTCACTGCATTCAGCTCCTTTGCCATGAACAGTTTCATCCTTCAGTGTACCCTTAAAAAATTCTGGACTCTTAGGAGGGAGCAGCAAAAACTCAAATGTTTCAAGTGTCCTGACAAACACAGGGTATCCACATTCCTCTTCTTTTCTTTGTGGAGAGTATTCAGGGAAAGATAAAAGGTAAAAGTTGAACTGCTAAACCAAAATTTCTTCTGAAAGAAGCCTTAATGTTCACTGAAGAACAAACTTCCATTTAGTGTCAGTGTTGCATTTGAAATCAAGATTATCTTACTTACATTTGGGTCAATAAACTCCACATTTTAATTTTGCTAGTTTTACACTACTTGAATTTTTTCCCCTCAGTGTCACAAAGTTTATGCATGTTACTTCAAGAGAAAACTAACTCTCAAAAAGCATTAATGCCTATGTACAAAGCAGTACTAGTTTGCTTCTTTCATTTTCCTTTTTAGGTTTATAGACTCATAGAATCATTTATGTTGGAACAGATCATTGAGTCCAACCATTAACCAGCTCTGCATTCATCACTAAACTCCTGGGGTTCAGCACAGGAACTGGGTGCTGCACAGGGTTCAGCAGGCAGAGAGGCCCACCAGAAAACAAGCTAAAGCAACACTGTGTATGAATAATTTTTGCATACTTAATGAGATATTTCTGAGAGAGTTTTAATAGAACAGCTTTCAACAGCTTACTTTGGTAAGTATTTAGGTTCTTCATAACTTTCCTCATCAAAAATAGGATAAATTATAAGAATAAATTGAGATCCCAATAATTTATTTCAAGTGTGTACTTGCTTACAAATGTATGCAAGATGAACTCATGAATTTTTGATCAAATGAATTCCACCATCTAAATTATTTCCAGCATAGTTTTTACTGGAAGGTTCCCTTTGAGTATAAGACGTTTCTGTTATTTGTCTTCATTAGAAGAACATAATTTCAACTGCAAAACTTTTGCTTCTCACCAAGACCTTTAACAAGCTGCTTGAAATTTCAATGGAATTGGGGTAATTAATCATGTCTAATAATCAATATTTCAGATCAGCAGAAATAAAAAAATAATCTATGTATTTCATGATGTGTCAATAATGTAAAGAAAATGGTTAATGGCTATCTTTATTAAATTGTACTATTAAGTCAAGTGTTCCTTAAAATGTTTTATTGATTTGATTACAGCAACAGTGTAAACATTAAAAACCAAAGGGTTTTTAGAGTATAGCATGGGTGTTAAAGGTTGTCTAGACATTTTTGTTGTTCAGCTTACTGTAAAAAAATTGCTGTCATAACGGCCAGGATTCAATAATACCAGCTGTCAATATGGCAAAGAGCAGGGTAAAAAGTCAATCTCGTCTTGCTTGTGACTGCAAAACTTCTTTGGCAAGAAAAATATCTGCTGTTTTCAGGCTGGTAGAATCCAACAGACATTGCTTTGCCCTGGACTGTTGATTTATAGAGACAATAATTGAATGACATAGCAGCCTTATATTCTGCAACAGCACTGCCTGCTGTTTCACTTCATTCTGTGCAGAATGGAAGTTAAAGAGCTGTAATGAACCAATTAGAGACTATATTTTATTTAGAATTAGAGGCTATATTTTATTTTCTATCAGAAAAACAACAAGTGTAGTTTTCATTATTCCTGACAGCAGCACAATGATTTTATTGCTATAAACTGTGAATTATACCCCAGTGAATATTTCAAATATATCTACTGCTTAGAGACTTGAAAAATAACCCATATCATAGCTTGAGATTGATCTGGTGTGCTTTTTGGTGTCTTGCATGTCTCTTGTGTTCATTAGGGGAACATATATAGGGCATTTAAAAAGTGGAGCCTGATCCTTCAAAGGTACAACCACACAACTGCCCTTGAAGGTCTCAGTCACATGCGAATATCGATTCTATGCTTAAAGTGTGACTGTACACACCTTTTGGGCTAAAATTTTTGTATACAATTTAAAATCATGCTATTTTACCCGTAAAGACTTGTAATACATTAAGAAGAGCCCATATGAGGGAAGTTACTGTAGGTTAGTCTAGAGAAAAATATTTTGCCTTATAACTACTATCCCTAGAAACAAACACTTTGATGAAAGCCAGAAAAATGTGAATATATAAATTTGATTGTAAAGGGTTTTTTTCTTTTCGAGCAGAAAATTGTCTAAATACTGGTCATTAACATTTGGAGAATCTTTTCAGAAGATTCCAGTGTATTAAGGCTGTGAGACAGATTGTTTACCCACACCTTATCTTGGTGTTTTTCAAACTGCATATAGCACTTCCATGGAATTATAGTTTATAATAGAAATCATATTAAAAAAGTTTTAAAAACCCAGCCTGTTTATATAATGAACATGTACTTTTCTTCTAAGTGCTTGTTTTGATCTGTGGAGAGACATTTTGACATGGTCGACTTTTCAGAACTCATTGTAGAGGGCTTTGTTTAATTCCAGTGCAGAATGATAATAGCATATTGCATGGTGTCAGGAAATAAGCTATTCAACCTCTAGACAACCTTTTGCCATTCCACTTTGACCTGTTTCATTCAGATTAAACTATTTTAAATACATACTTACAGGAGAGAAGAAAATATAACAAATATTTCACAACGTATGGTGTCCTGTAGAGCATCATTATGGTGTATACTGCTTCCTCTTTTCATTGTAATTACATGTTTTATTTCTTTGTGGTATGACTTAAACTAAAATACAACATTACACTGAAAAATCGCATTACATCTGGTGACAGCATCTAAGATTCCTGATCTACCCAAATATTTTCTCAAAGCATTGAAAAGGGGCATTTCTTGGTCCATCACAATGCTGAGATCTTAATGTGACCTAATTACAGAACTTTATATGTGCCAGCCAACATGAACTATTATTTCATTATGTACTTAGGTATTTTCATTTCCTTGATGCTTAAAGGTTTGTCCATGGTCTAGCCCTAACAGCCGTGCATCTGATTCTCTTAAAAGCCTTTCTTACCTCCAACATTTTTCATGACTTTTTGTCCTGTTACTTGCCCAGTAATGTCTTTATTTCAGTAAAAAAAGGTCTAAAATATCAACTTACCACAGTGAGTTAAAACTTACATTACTTGTGAAGAGTATAGGCTTTTATATTTTTGACACTGCATACAGAATGTCACTGTCTCAGTAAAATAGTCACAGGAGGGAATTTCTCAAGACACTTTGGAAGTGTCATACATGTCACCTAACACCTATAAATATCTATAAAATAACCTTATCATGTTAAAAAGAGAATTTAGTATTCAAATGTGTGAGTTTTATCCATGCTGTGCTAGTCTGTTTATCTTTGTTTATTTTCTTGAATTTTTGTCTTCTGAAGTTGCATAATTCTCACATCTTTAGTTATGTGTTAGAATAAAAACTTGCAACATCCAAATATCTAGTGAAATCCTTTTAAAATTTTATATTCTGGTGAGCAGTTTAGCTACATAAATCAGATTTGGTTTCAACAGGATTCTAATAGGTGTTACTACTTGTTTATTACAGTTTGGTGTATGAAATTTCATTTCCTTCTTAGACACAATCTTGTCTCTAACTACCTGCAAAAAGTTTTCCAGAGACATTTAGATATGATGTTTTCTCAAAATTTTCTTGATTATAAGCGCCGGCAGAAAGAAATAATTTAGGAACAAATTTTTGTATGTTTTTATGGTTACTGAGAGTTTGACTCCCACAGGTGTTTCACTTGGTTGTTTACACTTACAGGCTTTTTCTAAAGTTCTGGTGTGGATAATGCTTCTCAGAACTGGTCTCTCTTCTGTAATTCTAATGCTAAGGGGGTTTTATTTTAAGCACAATAAAATGAGGGTTCAAAGGCATGTGTAAAATTATTCATATTCTTAGAAATGATTAATCCTTCTTAGAAAACTGCATTTTAGGATGTCCTCCTCGTGCTGGATAGTGTGACTACTGTCAGATTTGGAAGACTATTGGCTGAGATTTATTCTTTATATTATGACTACTCAATATTCAACAATTTAATGAAGCTTAACAGTTTGTTTTGTTACCAGCATTCCCTGAACAGGGAAAAAAGTTGGTTATAGTTAATACAGGAAAATGTATTTGAATACACCAAACAAGTTATAAACTCACAAAATTCATTAATTACTCAATGTCAATACTCAAAAAAAATCATATTTTATTAAGTTAGGAAAAGATGAAGAATGGAAATCATATAATGTCATTTTTGGAAACAGCTATCACTAATATGCGTATTCATTATTAACCATATGTATACAGTATATCAAATACACGACTCACAGTAAACTCAACCTACTCTAGCCCCTTGCTCACTCTAGAGTTCATTAACACAGCAGAACTGAATCCTCTGTACTCTACCGTAATGCCAATGAGTCTTTCTCTTCATGTAAATAAAGTGTATATTTGGAACTCCTGTCTGAACTACAACTTCACAATCTCTCATCTATGAAAACATACATGACCTCATTTGATTTGCAGCTTTACACCCCACAACCTTTGTGTTCCAGGATTTCTTACCCTAATTCTTAGTTAATAGAAGTAATTTGCCTTTCCTATTTATTCCCCATAAAAAGTTCATTTTTATTTTCCTGAATAAACAAGAGTTTGTCACCACCTCCATTTTCATGAAATCCTCTAGAGAACAGCAACCAAATGATTCCTTCACAAACAATACTTTATCATGGAGCTCAATTTGTAGTGACAGACACATGCTGAACCACCCTGAGTGACAACTAAAATAGAAAAAGAAAGGTCCCTGAAGAAAGAATGTTGACATTTTATCTTCCCATATGCCAATATGTGCTCTTATCATCATAGAATAAGTTTAAATACATTTTCTGTGTTACACCATCATTGTAGTGAATTCTAAGTGAAGACACTCATATTTTCAAAGGGATTTACATCATTAGAGTCACTCATTTCAGTTGGGAAAGTGTTCTCATCTACTTTAATAATGACATTTGGGTGACATTTAAAGTTTCTGAGTCAATAGAACAGACTTTTTTTTCTTTTCCTGAATTCTGCTAGTTTTATTATGGAAAACACTAAAGCTTTTTCTATCTTCATAAAAATTTAGCTAATAAGACTTCTGTCAGAATTCCAGCATGATGTAACAGAGTAGTGCTGTTATGTCCAACAAATACCAACAAATTTCAATGGTAGGATTCCAAAGCACATTTAGTTTGATCTTCTCAGATTATCTGACATAATGGCCAGCACACTTTTTAATGAGACACAGAGAAGAACTGTTTGCTAATTGGTAGTGGGACACAAGTGGCACAAAACATTCAGACACCATCCTAAAAGGTCAGATTTTAGTATTTGTGATCATCTCTTGAATTAGATCCTAGCCAGCTGCCTTCTGGGTGCTCAAGTTCATACTTCCAAAAGCCTCTGCTCAACATTCCAAAAACTTAACCTGTTAAATTATTTGAAGAATAACAGCTTTTTGCCCATACTCAAGGCTCTGACACTTTAAGCACTAGGTTGGCTCTGCTCAATAGGGAAGAGCCACTCACTGTCTTCTTTCTGGGGTGGTAATCCCACTGGGACTCTTGGAGCACACCGGGCCAGGTGAAATCTCATGGAGCAGGGCTCTCCTTCCTGCCCTCTCTATCAGATCTATGACACTGGAGGTCCATCTACTAATCTATCTACTCTCCATCAGATCTATGACACTGGAGGTCTACCTCATCCCCTGTCCTGGGAAGGACAAAAAGCTGTAGCTCCAGATTTCTCAGGAGAGCTTCAACCACAGGGTGTCCTGGCATTGTTCTGCACCTTTTCCTTTAGCCAACTTATTTGAATCTATCCTTAAAGCACAAATCTTCAGTCCATTGATCATAGCATACTTTGGAGAGAAAAAAACTTGTTCCAGTTAAAAAGCTCAAGAAATCCAACACCAATATCAGAGCTGTCTTAGTCTTCTTCAAGGGGAAATAACGAAGGAAACATGCACAGAGCAGTAAATTAGGATCTCATTGCACACAAAACGAACACAGGTATTTTTAAACAGAAAAGAAACTGTAAGGTCCACCAGGTAACAGGATTATAAAGTATATGTTTTCATTTTAAAACATTTTATTTCAGTTTTTTACTGTTTGATATTTTTAAAAGGTAGAAAAATAAAAAAAAAAACCCCACCAATCTACTTACAATTCCACCATATTTTCATATTGAAAACTAGCAATTAGGGACAAAAAGCTGTAGGCCATGGGCAGGACTGAATGACTTATTCATTGACAGACAATATTCTCATTAAAAGACATGTCAAGAAATCAAAATTTTATTAAAAAACTTTTTATATTTTTCTTTTCCCAGAGGTGAGTAAAAATCAGTTATAGAGAAGAGGAAGAGTATGGCAGGCCTGGAGAGATTGAAAGTGCAGCTGAAATCAGTCGTATCCTGGCCTAAGTGAGAGAAACAAGAACAAGATAAGAACCAAACCTGATTCTAACTCCAAAGACAAAGCAGGAGCCTTGCTGGGTAATAAACTGTCTTGGTTTAGAAAGACAGGTATCTGCCAGGGAAACTGGGGTTCCCCTTAGAATGGAGGATGTAAACCCCTCACCCCCCGCCAAGTTCTAATTTTGCAATTAACGGCTCTCAGGCAAAGATTTGGGAGTAGGAATAACAGCTTTTTACTAAGAATATAAGAATACAAATGTGGTAGAAAAGAAAAAAAACAAAACCACCCCACCAAACCAGCAAACAAACAAACAACAATTTTGGAAAGCCCTGACAGGGTCAAAGCTACAACCTTGTAAGTCAGGGTGTCGGAAGCAGTCCAAAGGTGAGTCCTCCTGGAATGGCAGGTACGGCTCCGCTGAGGCAGAAAGGAAAGGGTCCTGAGGTGGTAAGAAGGGTCCAGCCTTCCTCCGGTAATCAGATGAAGCAAGACACTGTGCTGGTTTAAAGTTCCAGCTTTATCCAGGTAAGAATGGCTGGCTCCTCCCATGGGGTGGAGCATCTCACAATAGGTATGATAGGATGTGGGTATGTGTTGGGAAGCTTGGGGAGTTGTAATGGCCCATTATGGAGAAAGATAAGAACAATGCCCTACCTGATATTGATAATGTCCATTGGGACATTATCAAAAGGCACCCGCCCCCAACTGTTTTTCAGCAGATGAAATTGAATAGACTCTATAACCCAGGACATAAACCTTTCACAGAATCACTGAATTGGTAATCACAGAATTGTTAAGGCTGGAAGGGTCCTCTGGGAATCATCCAGTCTAACCCCCTGCCAAGACTGGGTCACCTACAGCAGGAATGTATCCAGGTGGATTTTGAATATCTCCAAGACCTTCCTGGGCAGCCTCTTCCAGTGCTCTGCCACCCTCAATGTAAAGATTTTTTTCCTTCTGTTTAGGTAGAATTTATTTTAGTTTAGTTTATGGCCATTGCTTCTTGCCCCGTCAGTGAGCATCATTGAAAATAATCTGGCACCACATACTTGGCACCCAACTTTGGGATATTTGTATGCATTAACTTTCCAAACTTCATCAAAACAGTAATATATTTTGCCACCAAGGATCAACACTGATAGATGAGAATGCCAGATGGTGCTTTAAATAAAAAAAGGTTTTAATTTCATTGTTACTGAAAATTGGTAAAAATAAAATCTTCATCTGGCAATACCATTGGTACTGCATAAAGAGTCGGCAATGGAAATTTACCATTTTTAGGGCATTTCGGAACAGCTACAGTTCTCTTCAACTACAACCCCATAAGTATGTCTAAGCCCATAGTAGAGTTAGCTTCTTCCCACATAACTGATTTTTGAAGGAAAAAAGCATCTGTTCAGAAGACTAAGTGATAATCCTAATTAAATGAATATTTATTTTTCCTGAGTTTTCCACAAAGAAATCACAGTGGAGAAAAGAAGCTTGCTTTGTTGGGTTGAGTTATGAGAAATTAATGTACTTCCATGTGAGATACAAGAAGAACAGAGCCCTAGAAATTAAGTTAACTAAATAACCTCTACCTCAAAGTATCAATCAAAAATTTTAATAGCATCTATTCAACAGGGCATAGGAGTAGATGACCACAATCATCCAAAGATAACCTTTAGTCATTGCTTATAGCTAGTTACTTAGAAAGAATCCTAATCTCAAATCTAAACCTCTTATTTTTCCAAAGCCTTTTACAGTCCTCTCACTGTTACATACAATTAGATACCCTCTATTTTCTCTATAACAAAATTTTGGATATTAGAAAGATATTTCCTTTCCTGGAATAACTCTTTTGACTTTTCTTCTTATGTCATACACTATTTTAGTTTTATCTACAAATATCTTCTTTAGGCAGACTTTGGAATTTACCACCGTGATATCTAGTGGGCAATTAGTGACAATGAATGAAACAAAAGTACTAAAGAAGCAGGAAACTCTGGGCACAGAAACAGATGATTGAAGGGTTGAGAAGTAGTCCCTGCCCTGGACCTTGTCCAAAACAAAAAGTAATTTTTAAGTTTATCAACAAACACACAGATTGATGACCTAACTGAAACATCCTGATAAATGACAGCAAAAATAATAATAAAAAAAAAACCCCAAAACAAACCAACAGAGTGAGGCTACACCTAGAGCTGTCGTTTTGTCTAGAAAAAGGAATTTGAGACGAAGTCAACACAGAGGAGTTCTTGTAAGAGTTAGTTAACTTGCAGCTAGAACAAAAAATTATACAAAAATGTAACAGTACAAAGTATAGGATCATGGCTTAAAGAATTAATAACAATATAAGTTCTGGTCTTGCTTGCTGGAACTAAATATATATAAAGCAATGGTGACTTGAACTGCCATCAAAAAAAACTGTGATCCTGGGATGTCTCATTGAAATATGTATAGAAGCAACTGGGAAACATTAATGACATTGTATAAAGATATTGTAACCCTGCAGCTGCTTGGGTTTATACAGCACAGCAGCACAGTCCCTGTGGGTGAGCAGTTCCTCAGGTGTATCAGTCAAGTGTAGAACTAATAATTTCTACCGCCATATGCTTTAGTTCCTCCATATGTCTTATGCACCAATGTTAAGCAGTCTCTTAACTTCCTGAGCACATTCCCCTTTTTAAATACTGGGGGGGGGAAGTTTACTGCTAAGGGGCAGATACTTCAATTTGTTTCTCCAGCTGTCAGAAGCACTCTCCTCTCCAACAGCAGGGGACCAGTCAGGGATGAACAGCTACGTTTGTATATTGGAAATATTGTCTTCATTCAAATTTCAATATATAGGAGAATATGCTGTGACTGAAAGTGTTGGGAAGGTATGTCCAGGTGTAAGATTGTCTCTTTATCCTGAAAAACCAAATTACAGCCTGTATTTATTTCTCAGGAGATCTATAGAAGTTAATCTGTAAGTAAATTTTTGTATGTCCATTATCCTCCTTATTATAAAGGTAAACAACATCCTCTGTTTCCTTTTTTACTTGATTTGAAATGAAAAAGTATTAAATATGTGATCTGCAGATTCAGTGTTTTTATATAAAATATAGGCTGTTTTTATGCAGTAATGATAAGGTAATTAAGAAATATAGAAAAAACTTGGTCACAAACCCAGTTTCTTTGAGTCAGATTAAAAAAATAATGCAACAACTAGATATGTTTGGGCCTTGCAGGGTAAACATTCTGCAAAAATAATTGCTTTCCTTCAAGTGGAGCTAAAAACATGGCAAGCAGTAATGTCCATAGTAATTATCGGTGGGTTAGTCATCTGCAAACACCTCTGGCAATCAGGGCTGAAGTTCCTAAGAAACAGTTTGAAGCTCCCTTTGAGCAGGGGAAGCAGCTGCTCCGACAACTCAAACGTCTTGGGAGATGCACTGATAAGTGAATAGAGGCTGCTGCTATCGGAACTGAAGTTTCCGATACTGGAAAAAAATGATGGGGACAACTTAATTGTCCCCAAGGATGAAACTGGAAGCTTTATGCACTCCCAGTCACTACTTGGGAGCATTTCAGCATAGAGCCCCTTCCTGTCTCTACCTGGAGACAGAGGGCTGTTCCCAGCCATGGCCCTGCCTGCCTTCATAAAACATGTGATTTGGCCTGTCCTGAGCTTCGTTTGAGTTCAGTGACCCTTTAAACCAAACCCCTTAAAGATCCCTCTCTGGAGTATTGTGTATTCTTGTCTAGAGTTAAAA
Source organism: Cyanoderma ruficeps (assembly GCA_008694505.1). Lineage (NCBI taxonomy): Eukaryota > Metazoa > Chordata > Aves > Passeriformes > Timaliidae > Cyanoderma > Cyanoderma ruficeps. Next base: position 42,567,278 of record VZDJ01007749.1, read on the forward strand.
GTGATTCTTTGTGACACATTAATAAAACATTTATACTAAGTTGATTACACTCATCTCAGTCCAAATCCCTACCTCAGACAACAGCCAAAATTATTCAAATGTTAAGTGCATTCCAGTTTCAGCTGCAGAACACCAAAAGGTTCAGAATACAAAACAAAGGATGAGAAGACTCATAAATCACAGGAAAATAAACCTCTGGGAAATCATTATTATATAACCATATGTTGTCTTCTTTTTTTTTCTTTCTTTTTTTTTTCCTGCTAGCAATGATAACTCCTATATACACGAAAAAGAACCATTTAAATATTTTAGCTGATTCTTAATTTATTGTCATAACGAGGAGTAAAACTTAAACAGCTGATGGAACACATAAAATATTTACTTACAGGTTTTACAGTAGAATCAAAACTTAAAACAGGGACTGATCCATTCAAAGCACTTAATGGGTAAAAATTAAATAAAAATAAAAACTTTTCAAAATTTTCTTGTGTTACATGCTCACTTAAATATATTTTATTTACATATGAAGTGACACATTCTGAAAGATCCATATGAAGATTTTTCAGAAAAGCTATTCCACAGGAAATATTGGCTCCTCACTCTGTTTTGAAATGTCTCACAGAACAAAACTTTCACAAGCTCCTCAACCACCACTGCTTCTAGCTTCAAGGAACAACAATCACAACACTTTTCAAAGTACTGGTTCACTATTTATGGAAGCAAAGGTCCGAAATGTTCTATAAATGCTTTTTACACAATTCAAGTGTTTCATAATCTCTATGAAACATCTTCATTCAGGGTGATGTTGAAGACAGCAGCACGGACCACTCTGGAAACCTTGACATTTCAGATTCTAAGACTACTGAAGCACCCACTTGAGTAGTAGACCAACTCATTCTTCTGTTAGACCTGGCCACCTGAGTCCACCTTTTCAAAGAATATTTTTTTAAATCTACGGTACATCACTGGAACTTCTGTTTCTAACTACCAAAACGTAAGTGTCCAATACCTGCTTGTCTTATAATCAGCAACTGAGGTTTTTAAGTTCATCATAAGTAGCTGGATCTTCCTTTAAACATCCACATTTTACAGTGGAAAACTAGAAGCAAGTAACAGACCTTCTCTGGAGTCCTGCATCTCCACTGTTCCTGGAAAGCCTTCCTGCTCACATCCTAACTTTCCCACAGTTCTCCAAGCCTAAACGTTGTTATTTACTTAGACACTGAAAAGAACATTTATCTGAAACTGGAATAGTGGCCTCTTGAAGACAATAGATGATTTGTAGCCAAAAAAACTTTGACAACTTTCTTAGCTTCTTTTATGTATAGCTTTGAAAAGATATACACTTGTTTAGAGGCAGAGAAGGTAGCCCTCAATTTTATACAAAAAAGTAATTTTTTTCACAATGTTCAAAAAGAGATATGTGGTCTGAGTTTCCTGATATAGTACAGCCTAGCAAAAAACCCCCCAAAAGTCCAGTCCTGGAAAGTGTTTCAAATGACATCTCTGATGACCACAGGAACAGCTCTTAGGTTTTCATGAATACAAAGACCTTCATTTGAAGTACTAAACTTGGATCTTAATGTGAGTTTAATTTCATTATGCACCAAAAGTTCATACAGTTAATTTTCATATAGTTTTTCACTGCATGTAGGGAGTGCTAAGACTGCATGAAATTTCCATCTGTTTTCTCCTAACAGTTTTCCCTCAGACTGTTAATGTTTCCATAGACAAAATATGTTAATCTCTTCTCTGTCATTCACATGAAAACAAGTATTTTCATGAAATGACAGAATCATAAAATAGCTTGAGTTGGAAAAGGGCCTTAAAGATCATGCTGCTCCAGCCTGCCTGTCATGGGCAGGAGCACTTTCCATTAGACAGAGGAATATCTAGACCACGTTGCTCAGAGCTCCAGCCAGGCTCAGCTGGAACACTTCCAGGGATGGAACACTTCTTTGGGCAACATGGTCCCATGCCTCACTATCCTCACAGTGAAGAATTTCTTCTCACTATGTAATCCAAACCTACTCTCTTTCAGTTTGAAGCCTATCTTGTCCTGTTACTACACATCCTTTTAAAATATTCTTCCCCAGGTCTCCTGTTGCTTCTTTCCAAGTACTGGAAGGGTGCAATTTGATCACTCTGAAGACTTTTCTTCTCCAGGCTGATCAATTTCAATTGTCTCAACCTTTCCTCGTCGATACAGCCATCTTGCTGACCCTCCTCCAACAGGCTGAGATCCTTCCTGTGCTGAGGACCTCAGAGCTGGATGCATCACTCTAGGTACAGACTTTTTTTTTCTAATGCGGGGTTATTTTTATTTAGAGCTACTCTGTAAAATTATTTTTAAAGGTGCAAAAACACATGACTGAATTAATTTCAGCAGTATATTCAGCCCTCTAGTCGGGCATTAAGCTGCTGTTAATAAGATTAAAATAACCTAAGAAGTTTCTCTCCTATACAAAATTATTAATCATATATATTTCACCTCTACAGAAAAAGTAGGTTGTGTCTGTCTTCAGAGAATAAGCTCAGTCATCCTTCTTTTTGAAGATAATAAATATCAAAACAATGCAGAGGGGTTTTTTTTTATTCCCAGCTATTTTTAAAAAGGACAGAAATTGTCATACAATTTTAAGTGAACCAATGATCCCAAACTAGTTACTAGCTCAGGTTATTATGTCATTAAATAGCTGAGACAAATTTTGAGTAAAATACTCCTAAATTATCTTTTAAAAAAATTTGAATTTATGAGGAGTTTTTTTTAATTATTTCTTCTAATTTATCTTTTCTGAGTAAAAATACACTTTATTTTCTTTGTTCAGGAATGAATTGTAGGCCACTGTAAAATGTTGCATAGTTTTAGACCAAGTAGCTCAGATATGGTCTATCTCTATAATTACAGCAAAACACAATAGAATTATTGGATTTCCCATACCTGTAAGTGATGTAAATCAGAATTCCTAAATCCTTTCTTTGGCTCACCTGAAAAAAACTCTTCTTCCAGGAAATTAGTGCTCTTCTATATAATCTAACTCAATATTAGAGTCTCCCATTACGACACTGTTCTTTTTACAAACAGATTCTGACACAATACAGATACCTGAGAATAAATGTGTGAATTCTGATAGTTCCCTCCTGTCTTTTGCAGTCAAAATATGCAGTCATAAGCATTATCATAGGCATAGCAATTCCTTTTTTGTGCTCATTATATTTTCTTAAGATTCTGAAATTATAATTACTAGTAAATGTTCTTTATTAGCATTTGAGGACTCACCACATGCTACAGTGTAGGAATAATTTGAATTCTCAGTGGTTTTTGCTGTTTTGGTACATGTGTGTGTCTCAGATGTTATTGCTATTATTGATGTTATTGATGTGGAATGTTCTTGTATACACTGTGATAAATTGAATAAACAACAACCAGATCCCAGAGTAGTCATTGGTTCAGATTCTGTGTAACTTCTTTCAATATGTGCAAGAATTCATATGTGAACCAGGACATAAAACCCCCTGAAATAAACCAAGGATTATATCTAGTAATCTGCTGCTGCTGCAATAACAGCACAGTATCATTAAATCTCCTGTATTACAAAGTCTCTGTATTTAAACTGGTTTTGTTAATAATATTACATGTGTTGCTGATTGCTAGAATAAAAATAACTTTATAAGCAATTTAATATATTTTGAAACTGAAATAAAAATATTACACTGAACTTTGTTACTTGGGGTCACTGGACATCTGTCTGTATGCTGCTGTATGAGGAAACAGCATTTGACTTTCCTTCTCTTAACTGCCAGGGACTGTAGAAGAAAGAAGCTGGTGTAGCATTGTGTGCTGCCTCCCTAGTGCTGCCCTGTGAAATCAGCTCTTTTGAAAATCAATTGCTAGTTAAGGCTTTTCTGCCTATTGACATAGCTCTAACCAGCACTCTCAAAATGCACAGTAGAAATGCTGAAGGGCTTGGAGCTCCATGGTGCAGCAGATTTTAACTTGCAATTGCTTCTTTTATGTTACCACAGTGCCTTGCTTTCATCGCTGTGGAAGTTGCCTCACCACAAAGCAGACACCTCTATTATATTTGAAATCAATATCTCAACATGCACATGGAAAGAGGATAATTAGGTTCCATTGTGCAATAGGTGAGGTAACTCTAGGATATAGCACTGGATTGTATATTTTATTTTCTGAGATAAAACAGCATGGCATTTCAAAAGCAGAGGAAAGTTAATCAAGCGTCTGTCCTACAGAGCCCAGACAAGAGGCAAATCCTCACCAGCCTGCCAGGACTCTCATATTCTAATCTCTCCCAGTCTAACTCTGTTAGTGTAGTGAGGTTTCCTTTATCCATGTCAATGTAACTGACAAGAGTCCTATTTGCACCATGATCTTACAAATCTAGATTCTTCCCAGAAATGGCCCTCCAACAGAAGGAATGCAGGTGTTGCCTTATTTGAGGTAAAGGCCCATACCAGTAAGCAAGTGCAATTAAAAAATCCCAAAAAACATAACAAAAAAATCCTACCCAACACCCCAGTATTCTCTCTCTGGAAAGATTCCAGATGAGACTATAATCTAAACCGACTCCTTGAAATGGGTACAATCTCTTAAAAAATCACAGTAAAGCAAATACATCTCTGTCCTTTTTCAGTATCATATTCATTCTTCATTGGGTCCTGCTCTACAACAGGGCAAGTGCCCACTGGTGTGTTTGAGACTCCACCATCACAATCCTGAAACATGGCTCAAAGATACAGTTCACTCTCTCACATGTATTAAAGCAGTCATCTGTCACATTTACCTTTATAAAACTTCCCCACTTTAGCCGGGAGAGACACTTTTCTATCCCATAATGTCATGATCCTTGCACCAGGAAGCTGAATCTTCCACTGATCAGCTTCTGTGCTTGTAAAGCATATGAGCTTAATTTCCTTTATTCTTTTTCCTAGGACAGAATGTATCACCCTCAGGCAGTGGTCTTTTGGGAGCTGAATAAACAATAGTCTAAAGCATCCCTCCAAGATTTGTTGACGAAGGACAGAAGCAAAAGCCCTTTGTATGTTGGTCATGTTATTTGAGTTTGGATACCCTAAAACACTTAAGGAAAATTTACAAAATTAAGTCCCTAGCTTTGAGCTTAGTAAATGACAAAGTGTTTGGGTTGTTTGTCGAGAAGTGCTGGTGGTTTTTTTCTGGCTATCTCCAAATGGAGGCAGAGGCCAGCACTGACTGAATAAACACCCTGCATAAGCATCATAGCAAGAAAAAGTTCTGTTAGAGAAAGGGCACTTGATTAGGAAAACAGACAGTTACACAGCTACACTGTTTGTTGAGGAATTGGATACATTGGAGTTGTTAGTGAACAAAGGTGGAAAAAATATTAAGGGTAAAGGAAGCCGCTGACATGTCACTTCCTCAATGGGTCAAGAGCTATGTTTTGCAAAAACCCAAGCAGTGCACATAACTGTGTTCACAGTATTAAAAAATCCATGCTGACAAACTGGGAGAAAACATATCTGTGTACATATGCTTGAGAAATAAATGAGTCATGAAAGATCCTAACTCTGAGATCATTGTGCTAAGCTTTGTGCCTTTGTGTCAGGCACATTAGCACAAAAAGTATAAGCTGAAGTATCTAATGGAGGACAGCTCTGAAAAAAATAAAAGACAAAGGGACCAATAATCTACCCATGAACTCTTCACCTTTGTGTGGCATTTGTTGGAAGGTTTGTTTATATAATCCTATTCTCAACTCACCTAGTTAGGTAATTTAAAGTTTGAAATTATTTTTTTTCTACACTCTGAAGCATGAAAGCAGTCTGCCTACAAAAGTTCTTAGATAAAACCTATTAAACTGTAATAAATGGCAGGTCACTGTATATGGCAGAGTTCTCTATGTTTGTAGACAAAACATAATGAAAAAATTATTAGGTGTTTTGTGGTGCTATACAATAAGACACAATGATGGAGTGTAGGGAAGACAGTAATCTACTCACCTACATTGCAAGCCTCTCAGATTTGTGTAGACACAAATTAAAGAGGAATAGGTGCTTGATTCCCTGGGCTTAAGAAGTAGGCCATAGAGAAGTGTCATGTGCAAAGGGAAATTACCTAAAGCTACTGAGTCCTAAACATTTTGTAATTTGAGTAGCTCTTCAAGAAACTAGAAAAGCCTGTGTCAACTGCACTTCATATACACATATCTTTCATCCAGCTGTCACAGCTATCTGTCTAATAAAAGGTCCACCTGGAGCTCTATTGCATTTTTAATCATACTACTAAGCAAAAAAATTCTACACTAAATGAAATATTTCTTTGTAATGGTGTCCAAATCACTATCCCAGTCAATCATGTTTCAAATGTGCCTTCACATTTTTTCTATCCAGTGCTTGCAGCACTTTTCTGTAACTTGCTGTCATAAAAAATAGGGCTTATTTCTTTATATAAGCCATCATTAGGCATTATGTAGTTTAGCTAAATTGACTAGATTGTTTCTTATTAGCTCCAAGTGTATCTTAATTCAGTGTCATCAAGCTAAAAATCTCTTTCTGAATATTACCATATGTACCACTGAAATGAAAAATGGCAAAAAGTAGGGATTCTGAGACAGGCAACTCTGACAGCTTAATGATCACAGTGAGTAACTAGGGAACACCTCTCCCCATCCCCAAGGTCTTAGCCAGTTGCAAATGTGTTTCAGTCCCAGATTTGCTTGTGAAATGTTTTTAGTATTTATGAATCACAGTTTTCAACAAAATATGAGGAAAAAAAGACTCTAAACTGAAACCCAATGCTTCTACAGTTCTGTGAAAAGTGTGGGTCCCTCACTGAAGGACTTTTCCCTTTTTGTGCATGTGTGTGCAAGTGTCTATCATGTGTACACCTCACTTTGGGCCTTAGAAGCCTTTAATATTGCTTTGAAACAGTGGTTTTGCTATTCTTGAAAAAAATTATTAGTAAGTTCTGCTTTATCACACTGTATAGTCCTCACTTAATTGCCAATATGATTTCAGTTTCTCACAAACGGTCCTTTTTAATAAGTAAATAAACCTTTTATTAATCATTCAATTATCCAAACTATAATTTTCTCAGCTAATTCTTCTCCCACTGATTGAAATTCTGAATTTTCTTTCAGCCAGAATCTGCATCTAACTTAAAACCATTAATTATGGCTGATTGTGTTACACTTTTCTGACAAGAGCATGGTTTTTTTATAGTCTTTTAGGATGTCATCATAACTGAATGAATTAATGAAATTCCAATTTTAAATATTAGAATCTAAATGTTATGAATGCACGAACACAGGCAAACGCATAGGCTTGAAAAGGAATGAGAACACTGTACTGTGACAATATTTCATTCCAGTACTCAGTACTGACAAGTTTGAAAGTGGAGCACTGGAAAACACTCTGAAAAATGCACCCTGTCCCTGCATTATTCTGCAGTTCTTCAAAAGGTTATTCTGGAAGAAATACATGCGATAATACTAATGCTTCAGCTGTATTACTTTAAACTCTTCTGGTGCTATCAACGTCAATATTTTAAAAGTTTAGTTAAAGAAAGAATGTGTCCTGTCAGTTATTTCCATTTCTTTATCAATAAAATGGCTATTCAGTTAGATATTTTAAAATATTCCTTTCATGTCTCAGTTGAGTAAACCTTTTTTGTTTGCTGAATTAGAAAAATATCCTTTTTTTTCCTGCTGCCAGAACCATTGGAATTTAGCATTTCTAATGCTTTGTTTCAAATTTATTATTTTTCAGCAAAGAGCTGTCCTTACTCAGCAAAGCTTGGTAAATATGGATGCTATAAAATAGCAAAAATTGGCAGATAATGATTTTTCTCTGGTTTTTTTTATCCCTATTAATTCCATATGAACTGACTTTTGCACACAAGTAAAATTTCACAGCATTATTTGACTAATCTTAGTTAAATTAGTTACATTAGATATTCTATGAACTCTCCTGAACAAAAGATTTTTACAAAACCTGAGACATCACCATTTTGCTGGAAAAGACAACTCTAGTTTTGGTAAAGAGAGATGTAAGTACCTTACCAGGCATTAGTTCATAACACGCAGAAACACAGTACAATTGTAATTCTGCTTTAAGTGAAGTGGCTAGGGGTAACTGTGGAAGTTGAATTCCCAATATCAACTTCCAACAGGAAATTAAACACTTCAAAACAGCAGTTCAATCAGGATAAAAACAGGAAAAGAAGGCTTTGTTTTGCAACGCCCCTTTCCTTTAAGTTAAGGGATCCTGAGAGAAAGGATTTGCAGTCAGCCCTATCTAAACAACACTAAGGCAGAGTATATGTCATATCATACCAGAAGTCTGCTGAAAACCTTGAAATACAAAGCAGAGATCCTGAGCCCTGCTTTGGCTTTGACAGCACTAATAAACAGTCAGAAACATTTCACAAGTAGCCACCTGTAAAACTGGGACCGTTTTGTCATCAAGAATGTTTCTGAGAATTTTGGATTTATGTCAGTTTTTGGGGTTTAACTATTTTATGTTTGCTTCATAAAGAATTTTCTTCTTATTTTTGAATAACCTGACTGGTGCATCAAGGAGCAGGTACAATTTGCTTAGCCATGGCTTTATTTATCCTTGTTTCTGTTTTCCACACACATTCCCTTGGCAATTGCTGTGTGGTGCTTTAATGACTTGTAATTGTCATCAATAGATCAATGAGCTACTCATTCTGTGTTCTTGAATTCCTTCCCAAGTACATTTCTGGCAGCCAACCACACCAGTATTTTCAGACACCCGCTCTCTCAGCTCCTTTTTGCCAAGTCTATCCAGTCTACTTGTCTTATTCACTTGGCCTTAACATTTCTTTTCTTCAGAAACCAGTTTAGGGTCACACATCATCCTTTTATAAATTAAGCAGTTCTGTTTGCTTCGCAAACCTGGCAGATCATCAATTTCTCTTCCTGTTCTTCTGGGGAGTGAAATTCAGTTCCTTCTTTTCTGTAGCTGTCCTTCAGTTTTCCTTCTCCTTCTAGGGCTGCATGTATTCTTTAATACAGTAGTTGTTTGATCTGGAATAGAACTAATACTCCATAGATCTGGAATAGAGCTAGTACTCAATAGAATCCTTTTCAGCTAAACAACAAGGATATTTTCAAACAGTAAAACAGATGAATACCTCCTGATTTTCACCATTTGTTTGGAAGCCAGATCCTGCTGTCCAAGAAGCACCTTGAACCACTGCACTGGGTGCCTCAGGATTCTACATGAAAGACACATTTTTAACTTGCTTTTATTTGAGTTTCATCAGAAAAAATACTGTATAAGAGTTTTATATGGTTCAGCTAAACATCACTGAAACAAAGGCATGTGTCTGATAGAACCCTGATTTCACAGAATCATAGAACCATTTGGATTGAAAGGAACCTTAAAGATCATCTAGTTCAAGCACCCCTGCCACAGGCAGGGACCCTTTCCACTAGACCAGGTTGTTCATCCAACTAGTCGCATCCAGCTCCAGGGGGGTCTCAGCAGAGCAGAGGAGAGTTGCAGGATTCCCTCCCTCACCCTGCTGGCCATGCAGCTTTTGATTCAGCCCAGGTGAAGGTTGGCTCTCTCGGCTGCAAGCGCATTGTGGGGTCTTGCTGAGCGTTTCCTCCACCAACACCCCCAAGTCCTTCTCCTCAGGGCTGCTCTCAATCCATTCTCTGCCCAGTCTGTATCTGTTGGGATTGCCCTGACCCAGGTGCCGGACCTTGCACTTGGCCTTGATGAACTTCATGAGGTTCACACAGTCCCACCTCTCGAGCCTGCCCAGGTCCCTGTGGATGCCATCCCTCCCCTCTGTGTGACAACTGCACAGCTTTGTGTCATTGGCAAACTCACTGGGGGTGCCCTTGATCAAAGTGCCTTTGTGACTGACAAAGTACTGATCAAACACTTAGTGATTGAGAAAGCACCAATCCTTGTTAAATGCTGGAGACTCTGGGATTTTTATGGCTGTAGTTTTGCTGTATTTCTTCATTTCAAATCTTACTATGGCCTCAGGCATCACAATTGCTAGGTCTCCATGTTGATACTTCCCTCTTTTGTGACTTCACATAAAACCTGTTTGATAGAGTATTTTAAATGCAACACACAAATATATACAATAATATTAAAATTTTTTGATGATCAGGATTATAGACTTAGCCAGCTCTAGTTCAGGTCTTGTACAATAGATCAATTTATGCCTTATGTAGAGCAAAAGTCAGTCTGTTTTGATGATGAGAGCTTTTACAATTTAGAATCAGTGTAGAGAAATTTACATCCTGATTTCCTCATTCAGATCAGCAGTCTCATTGTGGAGGCAAACTGGAAAGTTTTGGCAGAAAAAATACGAATCAGTATGCCGTGCCTCAGACCAAATTGCTGAAAGAGAATATTTTTCTACATAGCAATATTTAGGCAGAATTGTATAGCTGAAAAGTGAGGGCAAAATTTTACCTTTTTTTGTCCAAACTGTATCACTGAATAGTGAAGCACAGATGTTTTATAACCTCAAATGCCAAAACCAGGTTTCTAAGTCTTCTTTTCCCCTGCTGCTGTGATTGAACATCATCCTCAGGGTCCCCAGCAGAGCTGCATTCTGACCAAATCTTCAGCCCCACAACCAACTCCTTTTTACTCTGATTTCAGCTGAAAACACCCTTTGTAATATACCCTAACCACTCCTTACATGGAGTACTGACATGGGAATACTTTTCTGTAATTTCCTCTTCCAGGACTTCAACAATTTATGAAGGGTTTGTAGCTGGGTGTGGCTGGCAATGTGAGGCTGCGTTGGGTGAGTGGTTCCTCTGATCCAGGGTGGTAAGGTTTATGTTCTTACTGCACTTAAGCTTGTCATGTTCCAGCGAACAAGTGGACGTGCAGCATGACACATACAAGTTATGCAAGAATTACACAGTGCTGAGCTGCTCAGAACTCACCAAATCACTTCTAGCAACATGGCAAAGGTGTTTCTAGGGACATAAGTGAAATTACCATGATTTTCAAGGTCAGTTCTAAAATGACACTACATTGATGTGCTTCACAGTAATAGAACATAAGTAATAGAAATAGAATATTTCTATTACTATATTTCTAGTAATAGTAATAGAATATTTCCTTCAAGATAATGCTTAATTCCTTGCTGAATGCATCTAGCTAAATTCTGATATCAGGTACAATGCATTAAAAAGCTTGGATTTAAGGAAGTTATACCTGATTTCTCCTGTGATACAGAAATCTTGACATAGAGCTCAGGAAAATTTCCAGTCTGCAAATGCACTGTGCCTAATGAAGCAATAATCCAGAACTGCTCTCAACACCCTGCTAGAGACAGCCCTTCTCACTAGCTGGCCATTTACACCATATTCAACTGAACTGTATTAATCTGCTCCCAATAAATTGCTTGCATCCCTGGCTGTTCACTGGTGATCTTGTGGCACATTTTGATGCCTCTTAGGGAGAGTCTCCAAAGAGTAGACCTAGCAGCTGAGACGAGAGCACCCACCTTTAGCAAGCACAGCTATTACCAAGCTAGGAGACAGAATTGCAATTTTAGTATCGTTACTTCTTTAAATGTTTATGATGCTGATATTTAGTCTTTGGAAGACTCGAAGCACTTGAATTTTTCACTCAGCCTGTCTAAATATAACTAATATAACTCCATTTGCCAGTTGCTGAATGACATCTACCCACCTGATGGGATAATATGGCACCTTTCCAACTGCACACAGAAGTGCAGTGGGAGAGTTATGAAAAAAAATATATGTAGTGCCTCATTTCTGCAAGTTGAAGAGAAAAAAGGATTAAAGTAATCCTGCCTCAGATAATCAATATGCTGCAAAAAACTGAATTGAAAATCTATTTGTTAGAGATACCTGTATAATGAAGAGTAGAGCAGAAATTTGGAATGGGTTTCACACAAACCAATATATAATATAGGGAGGCTGAATAAATGGAACAAAGCCTTGAGATAAAATCAGTACTAATACATACTCCAAGAAATCAACTTTGTTTTTAACCTCACTATAGAACTTTTCAAAGGGTTTGTTTCCTGCCTCAAACATTTGGTCAAGAAGAGCAGCTTCAGTTGTGTGGGTGATATGGGCTTGGAGTTCCTTTGAAGGAATTTCCAAGTTTGCTTGTCATTTTTCTCCTGCATTCCAATATAACTTGCTTTTCTGCTTAGGGTAACCGTGTCTGTATTTGAATAATTTTGCAAAACAGATTTTCTCATTCTTTGCTTATGTTCCTGACCAAGAGAATAAAAAAGGTAATGTGCCACGCGAATCTGAAGAATGGTAGAAAATATGAACCCAAAGAATTCATAACATGGAAACTAAATATTTTCATCTGTTCCATATGACATTACCTGGGTAAACACAGACATACATATCTCTGGATTCTCCTTCCTGCTGACACTCTCAAGAATGCTTTTGTTTTCATTATTGAAATAGGTTATACTCTAAAGATGAAAGGATTCAAATTTGTAACTCTATAAATCCCACAATCCGGCACACAAATCTGGTAACGCGACAAGAATTTTTAGGGCAGCTTTTCTCTTCATGAGACCACTGCACAGGAGAAATCTGTGACCTACAGGCAGAACTGTTGTAATCCTGTAGCCACTGTTAGTGCTATGGAGCAATTGCACCATGAGTCTCAGTGCAAGAAATCACAGACAGGGAATGCTTCTGAAATTGTGGCTGCCATTCATGGAGTAATACCTGCCATCCCATCTGGAGGAAAGACATGGACATAGACATGGACATTGCTGCTTACAGCGCATGTGTATCTAGAGTATTCACTGAAAAATATTCAGGAAGCAAAAGGGAGACTGTGAATGGCATAGTGCCAGAGGAGGGCATGGGATTGGCTTTTTGGAGTTTGTATATTGGGAGTGGTTTTAAGGTTTTCTTGGGAGGGATAATTTCTTTGATTTTCTTTTTTTGCGTATGGGGGGGCGTCTTTTATTATTATTTTTTTAAATTTGCTTTGGTGATTGTTTTTAATATTTTCCCCCTTTGCACCATATTCTTGCAAATATTGTGCACTGGTTTTGTTTTCAATAAGAAAAAAAAAGGTGCCTCGCTTCTTTGTAAGGAAGCAGAAATACAATCCAAAGAGAGAAAAGTAATTTTCCACAATCACTATCTCTCATGTCTGAGTATTATGATCTGCATTCCTCAGGAGAAAATATGCTTCATTGCATATTTGCAACCCACCTATGTGCTCATAAAATGAATGTATATCTGAGGTGCATCATGTGCTACTGAATGTATATCTGAGGTGCATCATGTATTACCACAACGCAGCTGTTTGTCCAATGCTGACTACTGCACAGGAAGGCAAAAAATAGAGTAAAAACAAAATGATAAATCAGACTAAGAGTTGGAGAGAATTAGAGAGAGAAGGGGGGAGATATTCTTCTGTGCTTAGTTCCTGTGGAAAAAATAATCTCCTCAGTCAGAACATGAATTCTTTGCAGCAGTGCTATTCTTGTGTCTCGAGTCACTGAAGATGACCCATTCATAAGACAATAATATTGACTTTTTAGCTTCTTAATATAGCAGTGAACTTGCAGTTTTAGAAGCACAGTTTAAGTTCTGGAGAACACCTCTCTTTATCAAGTCTCTGCATTTCTGGAACACAGTGGTAAGCCCCTTGCTGATTCCAGTTTTAGTCATCCACTAAAGTAACAACTGGAAACAGCTGGTTTCTATATCCCTCTAACAGAGTCCCTTCTCCATATGCTGTTACAAAAGTTCCTAAAATTTAGACATCTTCCTGAGATAAATAGGTCTAAGATTTCAGACTGTGTTTTGGCAAGCTGAATCAGTCTGCAAAACCTGCCTGAGTTCTCTGCTCAAAATTCAAGTTGGATCTGCTTTGGGACAGAGAGATCTTTGGAAAGCTGCTTCTCCTGCTTCTCCCTGCAGCCACATAGCAATGAGACGTGCCTGCAGCAGTGGGAGAAATATTTCACAGGATGGCTGGGGTCAGCTTGGTCTGCTAAAGCAGGGTACTCAAGACCATGACCAGTCAAGGTTTTGAACAACACTAGCAGCTTTGAATCCCTCTATTGATACATTTGCCTTCTGAAGTAGTTTTCTCTGAGTCTACAAATAGATTATACCTCTGACAGAAAATAAAATATTCAAATCTTTGATTTTTTTTAGTCCCTATATGACTGTCATCTTAAAATTTACATTTACCCTAAGACTCAATACAAAGGCCATAAAATTAATTATGTGAGTTGGATGTAGTTATTTTTCAATATATATGAGATTTTTCAGGTCTAGTTCTGATCTCAGGTGTTCACATAAAACCGCATCCTGTGAGACATGCTTTAATCAGTAAGAAATAGCAGCCACTAGGAGACTATAGTGAGTATTTTCTTAGGGAGCTGGAGTTGTCTATATTTGTTATGTGTAAGAAATGGGTTTCAATCTCATTAAAACCAAAGTGAGTCTTTAGAGAGACCTCCAGCAGTGGGCTTAGGTCAGAGGCTTCAGTAAAGTGCAATTTGATTAAGCTAGAAATGTCAAGCTATGAAAGCTTGGAAGAAACTGGGTTATGAAGGTGAGAGAGACTACCAGACCAGTTTCTGTATAGGGCTGGCTATGAATCCATGAGTTTGGATTAAAACCTGGAATTCTGTCTGTATTTGAGTTAACAGTGGAAAGTCAGGTGCAGGGACCAGTTAAGATGTAACAGAATGCAAGGTAATGGTCTGTGTTTAGATTTAAGAATATGCATGTTTCTGTTTTGACTTTGGTAACTAGACTGTCATTATGGCACTCTGAAACTTTGAGATATGTGTAAGAGGTACCATGTTGGAAATAGCATTTATGGGCCATGATGCAGTGTGACATAAAAGCTGATAGAAGGGCAAATTTGGGTTTTAGTACTTGTACCGATCAGAACAATTTTGGCTTTTTATAGTTGACTTCTGCTTTTCAGAATGCCACACATTTGGAAAAATTGTGCATGATAGTCTGCAAGTGACAAATGATGGTGGGATAACACAGGACCACTAAAAAGACTAGTCTTGCTTTACACCTAATGTCATATTATAGATATGTTACTCTCCACATATAATTGAATTTTAAAAATACTTTTGAAGTAGATAAAATAGATAGACAGTTTCTTATGAGAGTTGTATGTTAGTTTTGTGAGACATTCTGTTGTTGCATTTTTTTTAACTCAACACCAAAACTAATTTGTACCTAATTTTTTGTGGTTCTGGTGAACAACTGGTTATTTAACAAAAGTGGTAAGAAGACAGAAACAAATATCTGGTGTGCTATTTCAATGCCTAATAACCTAAAGCAAAGTCAGACAATCACAGTGAATTTTTTTTTCTCTGCAGTACTGTCCATTTCGTGGCCAGAAAATAGATGCTTAGTCCTTAAAACACTAAACTGAGACCAGTGACACCAGGAGCTGCAGTGAGGTCCTTATACCTTCCTGAAAAATCTTTTTCCTGCTTTACTACATCCATCCCACTTGGACACTGCATTCTAGAGAATAAATCAAGCAATGATTTTTAGCTAAGTGCATGCCTTTAGTCTTGTATCACTGCACATGCGAGATACTTAAAATATTGCTTAATAAGGCAATGAATTGGAGTGAAGTATAACCCTTGTAGGAACAAGAGAGAAAGGGTAGGGAAGTCAAATCTTTCAACATCAGAGGAAAGAAGCAATGTAGGAGACCTACAGAACTATCATATCTGCCCTCAAAAATTGGCTGGTCAGGGCAACAGTCTGTAATCCATTGCCTCCAGTAGAGTATGAAACATGAAAAACTCAGAATCCTGGGAAGACAGGACTGCTGGGCATCAGCCAAGACACGTATTCTCAGTTCTGAGTCCCCCAAGGGGAGGAGAACCAGGCTGGGGATCAGCGTGTCACCAGGCTCTTCCTGTAGTGCTGCTGTCTGTAAAACAGCTCCCATGTAAATCTTCACACCTAGAGACAACCTTCATCAATCGACAAGGTGTCTATTTTTTTTCTAGGTGATAATGTTGCTGATCTGTATTTAGACTGGGCTTTGATACACTAAATCATATTCATCTTGTAATATTTAACTTCTAGAAGCAAGACTTTAGGAGAATGTGATTTACAGGAGCCATTCTGTTTGTTCTGAGATCAGCCAACTCCTGCTCTGGACAGAGAGACGCGAATATATGTCAATTGAATGTATGTCAATTTAACGCAAACCAGAAATTTTTCTGAACTTAAA
Organism: Cyanoderma ruficeps; assembly: GCA_008694505.1. Lineage (NCBI taxonomy): Eukaryota > Metazoa > Chordata > Aves > Passeriformes > Timaliidae > Cyanoderma > Cyanoderma ruficeps. The sequence goes on from VZDJ01007749.1 coordinate 42,583,532, forward strand.
ATGCATCTTTCTGGCAAGCTGCGTGAGAGAAGAGAATTGTTCTTTGGCTCCTCAAATCTTTCTGTCACGCATACACAGTTAGAGGAACTTTCTACTGAAAGTAACCTGAATCCACACAAACAACTGAAATAAAAATATATGTTCCTGATATACACAGGTCTGGAAGGTGCATCTTCCCTTGAAAATTAAGCTCTAAAATTTTGGTTAGAATAATGATTATTATCAGAAGGATCATGCTCCTTCACAAAAATTTAATATATATTTATAAATTTAGAAATTAATAATGCTTTTGTTACACAGTATTTACATAAATACAAGGAAATGTAAGAATTATTTTAAAATAAGGAGTTGACTATGTGTCTAAAACTCTCCTGAGTCCAGTGCTTGAGGCTACACAATTTCTGGCAGAGGAGAATAACTACACTTTATGCTTTAGATATTTCCTTGATGTTTTCTACGCTCCAGAATGACAATTTTGGGCATTACTATTTCATTACTTATGCATATTCAGATTATACAGTACTATTATATCTCCAGATGCACTATTTCTGTTTATTCCTTAATTATATATTTTGGATAACACCATACGGTTTCCCCCAGGCCTGACATTTCCACCTTATCTTTTATCCACTGAGTATTACACATTGCAGGGTGATTCATCAGTTTCTTAAACTCAGGTTGAATTACGAATTCAGGGTCATCCAGTAATGCAATTAACTGGTCAAAATACCAATTATGCTCTTGCACGGGATCCCATTTGAAATGTCCAAAAAATATCTCAGACCAGTGTTTGATTAATAACTTTTTCAACCAGCACTATCTTTATGATGATTTCATGTAGATTGTTTTTCCCTAGGTCTCTGAAAACACTAAGAGCAGTTTATATAGGGTCTGAAGTTTCCCTTCCATGCAGTAGCACAGCTATCCCACCAAAGGAGGATCTTAGTCATGCTGATGTGATTTACCTTGACAACTCCACACTGACTGCTGCTTATCACTTCACAATCTCTGTTGTTTACACCAATTCTTTAATGCATTTTTTTTCATGACCTGTCTAATATAATGTCCTCACTTAAGACAAGCTCTTTATTTCCCTCCTGCCTGGGGACTCACCGTGTCTTCTTAAATTGCTTAAATTAGTTCCTGCAGAATTTCCTTGGCCAGTGCCGGGTTAAACAAGGGCACACCATCATGAGCACACCTCCTCTCAAACTCTGTGTTCATGGTCACTGTGGTCATCCAGAAACCAAAACAGGATATCCATCATTTTCACCATGTTCACTTTGCCAGCACAGTGGGTAGCAGGATGTGTAAGTCTCAAAGTGAATAAAGCCACACCGATTGATTTTGGCTGAAACTGAAGAGGTAACCATGGCAACAGGAGGCGAGAAGCACAAACTGTTGCATTGACAAGCACTACATGGCCAGGCTCCCTGGCACTATTTGCCCTGACACTAAATTTATAACAGAAGTTTCTCTTCTGTGAAATCATAATCTCCGCCTATTGTTTTAATTAATTATCATATGAAACTTCTCTCTCATCCTGATGCCTCACCCTCATGAAATATCCCTCTCTCCCTAGGTGATATCAAGCATTTCTGCACTTGAAAGGAGCTATGAACTCCACCACTTAAGGGAAAAAAACCCAAAAACAGCCAACCAACCAAACAAAACAACTGAAAATAGCCAAGCTTTTAGACTCAAATTCCTTAGCTACAGGCTTACATTTTTCTTTTATTCTTAATTGTGCTGAAGATTGCTGGAGGCAAACAAGAAAAACAGGAATCAGAATGCCTCAGCCAAGCGGTTCTCTAGTAATTGTCCCTGGAGAAAACTCTGACTGTGCTTTACAATTAACCAGTCTAAATCAATAAATGCATACAATAGCAATCTTTTATAGAAGAAATTATTTGTCCTTCCTAAAACTTCAGACTGAAAAACCCCAACCTTTCAAACTTTTTTTTTTAAACAGAAGAGGAAATAACTAGCACCAAGGCAGGCAATCATCCTCACTGATTTTCCCTGATTTTCATTAAAATATATGTCTGCAATTTACCATGTGTCATCAGCAACTATACCAAAATATATTCATGTACTATTACTTCTTGATTTTTAGAGATCTGTTTTGAAATTAGTGATTCTGATAACACTTGTAGCCAATGTGAAAACATAGAAAAGCTCCGTTGATTCAATCGTAATGAGGAGAACTGGCAAAAATACTCCTTATCATAGTCAGAGCTTCTTGATATCCTTTATCTTGAAATATGTGCTATAATCACTGCTCCTATGATACTGAGAATTCAGTGTTCTTGGATATATATCAAAACCTCCTATGATTTCAGGGCCCATGTGTGGGCAATATTTATCAGCAGTGAGTCTGGATATGCTCAACGGTGACTTTTCTGTGCACATAGATCATGGTAGGATAAGGGCCAATGTCATAAATATCTGCCTTCTCTAACACAAACTTGTTCTCAATTCATCTAACCACAGAGAACCAGAATTCAGCAGAAGTAGTTTCTACACCCAAGTGACTCCAACAAAACCACTGTAGAGCCTATAACTAACAAAGAGAGCTGCCCTTGTGGGACCTTTTATCTCAGAAGCCTTTGCCACAGGGCTCCAAATCTGAATCACTGTCCATAAAGTGTCCTAAAGCAAGCCATCCACACTTGCGGAAAATATAACTCTTAGGACACCTTTTTTTGGTTTTTTTTTTCTTTTTTTTAACAGAACGAGGTTACCATCACTATCTAAAATATCTGAATCATTGCTGGTTTTAAAATAGACATTTTTACAGTGATTCCTTAAATGGCTATAAGATATAAATGAAGGAAAGGAACTCTCTCTCCAGCATTTATAAGACAATACATTTTCTGTGCAGATTCCCATCCCAACTGTTAGATTTGCTTCTTCTTGCTAATGAGGAAAAATAATAATATAAAAATATCTTTTCCATATAGCCTCTTGGTTACTTCACCACTTGTATAGCAGTTGCAGTAGTGAGGAGTTTTGTGTAAACAAATGTATCCTTCTTCAATATATATTTTTCATTAAAATTTTCTGAAAGCCTTAGTGTTGTACTTTTATTAGAATTGCAATGATCAAGCACAGAATTTAAACTCAGATGGATTATTAAAAGTCACAAATCAAGAGCACATGCATTAAGGCAATCTAGTCTCATTGAGTATAGCGCCAAAATGGCATTATGCTGCTGGATATTGAACATAAATCCTCCTAAAAGATGAAAGGTAGAGCTTTATATGCCTTTTGAATCAAGATTTTTTATGAATCGTAGTTCTTCAGCCCTAGACAAGTGCTAAAATCTGTAGTGTGTCTGATCAATACAGATAAATATTGATCTATATTCTGTGTGCAAGAGGCATAATTTGACAATTTACATTAATACATAATTTGTCAAAACAGATCTTCCAAAAAGAATCAAATGTGAAACACTTTTGCCTGCAATCTTTGCTGAATTGCCTCAGAACAGCTCCTGCAAATAATGATTTACATATTCTTTAGCTTAAATTTCTGGAGCACTTTTACAGCTGTAATACTTGAATGTTATTTTAAGTTAAACCAATGACATCCAAATAAAATCTAACAGACTAGTAATTCTCTGAAGATCAGGCAACTATTACCTTGGCCTAGGGAAATTTTACAGCTCTAATATTTCATGGCTGGGAGATATAAGGACGTTTTCCTCATTTGCTGAGAAGTCCATAAAGAAAGGGTACATATTTTAAGTAAAATAAGGACAAAATAAATGGTCTACTCTGTGTCTGTCTTAGCATGAGCATCACAAGTGCCAGCCTCCAAACATTTCCTGAAGAAAATTTTCTACTCCCTTCTGCAAAAATATTTTTGTTCTGGCAAGAATTCCACAGGGGCATGTCTGACCATGGGAACTCCAGGAGGTTTACAGTAAGCAGTTGGAGGACAGTGAACATACCCAGAGGCATAAAAAAATGGCCATAAAGACATAACTTTAACAGTATAGATCACTTTTGAGGTGTCAATAGGTGATTATCTATTTTTATTTCTGTTCTACAACCGTGGTAGAGTAAGGAAAGTCCGTGGAAGTCAGTGAAATGCATCAATAACATCCCTGCATACAGGATTATGCATGTAAGTATGTGTGCAGGTGGGATCATCCTTAACTATTCACTGTGATATGCATGAGGAATTGCCTTGTGATTGTTTTCTGAGCAGTAATCATTCATTTTCTCAGGTTATGCAATAAGTTTGAGAATGACAGATTGAAAATTTTATAAACCTACGTTAAAATTGTGGTTTTGGCTATTAATGTCACTAATACGCAACAAATTTCCTACTCATCATTATTTCCATGCATCGCTAAAAGGAAAGAAGTCCCTTCTGCATATTTTAAACTAATAATATTCTAAACATTGATTTATTGATTTTATTTCACTTGATATTCTATATTATTATTTTTAAAATTCTGTACTTTCTCAGTTACTAGTCCAAAAAAGCAAAAAGATCTGTTTGAGCTGACCAAAAAGGACAGTCCCAATTGGTTGTGTCAGCAAATTAAAATAAGAATTGTTCATCACTTAGTCTTTCTTACTGGCCACAAGAGAAGCATACAGACTGTGCTCTAGCAGGCTGAGATGGGATGTGCTTAACTAAAGGATCTCAGTGTCTCATTAAGAGCAATGAAGTTTGCAATATCAATTCAACAGACATTATTAGAAAGATGTTCTTAAATTATTAACTTCCAACCTCAGCGAGGGGTCTAAAAGGAAAAGGAATGCAAGACAAAGGAACTGTTGAAGGATTAAAATAAGTAGCAATTACAAATGCAGTGAACAACATTTTGAATAAATGCCACTTTTGTATAAATTTAAAGTTCCTAATTTGATCTAATATTCTCAAAAATGTTGGACAGGTGGTGAAACTTGAGTATACAAGTTCAAGGAATAAGTTCTAAATAGATGTACTGAAATTTAGTTGCAACAGTGAACCTGTTTGCTTGAAAAAAAGAAATGTTTCACCTAGAGATGTTGAAGAAGACCAGTGTCTTTGGATGAAAATCTGGTGCAAAATTTTAGACAGTCACACAGGAAAAATTTGAGCTATAAGACTGAAAAGAAAACCTCTTAAAAATTGAAATTTTTGCTCGAGTTTGCTCTTTTGGCCTAATGCTTTCCCTCATGAACCAATAAGATCAAGCCACTCAAAAGCTGTATGCATCTTTAAATTCCTTATCACTGTATAACTAAATACAGATTGTTTTTAATTAACATATCACACAACACTATACCTCAGCTTTGTGCACGAGTCAGTACAGAAAAGTCTGAAAATGAATGTGCTGATTATTAAACGATCCCCAAACTATTTCAAATGACCTTTTGTGGCAAATTTCAAGCCACAAGTTCATAAGTTGTCTCATTATTGCCCACTGCCAATGGAATTGCAGCTTGTGCCATCCCCATCTGCTGCAATTTCTTGATCTTGCTGTTAAAATATACTTAATTAGATGCAATGAAATTTAATTAAAAGAATTTTATGACACTAAAAGCATGTGCACTCTTGCTTGTATTTCCTACATCTATTAGTGCAGTCTCAATTTGACTCCATAAAAAAACCAACACTGTTTTGAGATCATGTTTGCTTTTTACAGATACCCTGGCTCATTCAGTGTAGTTTGCACACCTTTTCATTGTTTCCCTTTGTCCATCATGCAGCCCTATTGCTTGTTTTCTGCATGCTACTTAAATATATCCATGAACACAAAATTATGAATTTAATAATTAGCTTTTCTTAGCAGACCGTGCATACAGCATTGCTCTTCAAAAATGATTTTAACCTTTCTAGGATATGATTTTGCAAGACATGTTGACATATTCTTGAGAGGGCACTATAGCAAAATAACACTTATTCCACAAGTGCACATTAAATTAGAAGCACCAATTTGAGATGCTGCAGGACTAGGTTTTCAGATAAAATTTTCTTTTATATGCTCGAATTGCAGCTCTCATTAACTGTATCTGCAGGTTTTCAGATACTCTGTAAATTAGCAATATACTAGTGACCTGTCAAAACCACTGTTCAATAGTGTCATTGACATTATTTGTTCAATATCACCATCAGATCTGCATGACAGAAACCAGTACTGAAACCAGTTTCGGCATCTAGATGTAAAAATTAAGACATACCTGGCAACCCTTTGTCTCACTGAAAAGAACCCTTCCAATTTCTCCAGCAGTCCAGGCAGAGTTTCACTGCACAGCAATACCTTTGGGTATAAAGCATTGGCTCTGTGTCTAAGAACTCAATGCCTTCTTGGGAATTGGCATGCTAGCTTCTTCTAACTCTTCAAAGTTTGACTTTTCATGTGTTACTCCTAAAAACATGGGAAATAACTGATAAAAATTCATTAAGCTTTAGTAGACAGAAATTCTGACCCAAAAAGTTACTGTCTTTCACAGAATTTATTAAAAATTTTATGATCACACCTCAGTTAAGAGAAATAACTGCTAGCATATAGGAGAGGGCCATTTCCATGAAACATCACTTCTAGAAGACACAGTAAACTTTTGTCTATGGGTTGTCTTGTGTCTTCTGACAGCAAAGTAATACTGAAGCTCAAAAGCAGAGATCAGTTGCTATGAGAGATTATGTCACAGGGATGTTCTGTTTCTTTCCAGACTGTCCCTTTGCAGTTTGGAATCTTTGTGCTGTATCTGACAGAGGGAAAGAAAAAAAANAATACAAAGAAAAAAAAAAAAAAAAAAAAAAAAAAAAAAAAAAGGTAAATTAGAAAGGATGAAAAAGTAGTAGGAGACCTGTAGAGAGAAATTCATTAGGAGAAATCATTGCAGGAACTGTATATTCCCCCAGCAGCTAAGGCAAGCTGAGTAAATCTTAGTAGAACCAACAATATTTACCAAACTGGCACCAAAGTTTTAACCCTCAGGGTATCACAGTAAAATTTCTGCAAAAAGTTAAAATTAATAGAACCAGTTTGTTTATTCCTTTCTTTCTATGCTTAAAATCTTTGTTCTGAAAAACAGTGCTTTGCTAGTAGCTCCCCCAAAGCATCGCCTTAAAGCATGAAAATTACAACAACAACAACAAATATATATGCAAGAAGACCAAATTATTTGTTGAGTAAGGATTTTTTTCTTTGTTGATCTGATCCGAAAGAAAAAGTAGATTCGACAATGCAAAGCACTTTGTGGGCTTTAATTCATGTTGATAACTTTTAATGTTTGAAATAAAAGAAAAACAGATTCTCCAGACACAGATGATGAAGGGACAAAACTGCTTACACCAACAGAGATGTAACTCACACTCTGAATTCCAGTATGCTTTGAAAACTACTCAGGAACTTATGAGCAACTGTGTTTCTGACAGCATAATTCTCTTTGGTTCACAATATGAATTAAATGCTATGCAGTTTAAGTCCTTTTTTTTCTCAGAAATATACTGCATTATTCGTAACAAGTAAACAATACATGGCTTTGTACATTCATTTTTTTTGTCTATTTGGTCCTGTACTTAAATTTTACACTTGGGAAGTAGGGAAGTAGTTTTGTTTTCTTTCCCCCTAGCTCTTTTTTTACTTTTTAACATAAAGCAGAAGTTATCTTACTTCAATTAGAGATATGGTTATCTTTATCACAGAGTAGTTATATTCATAACATACTGTGAAATGCTTTCCCTTGTAGAGTAGTCATCTGTGGCATGTTGCAGCATTACATTTACTCAGTCAAGATAATGAATTTACAGTTAAAGAATGCTAAACATACAAATCACAGTGTAAACTGAAGTAAAAAATATGCAGATAAATGCAATGAGCCTTTCTATTTCAACAGTGATTTGCAGACTTATATTTGGCAAGAGAAGGAAATGGGAAATACTGTTTCTGTTGAGCATGGATACCATGGAAATGTATATTATGATGTGAAAGTGTATATGGAGGGGAGGAGGAGGTGGAGTAGGTACTACATGTCATCTCTTTCCATTTCCATATCCTCTCACCTTTTGCTTTTTCATCCACAGTCTTGTCATCTGCTTCATTTATATTTCCATCTTTCAAAACTTGGGTATTTGCTTTTAAAGTTCTATCCCAGGTTCATCAGCTCAGCAAGGTCTGCAAGTACGTGGCTGTCTACCCTGAAGGAGATGCAATAATCACACGTTATCTGGAAGCACCTGGCAAGTCCAGAGGCAGCTTAACCCCTCACAGAACTCAGTGTTTTGGCTTTCCCTCTGGCAAATTCCATAAATCCTAGAAGATGGGAGCTCCACAACTTGTTCTCATGATCCTGAGGAAAAAAACAGGATGACATCTGAGATGTAAAACCCTCATATTCTTACAGTCCATTTGTTTCTCTAAACTAAAATCCTGCTACACATTTAAGTCAGAAATATTTTAGTGTTATTACACACTATGCCTACATAATATTTCTTGTTATGTCTCTAGTGTTTCCCCTTAGCCATTAGGAAAATCTTTCATTTTGTCTCTCAGAGAGGTCCAGTGATAGATGCTACTTGCAGTTAAAATTAAATACTTGATTCACCAAAGCACTGGAAACATTTGAAAAGAGATTAGGCATTGATTTTCCTGTATACTTTTGCTCTGTTGCTCACTTTGGTTTTTTACTTTATTCTTCATGTCTTCTAAGTTATTGTTATCCTCTTGCAGACAAAAACATGGTTTTGTGTGAAGCTTAGCAGTTAGCTAAGAGAAATAGCTGAAAATCTGTTAGCATAAAAATTACTGGTTTTGGAGTTTGATCAGTTCCCCCCAAATGCCACAGCCTGCTGGGTGTGCACATCTGCTCTCCTAAGTGCTGTGAATTTGTTGCATTTGTTCTCTCTGGAATTAAAACCTATACACCAACACAGATCCTTCAGCAAATTCACACAGTTGACTTGATTTCCACTTGTAATACATCTATCCACAGCATTGTCTTGTTAATATTAATGCCTCTGCATGCAGACAGCTGATATAAATGAGTTGCTAATGGAACAGTTAGTCATCAGATGCCAACTTTTCTATTTAAAATGTTCACACAAGTTAAATGAGACAATAGCTGTTGTGAAATGCATGAAGTAGGATTAAACCTGTAGCTGAATATTGCCAGAAGTTCTGGACATCACAATTTCAAAAAGAGCCAGTGGAAAAAAAAGTACATCAAAGCTCAATAAGGATAATCAGAGGTGCAGAATGACTTCTCTACATGACAAGATTGAACAGGTTCTTCATCTAAGAAATTAAATAGATGAGGAACAGAAGATAACAGCATGGAAAACTGTAATTCACATGAAGAAGGGATATAAGAAATTGCTATTGACCTCAAAGAGCTGAGGGAGTCATATGGTAATACAAGGCAAGAGAATATAAGAAAATATAAGAAATTGCTATTGACCTCAAAGAGCTGAGGGAGTCATATGGTAATACAAGGAAAGAGATTTAAGACAATCAGGAAGGGGTACTTTTATGATTTGTGTAATCACTCAGTAGAATTGCTTTTCCCAGGTCGGTTTGGATTTGCAAGGTATAAATGGATTTGAAAGCTCAAGGAAGTCCAAGCCAATGAAGAAGTGTTTACTAATGTCCAGTAGTTTGTGACAGCAGCAAAAGTAATATTTTTTCTGGAGGCATTCAGCAGCTTTACACAGCAGTAGGATCTCAGGGGTCTGCAAACAGATATTTTGGAACATGATAACATTTTTTTGGGTATTTTAAATAGGTACAATAAAAGAAAATAATTGTACATTCTTGCTAACTTAGAGATGAGTTAATTGAACAATAACAGGAGAGTTGTGAATAGCTTCCATGCCTGAAGGAGAGAAATCTTTCTGCATGTGTAGGGAGGACATATGAATGAGGATCTGATGGAGACACTGACTTCCAACCAGAAAAGACAGCTCCAGCACCTACTTTTACATGAAAAAAGATGTAGAGCAAAAGCTTCTGCCTGGACATCCTTTTCTGTCTTTTTATGCTGCACATAAAAGTGCCAGAGCGTTAAGTCTCAGGCTTCGATCCCTGGCCTGACTTTGCAAAAAGGAAAAAATCCGACTTCTGGGAAGTAAATCCCGAATTCCAGGGACAGTTTCATTTGTGAATGCAAGGTGCATTACAGCATCTTCTGAACTTCCAGAAGAGGCTGGGCAGTTCAAGCAGATGTAAACCCAAAATCTTCAAATGTGTCATTGCACCATCCAGTTATATCAGCAACACTGAGTATGATGTTCTTTATTTACATATTGGCTTTTTCTAAATATATATTAGAATGAATACTGTTTAAAATTATCTGGGTCAGTGCCTCAATTATTGCAATGGCTATGGGAAGTGTTAGTGTAAACCAACAAGCTCTTTTACTCTTCTGCTTTTTTCTGAGCTCCTTTGTACATTTGGCAATATTATCCCAACAGAAATCTTACTGAACTCTCTTTTGACTTAATAGTTCCTCTGAAGTTTATCTATACTCTGTATTGAAAACTTCCCCTCTGCCACAGGAAATCTGGTAAGAACTCTGAGAGTTTACACTTGTGGAAGCTGAAGTCTTAGTGTCTTGATAGGAGTAACATTGTTTAAGTCCTACTTTAAAAGTAGAAATACCTGTTTTCAGGTGATTCCAAATAATTTCTGATTATAATATTCCAAATGAGGATATTTTCATGATTTTTCTAGTACATGTAGGTAAGCATGACCACGGAATGTAAAATAATAAACAAACAGTGGTATTACCAAGAATAACTTCAATAAATTCACTTAGAGGCTGGAAGTAATTTAATTTATTTTTGTTTAAAAAACAGTGACATTGTCTTCTGCTTTCTATTTTCATTCTGTTCCTAACTTACACAAGTTTCACCACTGCTAACAAGCCACATGAAGTAATTAAAAATGAATAAACCAGTGAAAGCTCCACAAGGGCAAGAATCAGCTAAGTAACTGTCATCAAGCCCTGAAATAAGTGTAACAGCACACTGAGCTATAACAAACCAAATGAGCAAATACAAACTTATTAGAACACGAGGGAAAAAATAAGTATTTTATTTACAAACCCAGGGAAATAAGTCAGGATTAAAATATAAATCCTGGGAAAGAGAGGGAAGAACCCCAGTGATCACTAACTGGGAATTAACTCCAGAACATGATAGTCAGCTGGACCATAACCCTACACTTCAGTACCAAACTCAGCATCTGTGTACAGACACCTCATCCTTTAATGGTAAGATTCTGACCCTTCTTTTAGTGGTGCGTTAGAGTGGACCCTTGGAATGAGGATTCCACAGAAAATACTACTAATTTAATTTTGATGCCATGCTGTGGATCAACACGAAAATCTTTTTTCTAGTGGGTAATGTGTTTTAGGCGCTCAGATTTTGACTATTACATTGACAAAGCTGATCAAGTCTTCAGTGTCATACTGGCCCCGGAGGACAGTGAGAACCAAAGAAATCATGTACTCAGAAGTAAGTGGATATGTCAGGTTGTCTTATAGAGAAATCATATTTTTTTCTACAGGAAATGTAGGCTGTGATACTTTCTCATTTCATGCCCTGGTATCTTCCACACAGGAAAGAAGAGGAGACTAAAATGAAAATTTTCTTTAGCAATATCAGCCAAATAATGTATTTTTTTCCTTTCTAGATTTCTTTCTGTCAGGCTTGCAAATACAAACCTCTTTAATGGGAATGTATCTGATATAGTACAATACCAAAATCCAATATATCTATATGATCTAAATAGGCAGGGAACATTAATTTTTAAAAACATTTAAGTATGGGGAGTTTCTATTCATCTGCAACATTAATGGCTTGATTCTTCACTCCCTTATTGTGTAGGTCTTTGGAGATATCCTAATTCACTCAGAAAGTAAAATTAAAACTCAAAACTCCTCCAAAACAAAACTTAGGTCAAGGTACCTGTGCAAGTTTTCAGTACTAGTGACAGGAAAATTGTATCAATTTGACATATTGAAATAAGGTATTCTATTCATTGTTTCACATTGAGAATTTCCCTATTTTTTGTTTGCTAACTAAAACAGGGTTTGAAATTCTAAGAATATGCCAAAAAATGACAATTCCATTCCAGAAATGGAATTTTGAATGTTAGGCTTATTCAGACTGAAATAAAGCATTTAAAAAATATTAAACTATCTGGCTAGACCTGGAGGGTATTAAGATTAGTGAGCTTCAGAGCCCTGTGCCTACAAATTGCTACAGCTGTTTTTATCAGCTAAATTCATGATATAACAGATGATACAGGAATTGTTCAACAAAGCTTTTAAAAACTTTACAAAACTATGAAGGTTACGCTTAATTATATGACATTAATTGCCTTTATTAATTAATTCTCTTCTGACTGAATCTAAGTACTTTGCAGATCTTTCACAGGATCACTATATGAAAAATACATTACCATATTTGCCTATTTTCTCTGTCAATATTTGCATGATAGTGTTTAGGTTTTATTTTCCAGAGCTCTCGCATTTTTATAATGTAGAGTTATCTTTCAAAATCTATATTTATGATAGAGAAAATTTTTCCTGTTCTTACAGTATCATTACATGCAATTTCTGTGACACTGTAAATTTAGAAACATTTAATAATTTCTGTCTTATAGAACATCTAGCTAGTGACATGCTGTCATAAAATTAATGTTGTAAAATATCCATGTATCATCTTTAAAGACTAGTATATAATTCTTCTGCTTTTCAGGAGAAGATAACATTTTCAATAGAGAATATAAACATGCACTCTTTAGAAGACTATGTTTTCTAGAATATCAGTGAAAGTGTTAAGATTTCAGGTGTTTGTGGCACATATAAGAAAAACACAGTTTACTTCAAAATGTACATTTTTCTGGTGATACCCCTTAAGAGTTGCTTTATTGTACTCAGTGTTAATATTTTTTAAAAAAATTATAATTTCTTAGGCATGTAAATGAAACAGGAGTCTTTTATTCAAAGAAAGAGCATGAGTTGGTACAAACAGCTATGCACTAGTGAGCAGCAGATTTTACTTATGTTAGTCAATAAAATTAATCTTAATAACCTGTAATTGTTCTATTAAATGATTTTTCTTTCTCAATGCACATGTGAAAGGATTAGGCTTTTGGCCATCTAAGCCCTGCTGAGAAAGAACTCTGCTTGAGAATGGTCTACATCCACTATTTTCTGATGCTGTAAGAGAAATCCCCATGTAATTGGGGGAAATTTGGACAACTGTTTTTGAAGAAGCTTTAACAAAGAGATAGGCTATGTTTGGAAGATTTGGAAGACTCTCTGGGGCTTCCTTTCTTCTGCATTTGAGCAGCTCTGTGATGTGCCCAGGTTAGACAGAGCCCTGATCAGGGAACAGCCCCATGTCTGCTCCCAAATGTGGTCTCTTTTCGAAGCCATCATCAAGCCTGCCATGGTTAGCTCATCAAAACCATTCCAGCACACCAATTAAGCAGATCCTTTGAATCCCAAATCTGGAAAACTTTCTATAAGCCACTGAACTAATTTTTCCTCCTGAACCTTCTGATACTTGCTCTTCTTTTCATAACTTATGAAAAATAAATGAATTTCAAGATGAGATTACTAATAACCACAGCAGGTCAAAAGGTGACCTGCGGAAATGTCCCATTTGTATTGGCTATTTAAGCTAGCTGGCAGCACAGATAACTACTTCACAGTTAAGAGGCTGTTTTCCATTCCAGAATGAGAAATAATAAACACCACTCTTTCATCGGATGTTCTCTGAGTCAGATTCTTTCCACTGAGTTCTAATCTTCCCCCTCCTGGAATAATAAATATCAGTCACCTCTCACTGCTTAGCAAAGGTACTATTTTTAATTTGAAAAGATTTTTTTTTCACTTTCTAACTTTCTTTCTGTTCTGTGCAGATGAAAATTGCTGTATGAATGCAAATTTCATCCATTTATTCAATCATTTTATCCAGCTCCAGCTTTTTGATAAATATGTTAAGACTTGTTTCAGGGACAGCAGAGAGGCTGACTGATTCCATTTGAAATTTAATGGTTACTTAGAGCTTCATGAAAAATTCTCAGGACTAAACCCTTCAATAGGAAGGAAATACATCACTGACAGTTCCAACTATGTTTTAACACTAGATTGTTTTTTTGCTGAGGTATTTTACAAAAGATCAGATTTTCATTTATGAATCCCAAAAATATGTTTGTTTTACATCTGCAGTGACATTTAGACGAGAAGAGAGCTTTATTTCCAAATATTTTAATAAATAGCCACATAGTATTTTTCCCCCCATTCAAAAAGCCACTGTCTTTTTTCATAGTCAGTTTTCCTTTTCATAGTTTTCCTTTCAGTTTCAGCATTTTAACATAAAACATTGCAGGAATGTCCATTATATAACCTTTGAAAATTTTCTTAAATGTCTCTATCCTGTAAAACCATTGTACTAGAGAATTCTTTTACTCTGGTTTTGAAAGGTTTGCCTTGCATAACCTCCTAAACAAGACAAAGGCATTCTGGTATATGGATGATTTAAGAACAGCAAGACAAAATGCTCTTGCACTACTTTGATATTGCAAAAGTGTAACTGATGTGGTGCTTTCTTTGGAGGTAGTGAAATGTTGCTTCAGACTAAGAAAATACCTCATCCACATTTAAGCAGAAGGACAGCATTGTTGCAGAACTTTTTTTTTTTTCATGGGAATGGCCACCAGCTGAAACATGCATTTCAATTTCCAGGGAGATAAATAGCAAATATGCAGATCAAAATTGCATCAGGATATTTTCAAAGAGTAAGGGTATCCAAACTCTACAACAGTTTAATAAGGAGAAATTTTGAAGTTCTCACTCCAGCACTTGTTTTCCAACAGAATAGGTTGGAAAAAACATCTTTCCCAGATAGGCAAGTATGCCTGACTTCGCCTTTGCACAGACAGAATGAGGAGAATGAACTCTCAATATCACATCTGTTCACACCTCTCATGATTTCTGTGGAAGTGTCAAGATGCTCATTTATTTATGAACTCAACCAAGTAACCAAGCATGCATTTTAAAATATTTGTTGGATGTTTTTTTTCAAATATGGTATAAGGCTTCAAAGTTTAAAAGTAAATTAAATATGACACATACCTACCCAGTATTTTTTTTAGAAAATTACTAAAAATTAATCTTTTCTTATTTCCCACCAGGGACATAGATCAATGACTTGAAATAAATTTATGTGGTAATATTTTAGAGGATATCTCAGCTAAGCACTCAAAATAAAAAATAAAGTTAGGAGAAAATGTCACATCTTCACAGAAAGCAACTTTCAGGTAAGTAAAATATGTAGGAACATGAGTCACTTTCTACAGTGCATGGAAGAAAATAATTGTCCCTTTTGGAATTGTAGAAAAGAAGTCAGGAGACAGAAGTTCTTCTCCTGATTTATTTCAGTAACATTTAAAAAGGAACATCAAATTAAATCAGCTTCATTTATCTTGCCTATATGAGCACTGAAAATGCACACGCATAATAAAATAATATGACGTGATGATCTCCAGAATTCTCCTGTGTTTAGAGGAAACATAAGTGTTAAAAGAAATGGAAAGTGCTCTTTTCTTACCTCAATTCATTTCCGCTGTTAGTAGGCTCTGCCTGATATTAGCTATAAGTCTCTGCATAACTCAGCTATTGAGTCTATTTTAAAACTTTCGTTTGCATCCACAAGGGAAAAATATTCAAGGAAAAATCTGTCTCTACTCAAATAAAGGGTTATTTGTGTCTCTGTGCCTCCAAATATGCCCAGTATATCACCTATAGGTAAGGCATGTCTCTGAGGCACCTATGCCTTAATTTGCCTTGTAGCTCAAGTTTTTCTCTTGGCATTGCCCATGTTTCAATTTTTCTCAGCATCACATCTTTATCTGTTTGAATGTATTCTGTTTTATTACAAGTTTGCTTCTTATGCTTTTAAAGCTTAGACCAGATAGCGTTAGTCTGTTAAAATGACTCATTTTCAGAAAAGTAAAGAGAACCAGCTTTCCTTATGTCACTTAAATATTTAATCATAATAATTTGCAAATGCAATATGCATACCAAAGAGGTCTCATTTCAGTAGTGAGGATTTTCTGGTTCTTAATTCTATTGACTTAGACTTCTGAGGACTATTAACCAGCTTTCTTTAAGGAACATGATGTTTCTCATGTCTCTTTCATCAAAGTTATGCGTGTCTTTTTATATTAAAAAAGCTATTTCCAATGTTAATATACTAATTTCTTCACAGAAAGCATCTCTGCATTCATTAGCATCTCTGGGAATCTCCTCCAAGATAGATTTCCAAAATTTTGCTCTAAAACACTAATTGGTGTTAAAACTGTGACAGGCAAAGCTTTAAAACCACAAAATATTCCATTTCAGATATTTCTATTCACCTCATCTAGAACTTTGTATATTCACCTGTAAACCTAAGGCATGCTGTAAAGCAAGAACCTGTAACTTCAAGTCTCAGAATAGAAGGTGAGATTTCTAAGTAAGGAAATCAGTTTTCCTTAGTAAGAAGTTTTCCTAAGTAAGGAAACACTGCTTTTAATTTTTTTTTCCCCCCACAGATGCGTGGGACTTACATACAGGATTTCCCTGAGTCTTGAAGATAATGGAAGTCTTTGCTGATCTGCAGGCTTGAAGCTCTAATAAAATGCAACTACAGGGGACAACAGTTGGAAGGGAAAGAGGCTTTAATAAGATCTTTATGATTCTATCTCCTGTGCCTGCATGCTCATCACTGTTCAGTTTGAGTGCTGCAACTTTCTCTGCCCTTTCTCCCTGTCCTACCTAACAACCTTTGGGTAAGCAACACAGTTTCCCACTCTAGAGATTCATGATGATTGAATAAGTTTTTTTTGTTAAAGTTCATTTAGACCTATCCATTGTTGTAACAGTAGGTTGTTTTTCCAGAGTAATTTTTTTAAAAATAGACAATGGCATTCAACATGAAGTCACATAATCTTTCATCTTAGCTCCATCACTGTGAACTGATCCTTTCTACTTTAAAAAGAAGTTTTACAGCTAATATGGATTTTCTTTTGCTCTGATGGATTCCCTCCCCACAAGTTTGGCATTGACAGTCAGTGCCACCAGCAGAAACGTGGGGTGCACTGTACCCTACAGAGCTTGCCTGTAAAAGCAGCCTTTTCTTTAGCTTGTGTCATCAAGCAAGTTACAGGAGTTCAGGTTCTGGAGAGAAACCTCTGTATCTTGCCTCTCATGAGAAACTGCTAAAGCATCAATTTGTCACTATAAACTATTGAAACTTCTGGTCTAGTCAGGTAAAAGCTTCACGGAGTGTTTTAGAGCACTCTGCCCTCACCTGTGACCACTGGTAGCTCACAGAGAGCTCAAGGCCAGGAGCACCAGGTCATTGCTGAAGACACTCCTGACTGTCCCTATGGCTGTGGTGTGGCCAGGCAGAGCAAGCGCTCTTGAGTGGTACATCCCTCATGGCACGCTGTGCTCACACCTTCCAGCTAAAGCTGCTGTGTCTGCTCATCCTGCTGCTGCTGTGTGTGGTGCCAAGCAGTGGGAATGTCTGAAAGCGATCACACCTTCCTTCTCCTCACACAATCTAGGACAACACTCTAACACAGAGTTTGTGATTCAGCACGCACATGAAACCAGGTTTGCTGCTATATAGGTGGTTGAGAAAGCAAATGATAGGGATTCTAGAGTCATTAAAAATGCAAAGAACATATCACAGGCTGTAGTTCCCAGCACTAGAAAAAATCCAAGTGACTAGTTTTAGTTGTCAGCAGGTTTTCCAAGGTTTTCAGTTCATTTTGGTCTATGTATTCCTAGCTTTAAATCTCCTCCAAGACATTTTTCTTCCTGTCTATCTATCTGAAAGAAAACTTAAACATGCAAATTTTCTTCATTTCCAAAGCTCTTCACAAGCATGTCCATGAAAAGGAGTTTCTTATTCATTATTGTCACCATGACACATGTAACACAGAGCAGCCAGAGCTCAGAGCTCAGACATGAAGTCCTCATAAATTCTCTGCAAAGCAGTAGGAAAACAGTTTAAATTCTTTTTCGCTACGAGTAGAGCACCTGAAATCTTTGAGAAGCCAATATGAAATACAATATCCCAGTCATAATAAGGGATATGAGGAATGAACACACTTTGTGAAAATTAATCTAAAATCACGTACAAGTAATTGTGAGGGATATTTACAGACTCACCAGAACACTGTAGCCATGGAAGGGTTTTATTCTTTATCCTGGTTTCAGTATAGCTCTGCATATTCCAAGTAGGTATACAGTTACTCCTAGCCAGGAAAACACCTTTTGTGGAAATGAGTCTCACATTTTATGGTTCAGACACAAGAGTCAAGTGCTTAAGGAAACAGAAAGTAAGCTTCAAAGCTGAACAGCAAGTCCATATGGAGGTCGCCCCCACCCACTTTCATAAGTCCAAAGATGTCACTTCAAAAGTTCTGCTATAGGTAAAAAAGATACAATCCTCAGAAAAAAACATCTTAAGTTCAGGATTCACAGCTCTCATATTCACAGCTATCATAAGCACAGGAATGAATTCCATTGTGAAAGACTGAATTTCTTTCTTGCCTTTTGTCAGACTAAAGTATTTTCTTTTTACTATAAACTTTTCCTTCATTTAATCCTCTATTGATTTCAATTAAGTTCTCACCAGGTTTGCATCCCAGCTGAGGAGTTTTTTCCCCTCATTCATCTGTTTTTTTGACTGTTCTTCAAGGTTTCAAATCCAATGAAAACCTTAGGGAGTGACAAAAAAAAATGGCACTGTGCTAGGAAATAAACTTCTTGTAATCTGTCACTATGAAATATCTTTAAATTTTCTTTCTTCACAGATGGGTAACAGTGGATCTAAAAAACTAATTAATGATTCTCATGAAATGCTTTAAATTTAAAACTCTTTTGAAGGGTTGTAAAAAAGGTGTTCTTCTCAAGGAGGGTGACAGAGGGAAAACATCAGCTTATGGCTAAAGAACTGTTCTGCAATATCAGAGATGTGTGCATGGCTAAATTTTGCCACAGACTTTCTATGAGATTCTGAGCAAGAAAACTTGGTCTTTGTCCTATCTGTAAATGTCTGACAAGACCTGCCCTGTTTCCTATGGTTTAGTACAAACAGATTTATTAGGACAATACTGGTGAATATCAGGGAAGGCCTGAAAACACACAACTGTCCAGCTGTGCTCATATATATGGCTGCTTTTCCAATGAGCAGAAATATTAATAGCATCAATAAGTACAAAATCTTTGCTTACATATTTTACATCTACTTTCAAAATAGAAGAGGTTGTTTTCTTATTTTTAATTTCAAGAGCGTGTTTTTATTTTAAAATTACACTATCTGAAGCATTTATCAGAAATGTACCTCAGAAATCTCGAAGAAGAGTGATGTTTGACTGTAGTTACAGGAATTAAGATGGGATCTTAGTAATTATCCCATCTTAATTTCTGTTACTACACCAACTGAATATTTAACTCCAATAGCTCCTATGCCAGATGTTAAAGCTAAATAGCCTCTTTGATTGGTGGAAGGAGAGAACTGGGAGGATTCCTGTTAAAAGATAACAAATTATCAAAAAGAAGGCTCTTTGAACAGGCCTCAGGAGTGGCCAGAGCAGATTACTTGTCTGGCTAGGTAAATTCTGCACCGCCTGAAGTCAGGAGGAGCTGAAGTGTTTCGTGCAAAATCATGCAGAAAGACCAATGTGAAACACAGAGCTGCATGCAATGGCACATTTTCTTATACCTCTTATAAAATACAATGCAGAATATCCACAGGTGTTATTCATGATCGCTGTTAGCATTTTCAAATATTAAAATGAGAAGTCTTTGTAAATATTTTTTTTAAAAGGGTTTAAAAAATCAGAGGCTTTTTATATACACCTATCTTTCCACTTTATAAAATGTTAGCTTCTACAGAGGTTTTCAGACGCATAACTGTAGCAGTGTGCATTTTGGGTTTTCTAATGTTCTGTATATTTTGGTATATGTTTGTAATGGTTTGTTCCTACACCCCCATTTCCAAACCCCTGATGGTGTTTTGGTGTTTGACTTTGTCAATCACCTTGTAAGATCTGGAAGATTCTGGGGAAAAAGCCCTAGGATTTGACAAGGTACCCCGGTACCACCTTATTTCATTGTTTTGTTAAGTTCCCCTATTCTGGGTCACACCCCCCCTCCCCCCCACCTTGGATTGGTGCTAAATTTTCCCCTCCTCAAGGTACGCCCCCTGCACTTAAGGTGAGGACAGCAGGGCTGCTGGCACTCTCACTCTGGGGCTCTAGCCCTGGCTCTCGCCCGGTCGCCCTCTCTGCTCTGTCCATCTGTACATGGAGGTAACCAGGTGGAATAAAGCCAGGTGAAACCCAAGTGAGAATCCACTCTTTCTTCCACGCCGTCGACCACGCTTCAGCCTGAGGTTCAGACCCACCAGCTACTCTTATATAGGGGCCAGGGAGCGAGCTAGCCAGTGAAGCAGCTCCCAGGACGCCTCTATACATAACTTTTTCAGATAAGAACTGAAAAGCTTACTATGGCAACTCAGATCAGTGCAATATTGCTCTTGAAAATGAGCCTGCAAGGGAAATGACTTTCTGAGGAAAAATAATTTAAATGTAATGAGGACTCTTTTAAAAAAAAGCTTTTTCTCATTCCCTGCAACACTTACTCTCTAAAGGACAAAGTTTTTGATATTATGAACAACTTTTAATTTGTATGTGTGTTCTGCTAGCCACTGCCCAAGGTGATCATTAGTGTTTTGGTTCTTTTAACTACAGTCTCAAAGATCTGCACACAGTTTCCTTCTGGCACAAGACTTCAGTGTACAGAATCTCAGCTATGGGGTTTTGAAAGGCTGCTAAGAATTGGGAGGAGGGAAAAAAAAGACATTAAACTTCAGAGTTACTGCTGTCTCAGCAGTATTTTTGGTTTACCTATGTATAAATCCCAATATTCACAAGTATGCAGGCAGGAAAGCTGCACAAGGGATTTTCTCTGACACATTCCAAGTTTCGTGAGAGCTGTGCAGTTTATGGCTAACAGCCTGCCAGTGTTTCAGGAATTCTCCTTTATTCTAGCTATGAGCCACTGACTGATTTATCATATTTACCCCTTGTATAAGTTCAATGTGAAATTGCACCACAGTAATTTTATAATTTTATGAAATATTAATGAAAGCAAGAATGGGCAGGCAAGACCCATTGATTTATAGTCAAAATCTGCTGCAGTTTGCAAAGTGTAACTGCTCCTCTCAAATCTTGAACACCAGACGAATGCTGAATTACTTAAATTGTTTTAGTTACCTGAAATTACAGAAAAGATGTATGAACTCTAACGTGAAAAATACTATACTTACACAAAAGTTTCTTTTTACAAAGTACAAGAAAAGATATATAAGTAATGTGAATCTATGTCCTTTACAAGTTTAAAATTTTTAGTTCCTTTGCAGTTCTGAAGTGTTGCATATCTTAAAAAAAACATGAAGTACTGACTGGAAATACATGAACTACATTTGTAAGTAAATTAGATCTGATGGAGGTGGTGTTTTCTTGAAGCTAGGACAGTAAGCAGAAAATAATCACCAAAAAGCAAGTTTACAAAGAATCATGTAGAAAAAGTACACTACCTATCTTAATTACCCACTGAAATTTTTGAAGGAACTGATTTAATATTTTTCTTCTACTTGATGATCTATTGTTTTTAAACGTATGAAAAAATTCTAGGCATGTCTTCACCCTGTGTTTTTAATCAGGACTTCGAAGTGGGGTCAAACTGTCACCATCCCTTGATGTATGGAACAAGATTGTTCATAACAAATTATGTCAATGAGACTCCATCCCAGTATTTTTATAACTATTAAACCAAGTGAAACCTTTTTCATAGAATCATAGAATGATTTGTGTTGGAAAGGATCCTTGAAGACCTTCTAGTTCCAGCTTCCCTGCCTTAGGCAGGGACATCCTTCATCTGCTTGCTTAAAATCCCATCCAACCTGGCCTTGAACACCTCCAAAAATGGGGGATCCATAACTTCTCTGGGCAACCTGTTCCAGTGTCTCACCACCCTCATAGTAAAGAATCCTTTTTATTATTATTATTTTCAGTCTAAATGTACCTTCCTTTGGTTTAAAGCCATTACCCCTTGTCTTCTTACAGGGCCTGTTAAAAAGTCGCTCTCCATCTGTCTTATAACCCCCCTTTAAGTATTGAAAGAGGTAAGTCATAGGTAAGTCAAGAGTCATAAGATGGCTCTGATGACCTCTCATGATTTTCTTGGCTCTCCTCTGGATTCATTCCAAAGGGTCCATGGCTTTCTTATGCTTGGGACCTCAGAACCCGATACAGTAATCCAGCTGGGGTTTTGCATGAGCTCAGTAGAGGAGAAGAATCATATATCTTGAAATGCTGGCCACAGTTCTTTCTATAGCTTTGGATACAATTGTTTTCCTGGGCTGCCAGCACGCATTGCCAGGTCATGTTCAATTTTTCATTCATCAATATCCTTAAGTCCCTCTCTCCAGGGAGACACTCAATGCATTCAGCAATCAGTCTGTACCAATACTGGTGATTTCACCAATCATGGCACAGCACCTTGTATTTGGGGTTGTACTTCAAGAGATTTTCACTGACCCACTTCTCAAGGCTGTCAGGGTCCCCTTGGATGGCATCCCTTTTCTCGTAGGATAGCTTGGTGTATTCTCTAAACTTGATGATGGTGTACTCAATCCCAATGCCTATCTCATTATTAAAGATATCAAACCACTTCCATATGGAAAATGCCATATGGAAAGTCCTCTCCCTGAGGGGAGCCACTTGTTACTGATATCCTTTGGACACTGAGCTGTTCACTACAACTCTTTGGATGCTGCCATTCATCCAATTCCTTATCCATCCAATACTCCATCCATTAATTCCACACCTCTCCAATTCAGCAACAAAGATTTTCTATGGAACATTTTCAAAGGCCTTAAAGAAGCCACAGTAGAGGACATCAGTTTGTCTTCCCTTATCCACCAATTGAGCCACTCTGCCATAAGTCCCCAGATAAGCCAGCCATGATTTTCCTCTTTGTGAAGCCATTCTGGCTGTCTTTAATCACCTCCCTGTCATCCACATGCCTTGACATATCTTCCAAGAGAATCTGTTCCATGGTCTTACAGGCACAGAGGTGAGGCTGGCTAGTTTTTAGTTTCCAGTTTTGTAAAACTGTCTTCCTCAGAAAATCAAAATTCATTATTATGTTGTAACTCTACAAGCTCTCCAAGCTTCCAAAATCTTCCTGAACAGGCACAATTGTTAAGAAATAGCCACAATATTTTGGCATATCCAGATCATGATGTGGAAAAGACAACAGGAGCCTGTGTCTTTTTCCTTTATTAAGTCTCTTTTACATATCTTGAAAGCTGACACATCTTGATACAGACCACAATATCCTAGATCTTTTCACAAAATAATGAACTATCTTTTAAAATGCTTCACCTTTTTTTTTTTTTAATGCAATATCTCACACAATAAATTTCAAAGCTTTGAGGGTTCTCTTGTGCATCCAGGAGATTAAAGTTCCTTCAAGCTGATTGGTAAGAGGAAAACACATAAAAGGGCAATTTGATTTCTGCTGTGAATCACCAGTTACACTGATAGCCTAATACCTTCAAAAGTAAAGTGTGTTGTTTTATGTGTTTTTATATATATGTGTGTGTGTGTAATACATAGAAATTTTGACTAAATATTTTTTACCATCACAATTTGCTTCAAAATATAATTATTATATGAAGCTAGTGTATCAAGAGGCTCGTTAAAGCATGTTTTGTGTGGAGTGCCTTTAAATATACATGCTAAGGCATACCAAAGGATTGCCTAAATACATCAAAATACATGCATTTATCATCAGTTGGAGCCTCAAATGGCTAATCATTAAAATGTCACATCTTGATTTTTTTTCTTCATTATCTGCTTTTCCGTATATGATTTTGATCTCTGCTTTATTAAAGTCAGCATGTTTTGTACACAACAGTCAGTTATATTCTCAGCAAGGATTCCTTCTCTTAGGACAGTCTGACCTTCAGCGACTGAGAACAAAGAGAGAAATTAATTAACTCAAATGCTGCAAGACCCTGCATTAAGATTCTGTTAATAAATTGCAAAGCATGCTAGGAAGCTCAGAAGAATTTAGTCTTTCTCCAAACTAAGATAAAACCCTTGGGGACTCTGGCTGCAGCAGGAACCAAATTCAGTGCCAGAAAATTTTGCAAAAGCAAAACAGTCAAGGAGTAGGATTATGTATGTCCACTTCCTCAGTTTCTCACCTGCTACTCAGGCACCTAAAGACTCTCTGCAAGTTAAGAGAAGTGGTCTCTGTGTTCTGGAGAAAACGAGAAGGGAACTGCTGGTCACAGGGTGAGGCTGGGTCCACAAGGGCTGATGCCTATCATGGGAGAGATAGAGGCAAAATGACACTGATTTCCAGGGATTGCACTCCTTTTCATCCCGAAACAGCATCCCCCAGCAATCATCGGCATGGTGTAGAATAGCCATTAATCATTTAAGATGTCCAAGCAAAGCTGTTTTCTTTCTTCATCTATTAATTGTTCAGTGCAAGTTGAAGAAGGAAAGTGTTCAAGTGGAAAAGAATTGGATAAAGCTTCTCTGCAGAACTGCATTATATTTGACAAATCCAAGAAACAAAAAATTCACTTTCCTCTTGCCACTGTTAGGTAGTTACACAACCAGGGCTCCCCTTTGCTAGCTCATATAGCCTGCTCTAAAGACAGGTGAAAGATGGTATGTGTACTGAGCTTTTCTGGGAAGTATTCATCTGCTTTATGTAACACACTTGTTGAGGTCTGAATGACGTGATTCAAGTAGTTGGATAGAAGGTGGGAGCTTAAACAGTAAAAACATCAGAATGAAATGTACATTTTTCTTCAGTGCTCTTAGCCAAGAGATACAGTGTCCAGGGAAATAATCAAAGGAAAATTTGTGTCTGTTACAGTCGTCAGAGGATGCCAAAAGCCCTGAATCTACGGCAGACAGGCAGATATTTTGGGGATAGGCTTGATATTGTTTCTGAAGAACCCTGCCCCACCCTTAGAAGAAAGTTTTCCAAGGAGGGTCCATGGCACTTCATTTGCCAGTGTGCTGTACTTTAACCCCAGCTGGCAACTAAGCACCATGCAGTCACTCCCCTATCTCCCCAGATGGGACAAGAGCCAGAATTGGGGAAAAACCCAATAAACTAATGGCTTCAGATAAGAAAAGTGTAATAATTGAAGAAAAAAAACATAAAATAATAATATAAAAAGAAGAGTAGGAGAAATAGAGAAAAATCTCAGGAATAACAAGTGATACACAACACTGTGGCTCATCACATACTGATAGATACCATCCCAGTCCCTGAGCCACTCTCACACCCTGTTCTGAGTAAGTGCTGCCAGTTTATATGTGTGACATGATGTTCTGTGCTATGGAATATCCCTTTGGCCAATTCAGGCCAGATGTGCTGGCCATGCTCCCTCCCAGGTTCTTGTGCACCTGCTCACTGGCTGAGCAAGGGAAAGAGAACAGTCCTTGACTTGGGGTAAGCACTACTGAGCAACAACCAAAACATCAGTGTGTCATCAATATTATTTTCACATTGAATACAAACCAAAGCACCGTACCACCTACTAAGAAGAAAATTCTAACCTAGCTGAAACCAGTACACAGGGTCAAGGCTGAACTCTTCTCACCTCCAACAACAAAGATTAGAGAGGACTATGAAAAAGTCCTTTGGTGGTATACTGTGACAGTGTCTTCTCCTCATTTGCACTCTTCTTTGGCACAGGTTTCCGTTAAATAAATCAAACTTGTCAAAATATCACCATAAATCAGGAAAACACTGCCATTTGTTTTGTTTGAAACTGAGCAGGATGCCTACTTTCAAACCACTCAAATAAAGGCTTAGGAGTTTCACAAACCAGTGTTTAAGGGTCATTCTGAGATTCTATGGCTTTTGTGTTATGTTACAATAAAAGTGAAAAGTGCATGGTTACAGGAATATAGAAAATGATGAACGGTTGGCATAAGGGGCTGTTGTGTGAGAGCTGAGGTAGCAGCCTTACTCATATTGTAACATGAATGAAAAGTTACACTTAAGCAAGGGAATTTGCCTACTGCTACGATTTTCATGCAAGCTCTTTGTATTTCAGTATTTAGATCTCATTTACATCTGCAAACAAACCCCACACAAATTAAATTATTCTAAAGAGCACAAGGATTCAGTTAAGGAGTCTCCTCTGTGCTAACAGTCCTGTTATTGCATTTTGAAAGTTCAAAATCTGAGAAAAGCATTAAGTAGTGAAACATTCAAGACTTCATCATGGATAATATTTTGTCGGATTGTTAATGTCATTAAAACAAGAATGACACAGTTCCATGATATAAACTCCAGCCTTGCTGACTTTGATTTCTCCATTAATTCTAATTTTTGGGCAGAAAGTTATCCTCTATAACAGTCACAATTTCTTCAGGGTGTTCTGGAACAGAATTAGAGAAATTTCTGAGTTTTGGAATACTTGTGGCAGTGGTCAGAGTCACTAAAAACAGTCTTTAAAAGAACTGACATTTCATATTTCCCCTTGGCTCCCCATTAGACTGGAACAAGACAATCAATGGACAAACTCTTGTGGAAAAGAGCAAGACAAAAAGACCGCCTTAATTCTGAAAGGATTTTATAACTTCAATCCAGCCCCAAAAATAACAGCTCTCCTATTTCATGTTGACCTAGAATGGTTATTTCTGGTCATTTACATCGAATCAAAAACCTCAGGAGTACAAATCAAAGCAATTCACTGGCAAGATACTTTCAGCTATGGCAAAATAAGGTAATTTCACTTGACAGAACCATTTTGCACCCCTTGAAGAAAAGAATCAAATAGGCTTAACATAAACAATGTTCTAAAGTAATGATATCCAGTTATATACAAGGCAGGAAAAAACAAAGCAGAAAAAGCCCAAAGCAATTATTTTGTTTTGGAGCTGATCCACTGTATTTTAATAAGAACCCTCACAATTACATAATGACTCTTCATGGTTAACAGAAAATAATGTTGTCTTAATTATATAGAATTTAGTTCACTTCTCCAGAACTGCCCACATCTCTTGAGATAAAGACCTGCAGAATGATAAAGCATGTATGACAATTATAAATGGGTAATCAAAGTGCCAGCAGAGCTGGCAGTGTTTTTCCTGCAAAGAGTATATTTTACTAGAGCAGTTCTTAAACCGCTTATGTCAAATATGTTATTAATGAACACTCAAGTTCACACAGAAATGCAAGCTGCAGGACACAGCCCAAAGGCACCCGCAGATTTGGATGGGTTGGAAAGTAGTGACAAAGGGGATAGCTTGGTCTCCATCTCCCCACTGGCTGCAGCTTCTCCACCACACCATCATCAGTGGGTGCAGCTTTTTTCCAGCTCCTTCAGTTCATATGTTGGGTCCAGCTGACTTTGCCTAATGCAATAATCACACAATACCCCCTTCTGCGGTGCTTCCTGATAAAATACAGGGAAAGAGGAAGACCTCACTTCTCCCTCCCCCATGCCATTTGCTCTGAGCCTGCACTTACCCCAATGCGAGATTTTCCTTCTCATGCCCTGCAAGAGCCTGTCTTGTGTCCAGCAGGATATGTATGTTGGCTCCATGTCAGCAGATGCCTCATGCCTGCTGCTATCAAGGTGCCAAGCCAGAGCTAATGAGCTCCCCTGTGATTGCACATATTGGCTCTGGGTGCTGCAGGAGCCAAGGCTGTGCGGCCCCTCTCAGAAAGTCCTTGAGACACCTCCTCTCAAAGAAGGGGTCTCTGCATAGAACAGCACTGGACCTCAAAAGGAGTTTGGTAAATCCCACAGCATTTAAAAATCCAACCAGTTTCAAGAGAGGTGTCACATCATGGCACTTGTTTTCCACAAGTCTAGCAATAGACCAAATGGTGAGTTCTTCCTTTATTTTCTCCTGCAAAGCCCTCTCTGTTCACCCAGCTAGCAAAGAAGCCTATTATCACTTCTCTTCCTGAGAAAAGATGTTGGTAGTTGAAGTGGGTTCTCCAACAGCACCTCTAGATAAATTGTTTTCAATCAAAAAGTCCTTAATCTTCTTTCAGATGTAGTTATCTAAAACACAACTTCTATGCAGTGGCATTTGCCTACAACCCTTTGTCTCCATGATTACTTGCTAATCATAAGAACAAGTACTGCTGATCAGTTTGCCGCCAGCTCAAATTAGTCTTTCATTTAGAGTCATGAAGTTTAAGCTATCAATTCCCTTTTACCTAATTTCAGTTCTTCCTCCCTTACCTCCCCACTAACAGTTGGAAAACCGCATCATTGCAGGAACTTCTGGGTTTTTAATAGGTGTTTCATTGCCTCATAGTGCCCATTACTCAGCCTTAGGAGCTGCTTTGTCCAATGTTTTCCATCCTGATAAAAACAACTGTTTCAATCGTTGGAACGGAAAAGGCAATACATTTAATTGCACCCTGCAGCTCATACACCAGGTTTGCTCTGAGTGATACAGACCTGGACTTTGCAGTTAAGCAGCTAAACCCTGCCTTCCAGAAGAACTGTCTGCAGCCATTTTATTTAGTAGACTAATCTAGTGTTCTGGGAGGAAAGTGCTTGGCAAGAGATTAGTTTTCCTCTTCTGTTTCATTTTTTTATATCACCACTTTCTTTATTGTATACAGTATACATATAATAAGCTTGTTCATAATGTAACACAGAACTAAAACAAAATACTAAGATTCTTTCACAGAGCTACAGCCCTGGGGTCTGTTTTTTCTTATTTCAATAGCAAACTTCTGGAAGGAATCTGGTTATGCGATGAACCTGGAAAACGGTTTTCAGTCCCTACTATATTCACATGCATGACTGTTACATTTGTGAATACATGAAAGTCAAATCTCAACTCGGGCTATTCTTTTGTATCCTTGCATTTGTCATAATTGTTTCTTGACAAAGTTTTTTGGAAGACTTTTCCTTGAGGAAACCATGCATCCTACAATTTGCAGTCTTATTTCTACTCTAGCAAAGTAGAGCTTACTATGGTTCCCTCCTAGAACAGACAGCAAGGAATCTGATGCAGTATTCATAGTTACAGGGTTTATAAGTATGCTCAAACTCAGGATAGCTCAAACTCAGTTTTACAATTTCTCTAATCATTAAGCACAATTCCTTACCAGCAAAACTTCAGAAGCACTTGAAGAAAATATTCTCTTTCATTCACTTGGGAAGCAATGTGTTTTCCTGTTGAATTTATTATTTACTGAAGTGACAGTATATTCCCAAATTCCTTACCCTGAAGATATATTTTATATTTTATATCTATCCTCTCCTTGCAAGTGTTATTCACACAGAAGCTCAGCAAGCCCAGATTACAGATAAGAGAAGTTGTTCAAGGATGGCAAGAATCATAATAGCCATCCATCTAACAGTTCAGAAACATTCTTGTAGCTTTATGTATGAAATAGAGAAGTAGAGCTAATGTACCTGTGGCTTTCCTAAACAATGTACTTGTGCTTTAAAATTAAAGTGTCTCCATAGCAACTTTGAGGCATCCAAGAACAGAGAGGAAGGAGAATATTTTGCAAAAACCATGGAGTGGATTAAAACTGTATTGTATGTCAGGACTGAAAGCTCAGACATCTTGGTAAGAGCATGAAAATGTGGCCTGGGTGAATTTGCAATATGTTGACCAACATTCATCTCAAGAAAATTATTCTGTAAAAGTCAGCCACTGCTTCTGTTTCCAACAGACTGGCGGGAAGCAGCAGGAAGAGTAAGGCAGCACCATCCCAAGAAAGCAAAGCCCACAGCAGCAGAGCAAGGTAAGGCAGAGCTGGGGGGGGTGCAGGTGATCTGGATCTCCTGAGACCCAGGCTGCCCAGGACAGGTCTGCTGGGACAAGGCAGGTCCCAGCTCAAGCTTGGAAAGCCAGGTGGGTGAGTAGGGGTCAGGAAGGCATGGAAGAAGGCACAGGAAAACCTGCCACATAGCTCAGGCAAATTCCAAGAGCAGGACCCTCAGTTTAAAAGCAGCCCCTGAGCAAAAGCAGGACATGCATCTGCTGACATGGCCTGACAGCTTCATTATTAAAGCTGGCCTTGAACCCAGGCAGTGAAAGCCTGTGGATGAGAGGGAATGTCCTCAGGGCCCTCACAGTGTCCACTTGTAAAGCCTAGGGAAGCTTATTTGCAGCTACTTAAGTGTCATGAGGGCCAGGGGAGAGTCTGAAATATTTTGTACCTTCAAAAGGAATGTGTCCAGCTGCTTGCCCGCTGGGGACAGGCAGTGCTGATGGCTCACAAACAGCAGATGCCATCTGCTTCAGGGAGGCCACACTTGCTCCTCTGCTGTCATTTTTTTGCAAGCCCTGAAATGCCACTCTGTCTGAAAGTCTGTTTTTTTCTACATATGGGAACAACAAGAACTAATACAAATAATGGCAGATGTCTCTAAATGAGACATAATACCTTTAATAAAATCATTCTAATAAAAACTGTATTTCTCTCCACAATGTCTGCTAGACTGTGCTTTACTCTCTTAAGAAGGAAGGATGGAAAGCCTTCTTCTAAGCCTCTAACTACCCTTAAGTTTTCCTTCATAGCACATTCCAGGATTCCTGTGACCCCCCAGCAGCCCCCATGCACAAGTGTGTCTTTCTCCACAGAAAGCAGGACACTGTAGGGGGTCTCTTTCCCTGAGGTAGAGCTGAGAACTACTAACTCATCCAAATCACACTGTTCCCATTTCCCAATGAATACGCAAGGTGTAAATAACTTCTTATTAGACAAACAGATGACAAATTTTCTGTAGCAGAACAGGGCTTTGATAAAATTACCTTTGATGCAGTTAGAATTAGTTTATTATGTGTGTCAGTTGAGAATGAATATTAATCCAGTGGAGCACTCTTGAATTGATGAATAGCTCACCTTCAAATCATATTAACTATTTTGTTTCTTATGACTTCAGTATTTTCTCCTTTTAATTTCCCTTTTTTGTAACAATTAAAGATCCACAGGTCAGCTTGATGAAAACAGAGTGAACACTACACGATCTGCTCATTTGAAGGCAGCACTGAACCAGCTGTTTCAACTTTCTTTTCGGGGCTAACTCTTCATTTTCACTGAGTTTTTTTTTTTGTCTATTCCTGAAATTCAGAGTTTCTTCTGAGTGAGTGGACTAATAGTCCAGATATGGGAAAAGAACCAGGAATTCTCAGAAAAGAAAAAAAAAATGCAACTGTTGCAAAAGTGAACTGCTTGTTCCTGTTATTGTCCTGTCTTCTTTTTAGCTACTAGAACTCAGAACAGGACATGTGCCTTTAGCAGTGTCACTGCCATTGCATACAGATTCAGGTGATACCTGCTGTTTAGGAGAAAGGGACTAGAGCTCTTTTCTGCTCCTAATTTCTTGCCCTGTCTTGAGGTTTGACACTATAACTCACACTGTTTTCCTCTGCAAAATAAAACAATAGTAATTTGTGGAAGCACTGAAGAGTCTTTGGTTATAAGGTGGTAAATAATCACATCGGGGGTTGAAAAATACTTACAAGCAAGAGGTGGTTCTCTGCACATACATAAAATATTTTCAGTCAAAGAGGAGTAGCCTAGACTTCAGTACACAATAGTACTACAGCTCTGTCACATCCAATTTGAAGGTGAAATTTCACACTTATGTGACCCTTTACATCTTTGATACAAGACTTGGTTTTGTGTTTTACCATCATGATCTGATATTTTTGGGCAAATTTATTCCCTCTGGACTGAAAAGAAAAAGGCATTTTTGGTATATTTTTCTCAAGGCAAAATAAACAGCTTATAATTTTTTCTCTCATGGGCCTTTTTTTCTTTCTATTCATTATCATCAATGTAATTAGTCCAACAGTTTCAAAGAGATATCAGAATCTTTTATAGTCTGACTATGACCTAGTATTTTGTTCTTCTCTTTACTCTCCTCCTTGGTAACCTTGCACAATTCTTATGCAGCTTAGTACAAATCTGAATTGGACTTCAGAACTGGAAGAACCAAATACTTGCCTTTCAGCAGAGCAAGAGCCTGCTACAGGATGGGCAAAGCAAAGTGGCTGTGCCAGGAGATCTTGGGCAGTAGCTCTTAGTAGCCAGTAGTTTCTAGGTCTGACCTCTATGACAATCCACACCGGCAAAGACAGGGTGAATTTCCTTCCTCTCCATTATTTCTCACACCCTTAATCCTTCCCCAATTCTGTCTTCAAATAGGGAAAGACTAAAAAACCCTCCATGCAGTCAGAGAAGTGGGTGTGTGCTCAAAGAGAACAGGAGCCAGAAGTGCTGCAGCAGCCCTCTTGTTAGAGGGTAGAAATGAGCCAAGGCACAGACTTCTCATTTATCACAGTATAAAAAGGGTCCTGGTTTATTCCTCTCTACAGCTCAGTCATCCTGACTCCAGCTGTTCACTGACTCTGGCTGCAGCAAACTCCTACTGTAGGTTTCCCCTGCAGCCTCCGACTGCCGGTTGTTTCATGCTAAACTATGACTGCAGGCTCTGACTGCAGGCTTTTACCCAGCTAGACTGTGACTGCAGGTTCCAACAACAGGCTCTAACTGCAGACCCAGACTGACCTCACAGCAGGGATTCTCTCTCCCCAGGATCCTTCCTCTATGATTCTGCTCATTCCCTCTTTCTCAAGGTTCCTCCTCCTTCATGATTCCCTTCAACAGCTAACCCACTCCCTTTCATCACACTTATCTTTATTGGATACAGCTGTGACTCATTGGGGTGACGCTGTATTGGGTCATTAACACAGCTGTTACATATCAGGGGTGAGCTGACCTGCATTCCCTTCTCCTACAAGAAGTACCTGCAGCAGGAAAATGGGAGTACAGAGGCAGAGAGAACCAAAAAAAAAAAAGATCTGGAAAAATGAACCCTGGAACTAGAGGTACCAGGGCAAACAAAGTGTGGTAGGGGAAGAAGACAAATCTCAAAGCTGACTAAGTCAAAAACATCTTATTTCGGCAGGAAAGGGAGAGAACACTGAAATCACAGGACCATCCAGCTAAAGTCCTCATATTCATATGTCTGCCTTGATGTGCTTTGAATACCACAGAATAGCATTTGCTGCTGTTGTTTTTCTCTGAATTAGCATAGCTGACAATATCAGGACAATAATTTCCTACTGAGCAAAACAAAGGCAGGCATTAGGATTAAATGTCCCTTGATAATGTCCATGTGGTATTAGTGTTAGATTCACAGAAGAAAAAAAAAAAGAACTATAAATTATTCAAGCTGAAAAATACTGTGCAATATTTCAGGATGTTACACAAAGCTAGAGAAACACAGAAAAACCTGAAAAAAATAAACCCCTGAACATTTTATGGCTACACTTCACACTCACTTTGCACTGCTAGAAAGAAGCTTTTCCATTAGCTGGCACACAATCTGCGGTACAGCAGCCTTGAAAACATGCTCAAGTAGTCTCAGGATTTCCACTCTCCATTTTATCATTTATATTTCCTATGACACAACTACAAATATCCCTGTATTCCACCAGCTTTTCTTTCCATGATGCGGGCATTGCTACTTCTTCAGGCGGTTTGGAGGTGGGCTGTGCTGCCCTGAACAATAGGTTTGATGGTAAGTGTTCAGAAATAGGGATGAACAATGAAAGACACGGGTTATTATTCAGCACACCGGCATCTTCCTTTCTTTAAAAGCTGATCCAGAAGGACATGGACAGAGACAGAAATGCATTTACCTTCAAGTGTAGTAGCAAAGATGAGCTTTAAGAAAGCAGAGAGTAAGCTGTTTGTTTTTAGTTTGTTGGGGGTTTTTTTTCTGTTTATTAGAAGGAGTTAAAAATAAGCCCATACTGACAGCACAGGAAGGTGCAGTTTGATTATTACTAATCATTTATCTCAGCCTGGTCAGTGTATGGAGTAGGCTTTCAATATGAAAAAGTGTCTCAGCCAATATCTTTTCAGTTTTATCTCTTTGTTAGTTTATTGTTTTTACCTGAAATAAATATTACAGCATATAAAGACAAGTAGAAACACTATGACTTTCAAAATCACACATGTGAGTGTCAGACATTCTCATGTAAAATGGCATTCACCCTCTCTTCTTTCTAAGATGCTATTAGTTCCTGCCTCTGACAATCCATCAGATTTTCAGCTTGAAGAGATGGCTTTTTGTCTGCTCTGTCTTCTCTCATGGCCACAGATATCTGAACAGATATCTCTCTTCTCCAAAGAAACCTTTCAGAATCAAGACAACGCACACTTTCATTTGGAATCATAGGGAAACCATTACCTCTCAATTATCATTTTCTGAAAAAGGCAGGACTGACCCTCAGAAGAGAAAGCACTAAATCCAACCTGGCCTATGGGAAAATTTGATAGCAAATATAAGTCTTTTATTTCCCAGCTGGTGTTCCCAGTCTCAAAAACACATGCTTTTCTAGCATCCTGCAGGGATAGATCCACAATTTCCAGGCTTACACTGAGCCAAGTTCCTACAATTCTGTGTTACTGGTGTTACTGAATAAATACCTATCGCAGATAAAACAGCAAAAGAAGACACTTATAACCACTAAAATCAGTTTTGCAGTCCTTTTTTTTCCTCGAAGAGGGGAAAAAGTGTATTAGTTGCAATGTGAGAAATTATGGAGTAATATCTCTTGGTCTTCACTTACTGGAGCAATGAGGGAAAATTCGAGAGTGGGCAGAGGGTCAGTCGCAATAAGAGCAGCAACAGCCTCCTCCTTTGTCATGGTCACACAGGCTGTTTAGAAAGGTTAAAAGGGCAGGCCAGTCATCCACAAATACTTTGAACAGATGTATGAAACTGTTTTCATCTACTGGGGTAACACTGAAATATCCTTTCCATATCTGTTGTAAGGTAAAAATGTCAGAAGGACTTTATTTTTAGTTTCAGAAGTATGAGTTGTCTCATTTTTGTTGCACATTTTTGATATTTCAATCTGCAAGGAAAAAGAGCTCAGGTAGGAGGAACACCACAGGGACACACATACACTGCACATAGAACAACCATGTAATCTGGACAGGTCAAAAATTTGTCCTTATGGGTTCCTTCCCACTCAGCTTATTCTGTCATTCTGTGAATATCCACCATGAGGCTGCCGTGAAAAAATACCAACTGAACACAAGTACAAGTTACTTGTAGGGCACTTCTACCTTTCTCTTCTTCAGCCCCTGCTTCCCCCTTCTCCAACTTCCATGGCACAATTTACACTTCTCAGTCCATTCCGGCATCTTTGTTATCAGCTGAAGCTGACATCTCAAGCTCTGATCCTGGACAGAGTGAGTTTGATGGTAATACCTAAAATTTCAGATTTGACCGAAAACTACAGAAACACAATTAGGAAGTCCAAGACTGCTCTTACCCAGCTTTGGACACACTTTGCTTCCCAGTAACATATAAAAATACTTTACAATTGATGGGATGAAGAAGAGAATGTGTTTCTCCCAGCAATGCAGAGATCACTTTCTGTTCTTTATGTTACTAACATATTCACAAGATCTAGAAATCTTAGAGACAGCTAACTTGGTTGTTAGCTTCCCTACTATCTTTTTGTTTTGATGTTGCTCTTTGATAAGCACTGCTGCAGAACATAGGACCTTCGTTACCCAGTTTTCCAGTCTAGGACACAGTACATAAGGATACACTTACGAGAAAAAGAAATTCCTACAGTAAAATGCATTTCAGCATCATTTTAAAGAATAAGATCATAGAAAGTTTTGAAACAAAACTCAAATGAAATAAACACTTCAATGCAATCAAAAATCTTTTCTGTGGCACAGTTTCAGTTTCCCAAAAATTCAAAACAATGCATATTTAGGAATGTCAGTGTATTGTTGATTGAGCCCTTTAAACTTTCTTTAAGCAGTAAACAAGGTATTAAACAAAATTTGTAATTGAAGATAAATAAAATATATTGTAATATTGAAGTCTTTGAAATATAGATAAAATTCTCCGCCCCTCATTAAATAACATTTGACTTTGAATATGATTTCCTGTCTCTCTCTTCTTTGCATGTCCTAAAAGAGTGACTATTTGAAAAGATGATCACAGCTGTTACTACAGCAAAATATGTGGGCACAACAGCTTCTGTATAGTTTACACACACACAAGTTTACACCCTTCCAAAGACAGAAGATATGTTAAAAACTGTATACATGCCAAAATGTAATGGTAAGTTTAGGTAATTTTTTTTTCTTATTCTTTAATAGCAGTATACAAATTCTAGGGGGGGGAAAAAAAAGGCTATTTTGCCCTTTGCTCACAATTACAAAATAAACAGCAAAAATCTATTTTGACAAGTGTTTCAGAAACTAGCTTTAGTGATATGACATTGTCACCAACTCATACAATAGTCAGGAAAACAAAGTTCATATCTAATAGTAATGAAATTACACTGTGTATAGGCAGTGCTGGCAAATGGGCAAAGGGTTTTTTTGATAACCATTTTGACTTGTCATGGGTGTCTAGATGGAATTTACTTCTTGGGTTTTTTTCTTGACAATTTAGGATTTTGGAGGCTTCAGATGGATAATCTTGTTTTATAAGGATCTTCTCCCAAACACTTCACATATCTTTAATGACTTTGTTTATGAGTCTTGTGGCTGGAATCAATATCTGCCTGTGTATTCGACTAAATGTGCAGATGCAGGCATCTAATTAACTGTAGTGTTTACTACAATTCAAACAGCCAAGTCCTCCTCCGAAATAATATCATTTGATAATGATAACATGGGCTTTGGTTTGGCATAGAACAAAGCACTGCTTGGTACTTTTAAAGGCACAGCTATTTTGTGAAACACAGCCTTCTCTGTTAGGAGCATATTTTCTCCCAGTGAGAGCAGCTCCCCCTGGGACACGGAGCCCATGTACCACTAACTCTGTACTTTCTTCTCCCCTTCCTTCCCTTAAACTAAATTGCTGAAGTAATAACATATTTCTTAAAATGCTTGATCACTCTTCATCTGTCTCTTTCACCCAGGAAGAAAACATCCTATGGACTTTGCCAGAGCTATGGCTAAAGAATATTTGGAGAAATACATAAAGTCAAAGCATGACACAAAAGTGGTCTGCATTTCAGTTTCTCTGTTGCTGTGGTGACACTCAACTCAAGAGACAGGTGTGGCAAGCAGATCTCACTTCCCCACTGACCACTTTTAAGAGTAGCAAAAAGCCTCTAACTTACCTTCCTCTTCCCAAGGACCCCTCAGAGTGACACTCATTTACCAGGCTACTGGCATGTAGTGGGCCCCAGAGACCGCATCCAGATTTGACCTGCAGGGAGACCTACTGGCTCCCTGCATGGCTATGCACCCACTGATCCTTTCTGGGAAGCAGAATGGAGGAAGAGATCTCAGTCATGCCTGGGTATCCTGCTGGTGTGGTGCCCATGGTACCATGGGACCTTAGCTACAAAACCTTGGAAATGGTACTACACCCTGAACAGTCAAACAAAGATTATCCTTTCTTCCCT
The DNA here is from genome assembly GCA_008694505.1 of Cyanoderma ruficeps. Classification (NCBI taxonomy): domain Eukaryota; kingdom Metazoa; phylum Chordata; class Aves; order Passeriformes; family Timaliidae; genus Cyanoderma; species Cyanoderma ruficeps. Next base: position 42,621,054 of record VZDJ01007749.1, read on the forward strand.
TCCTTTTTCTCATAATACAGGAATTCAAATGGGTCTCATTTTTCATGTGAAGTATCTGATTAGAGTTTTATTCCAAAATGCTACAACACTGTGCCAAGAACTGTCTGTGTGGTGATTCACAGGAAGGAGACCTATGTGATTTCCTCTCCTCAGGAAGAATTAATACAGTCATTTGAAATTAACGGCTGTTTAAAATTAGGAAGGCCTTTAATGTCCATGAGCAGCAGGGCTTCCTTACTGTTCTTGACCTTTTAGTGATCTTCATGCCATGAAACTTTAAATAAAATATTTCATTAAAAACTACCACAGCTATGACCCAGAGAAAATTGAGTTACTCTGTTTTCTCAACAACTGGTCTCAGAATCAGCAGCAGGAGAAAAGTAACTCAATGAAATAGTGGAATGCATACAGTTTCTTAGAAAAAAAAATGCTGCTCTATTTATCAATCAAGAAATTAGGATGTTCTTCAGAAAGAAACTGTAACTCCTTTACTAACAACAATGGACCATGGAAGAAAGTGACCCATTAATCCCACTTGTGAGGACATTATGACAAAAAATTGCATCGATAGATCCCTCCCCTGGGCTTCCACACATCCCTCTGTATTCATCAATTATCATCAGCTAATTGCGACTTTTATCACTCTGTAGCCTAAATAAGTTCATAACAGTTCCATCAAACCTCTTCCCTGATGCTAGAGCTTAGATGGCCCCCTGTGACTAAACATGTTGCCTGGGAGAAGTGGTGCTTTGGAAAGGACCTAACACTTACATTATCACAATTGCAATTACATGTTCCCTATCTACATACTGCCAAGATAAGTACTTTAACTAGACTGTTACTATCTACATATCTGCCAATCTTCTATATTTGAGTCCTTGCTAAGTAAATAGGTATGAAAGAAAGCAAATAATTATAATTTTCCAGGTGACATGCCCTGTAGCAGAGAACTACTGTAGCTTCTTGTCTCAGCAAACACCTTAGCTCATTTCCCTTGCTACAAAAGGAGCCTGGCTGTGTAAAGCAGAAAGATGAACCAGGGTATGTTAAGCTATGAGTAATGCTGAAAATAATAATTGCAAAGCTAAAGATCAGCAAGCACCCACAAAGCTGCTCAGAAAAATTTTTGTAATATGTTGAATATTTGGGCAACCTACCATGCATGAAGTTTGATGAGTATCTTCTGTCTGAAAAGAGGACAGTTCACCCCCATTAATGTATTTTAAGGGCTAACCAACTTTTTTTTTTTTGGGGGGTTATATTACTTTGTTTACTTTGTTAGAACCTTTTCCTAATGTTCTAAACCTCACCATGAACTAATTCATACATAGTTTATGAATCTGTTATTTCAGCATTCTTCTTTGGATTAAATATTCACTTCCTGCTGTTGGGTCCTCCTTTCCTCTTCATCCCCAATTACCCTCCTCGAAATAGATCCTGAAACAATAATGACAATTGAACCTTAGCTTTTGTTTCCCTGGGAAAAGAAATAAAAACTTAAAACTGATGTTATTAACAGTTATTCTGTTCTCTTTTTCATTGCTGTAGATCTTAGATGCTTCTATCACAGTACTGATTTATTTTTTGCCATGTCTTAGCAGGATGGTATCCATTTTCACCCTTTTCTTGCATAACTCATATTAAGCTTGTTTAAAACAGTGCCAAATGCCTTCTGGCATCTATTCTACTTTGTGTCTTTCAGGGCTCTCTTGGTGGATGATATTTGACTAACACATCACTGTTCTTACTCTAAGCAGCTGTTTAATTTCCATACTCTGACTGTCATTCTTGTTCATCCCAAAGCATAAGTCTTGTAGACTGCATTACTGAATGCATTACTTTTATTTTACTCCAGTTCTAATAGCTGTCAAATTCTGCCTTCATGTAGAATTTTGATTGTCATGTAGTGATGGTATCTTCCACATTTGCATCATCATAGTTCATGAATGCCTTTCTGTTTTTAATAGATTAAAGACAGCATTCACTATCAGTTAGCTCATTTAAGTTAGTTTACTTTTCCTCTCTTCCTGGGCTCAATGTTCTCATTTTTCACCTCAAATGACACTCTATATGGAGTGATTCTATTGCTAGAAGAGAATGCAGGGAAAGGAATGAACCATCTTCATCAAAGGCTTGATTTCCCTCCTAAGTTGCATAAGAGACCAGGGTTTACAATCACATTCAGAAGTGAGCAAAGAATTAGGATCAGACTGGGTTTTTTTAAAAGGGAGTCCTTTTGCTCTTCCAATTCTATTTGCTTCATAAGAAGTAAATTGTAAATTTACTTTCACAAGGAAAACAAAATTTAGGGTTTTTCATACTGAAGCTCCTCTGCTCTCAGTAAATTTGAAAATTCCTCCCAAAGTTTGTACTCCTATAAAAATATATCAAATTTTTCTCCATTAGAGTGTTTGTAGAAAAAAGCAAAGACCTGTGCTTTATGATAAATATGACACAGGTGTCTGCTGAAAGGAGTATACAGAAATCATTCACTGAGAATCCAAAGCAAAATCTTGGAAACTCAGACCACAGAGGATTAATCCTAAACAATGACTTGGAAGCTGAGCAATTCAATTATTAACAGAGCCAAAATTTGCATTCTAATTAAAATACATGCATTTTCATTCATCTAGGCATTATCATAAGGCACACTGGATGAATGTTACAGTCCTGGATGAATGTTACAGTCCATTCCTTCTAATTTCAGCTCATCAGACAAGAGGTCCAAGAGCTTATTTTTAAAAAATGACCTCAATATATTTTTATTATATCCTCTCCTTTAAACTCAATAGTTGGAACAAACAACAGTACAACCTCTTGCTACAGGAACAGGAATATCCAGATAAAGGCCAGTATGATGGAGGGAGGCAGGTTATCTTTTAATTGGCCACTACTGTTTCATCAGTGTGCCTAAAGCCATGGAGCTGCATCAGAAATTATGTGCTGAGCAAGGGTCTGACAGCAGGTTCATCAGATTAATTGGCTGTTCTCTATGGAAAATCTAAGATGGCATTGGCTTTAAAAAGACATTTCAGCATAAATTGATACATTTCTGAAGAGCCCTCCATACCAATACTTTTAAGGCGTTTGTTTTGCATCGTTTGGATTGCTTTGTGTTTTTTTAATGTTTTTGCCTTTTTTTTTTCCCAAATGTGTTGGGAAATAAACATGCATAAAAGACATCCACAGAAAATCTTGTTCCAAAATCACATAGCTTGACAAAAATCTTGACAGCAGGAAAGTTTGAACAAAACACAAGAAAACAAGATTTAAAAAAAACCCCCTGCTTTTCATTAGATCTGGGGAAATGTTATGAGTTTGGTTTTTTTCAATGTTTTGAATCAATTGAATCAAGTGGGGTTTGTCCCTCATAACACAGCTGACTTACTGCCAGTTTGAAATTGGGCTCATGGAGCATAGTCATTCCTTTTCAACCTGTCATTACCTAACCACTGAAGGTTCTTCACATGCCACCAAAGGAGAGCTAACATTTAACCTACTCCTTAGCTGTTTGAATCTCTAGGGTTACATTTTAACATAAACTGTTATGCTTGCATTAGCTTTCTTCGTTTGTCAGTTACAGTTTTGTCTCTCTGTTCTTGGCTGTGGCGTGCTTTAAAATATCTACTTATTTTCCAATATTTATTGCAGAGGTTGTACAGAGTTCAGAACTGTGGGAGACGTGCTTCTGTTCAGTATGTATTTGCATCAATGAGATTGATTTACTTTGGGAAGGAAGGAAGGAAGGAANGTCACTCAGCTAACAGTGCCAGCAATCATGTTTTTTCTAGTTAGTAATTAAATATTCTCCTTCCCAAATGTGCCATATGTCCTGACACAAGAAATGCAAGTCAGATCTCTCAGTTCTAGAATATTGTCAATTCAAAATGAAGGTGTCCAGACATTCTGTCTTTGCAAATTAAAAGAACACAGTAAGAGAAGGAGACTGAGTTGAAAAGGAAATTTCAGATAATTTGATAAGATTAGTTGCACCTTTCTTCCATGATAAATTCTGCATTCCAAATAAGAAGACATTGTCTGGAAACTCACAAAATGCAATGCCTTTGCTCATGTACACTCCAAAGGCTTAACAGCCTCCCCTCTACAGAATAAAACAAAATAAAAAAATAAATAATAATAATAAAAAGATAATTTAAGATCACTTTTGTTCTCTCATTCCAAATTCAAGATTAGTAATAAACGAGAATCAGACAGAGGTCGGTACATACCATAACTGCTTCTCTTGACTATCAAGAATCTCCTGGTATTAAAGGATTGTCTGGGAGATAAAAGGTTTGGGCGTTCAATGTATTGCCAACACACTGTAAATAAATACCAGCTTTTGCAAGAATTTAACTCCATGTATTTCCAAACACCAGTCTGTATGCTGCCTGGTCTAAGTCAGCAGCAGCTTACTGCTGACTTCTGAATGATATCTCATGGATATGAGCTCAGTTCTAAGTCAGTAACCATCAATTTCATCAGTTACCATTGTATATATGCTTGCATTTTATTATATAGGATGCATTACTTCTGAATGTAGCCATTGTGATCTACCCTTGGTTAATAATTGCAGACCATTTTTCTCTATGCTTCACAGATAAGAATGTTTCAAAAATATACTGAATTCTTAATATCAAATCTAAAGTTTATTTTTTTAAATTAATATTAAACCCACTTCTTAAAACTTATCTTTCCTTTTATTGTCTATTTTTAGCATTTTTTGCAATATCTATCATGCATTTTTTTTTCCAGGTTTGACAACTGCACAGGGCCCCTTCCAAAAAATACTGTATTGTTCATTGCCTTTCTGTGTCAGTTTTTAATGTCAAATCTTTATGGTTTCTACCTTGCTTTCATGTATTTTGTTATTTTTTTGATTTTTTTTTTAACCAGAAGAGTAGACCTTTCATATTTTTCTGCATTTTTACAATCTTGTAAAATTAACACAGGTCTTTGAGACTGTGTACCATGTTCTGATTCAAATGGCTTTTGTCACATACCTAACTCCACAGGAAAATCCTTTCAGTGCAGAATATTTCGATATATTTGTGACAGGTTTCACATGTGTGATGGTTGCCCTTTAAACATCATCGCACTTAAACCTCTTTGGGTATTTTTTTATCCATCACATGATCTATCTTGAACAGCTGTTCAAGGTTGGCTGCAGTTGCATGACAATGAAAAGAGAAAGGTCATTATTTATAATGAAACTGAAGGTGAAGAATGTAAAGAAATCCACGTGGCTTTATGTCCAAAGATGTTGAATTTTATAAAATACCTTGAGCACAGCTGGTACCACCCCAGCTTGGTAGTATTTACACTGTCTAGAGAAAACTATTGTCCCAACTTTTTATCTACCAAAGCATCTCCAAGAACTCCCAGAGGCTAAGCAAACCCTATTGCCATTGGACACTACAGGCTCTGCCTTTCTCTGGAACTGAAGATGTGCCCTGTTGGAGTCTTCAGAGTCTTTGAGCAATCCAAAACTAGGTTTGTGAAAAGGAAGGGGGAAAGATCCCTTTTTCAGGAGTAATGAATCAGAAGAGGAAAAAAGCATTTTAAGTTTTATTCTTAGCATCTCTTCAGTCTCTTCAATAGGGTATGCAGTCTCAGTGGAAAAGAGCAAAGTAAGGCACCTGCCCAGTATTGTAAAAGAACTGAACTAGCATGAGAATTCAAGGAAAAGCCAAAACTAGTTTAGAGATTTGAAGTTCAGGACCTCTACAAGGGTATTTGTAGGATATAAAGATAAGAAGGAACTTCTGCACTGGGGCAATACACGTCCCGCTGTGGTTTCTTAAGCATACAAGAGTTTTTTTATCAATACTCAAAAAAAGAGAACTGGATATTAATGATGGGCAGGAGAGAACAGAATATTTTTCATAGTTTTATTTCCATTAAAAGAAACGAAGGAGGAGTGGATAGACAAAGTAATGCCCAAGAGCAATGGTGTCACTTTGGGGAACATGTGACATTACATAAGAGCATTCATGAAGTCAGAACAAAAAAATGGATGACAAATTGTGACAAAAACAGGTAAGCCCCCAGATTCACCTTTTGTTTTTACCCTAGTTTTGATGCATGTAACAATGCACTGAGATGGAAAACACAATGGTCAACAGACTCACAAACTCACCAAAAGCATGTGTCCAGCTGAATAAGTATATGGTGTTTTCATTTGAACACCTTTTCTCTTTTTAAAATTGTCTTAATTTATTGATATTGGTTGACCTTTTTTTTTTGTTCTTCTTGTGATTTTTCTTGCTGTGAGAAGTTCAGCAATTTTGAAAACCAGACTACAATTTTCAGTCTTTTTCCTTAACATCAATGAGTCTTCTCAGGATAGCAAATAATTCTGTTAACATTTTACACACCCATGTATATAAATGTTTGCAATATCAATGTCTAAATATGAAAACAAAGGATGCATATCAATTTTCTATTTACTGACTTCTAGGGCCTTTCAGAATTCCTGAGATACCATGGCTGGCCTGCAGTGTGGCTCCTTAAAAGTCAGATTTTCTTGTGGTTGTATCTGGCAGCTCTGTGCTGATATCTTGAGTATCCAAAGATGCTGCATTGGTGTTGGCTGGGATAGAGTTAATTTTTTTTCATAGTAGATAGCATGGGACTATGTTTTGAATTTGTGCTGAAAATAGTGTGGATAACACAGGGATTATTTTTTGTCATTGATGAGCAGTGCTTGAGCCCTTTTTTTTTTTTTTTGCAAGAANTTTTTTTTTGCAAGAATCTGATTTATTTCCATTAGTTAATAACGGTTTTGTTATTATTCACCTCTTATGAATCCCAATTTTAGTTCAGTGCAGTCATCCATGGCGTATCTAAAATATGGTTTTATTTTGTTTTGTTAAACTAACAAACAAGAATAACAAAACAAAGCTTAAAGTAGTTTTAGAAATAAAGCACTCACAGAAAAATACTTTTATCTTCATTCACATTTTTAAAGCTTCATTAAAGGTACCAAATTTAAATTTTTCACAGTTACTCGCATTCTATCAGGAGCTAGATTAGCATTGCTTCATATGCTTTCAGATTATCCTTAACGTCAGCAGTTGCAGCCTTTGTGCCCTTATAGTTCATAGCAGTTTGTGCCTAATGATTTTTTACTTTCTCAGGCTTCAAATTTTAACATGCTGATAAATAATGCATTTCTTTTAATTTCATTTTTTGGGTGCTGTAGTTGATAATTGACATTTTTCTAATAAAATTGGTTCTCTCTCCATTCTCACAATTTCCATTGCAGAGACAAGTGAGATCCTGTCAGGCTACAGAGAATAAAAGGAGGATGCACACCCTTTTAGACAGAGCAGAAGTTTTAAAACAGAAGCTATTCAGATAAGAGTTTGTAATGAGCTTTCTGAAGCTGGACTTTCCTCACCTTTGGCTGCATGAACTTGCTTTGGACATTGTTTCTCGGTGTAGGGATGTGTCCTACTGTCAGATCCTAAGCGAGATCCTCTGTAAGTGAGCCCAAATTAAGCCAAAATACCAGATAAATTTGAACTTCAAGAATAAGAGAAAGATGGTCTCTAAAACCTTTGCATTTATCTAAAGCCTCTGATACAGCATGAAAGCCATACCCATTGCCTGAGAAAAAAACAACCCCTTTCTGTAAAGAACAGAACTAGAACTGTAGCCAGTTGATTCGATTCCAAACTTGCCCTCAAGGGCTTGTAAACATTTACGGATGATGGATGTCTTAATGAAAGTGCTTGATAACTCCATGCTTCAGAGTAACTTTGCATCAAATAATTTTACAACCGAAATATATTGAGATTACACAATAAATCATAATAGCAGCACAAAATAGGCTAAAGGTGAGCCACCCAAAAGATGCATCCTATACTCCAATTGTGACAAGGGAGAAAGAGCACTGATTTGCCTTGTTCTTCCTGTTCTCTCTGTATGGGCAGGAAAAATAATTGTGACTGAAGCTGCACTGCCTCTCTAATAGGTCTTACAGTTTGGTTTTCTGAAAGTAAAGGGAGGTAATAAAGAAAGACAAGATATGTTAACAGCTCTGCACAAACCACCATTGCTATTCCTTCATTTTGTTTTCATGTCAAGATTACAATGACTCATGATTTCAGCTTGACCCTAGTATCACTTGACATCTCCTTGTCTTTCATGTAGTACTTTACATGAAATATAGAGAGCTATGTCCTAAAAGGAGGTGTACTGCCTTTGTTCAATATACCGAATTTTTCAAACAGAGAAGACTAAAGAGTTTTTTCCACCCACCTTGTTGCACACTGAGAAATAGAACATGAAAGAAACTTAAACAACCCTCCATTACAGTGAGTCAGTGAGCACAAAGTTTCTTGGTTTCACTCTGTAAAAGTATATATCTTTCTGAAATGAAAAGCATCACTGCTGACTTTTGAATGACTTTCAAAAAATACTGTTCTGTATCTGTCAAGAATTTATCAAAAAACAGAACTGAAAGAGAAGATTGTATTTGTAGGTCAGAAGTTCAGCTCCTGCCTCTGCAGGAGGTGACAAAGACTCAGGTCCAAATGAATATTTGTACATGTACACTTGAGTTTAGACAGAATCTTAACACTAAATTTGAATTTTCAGTGCTCAAATCTGTCGTACATCTGGTATCTGTACTCTGTAAGGCCAGTACTAAAGTTCCCAGGCACCTTAAGATCTGTACCTTTTTGTGTCTGAAGTGCAGACATCTCTTGGCAACTTTTCAACCCCTCAGTCCCACCAAGGACTGGGATGCTTTTCACAATATTTACACAGGATTCAGGCTGAAGACGGCACTCCTGGGGAACATCTCATGAGTCAACTACAATACACAGTAGCATCTTTCTTCTGGTGAAGCACTTCATGGACTGATGGAAGGCCGACTGGCATTCAACCTGATTTAAAGCTTCAAAGTGACTCCCACTGCCCAGGCGATAACTTAATGATGCATTTATTTAATTGTTTGGGGGGTGGGAAAGTCTTCTGTCCAAATATTTCTTCAAAGCACCAGACCATCAGAAGATAAAATATTGGACCACTGAAGTCCCAAAGAGTTTCAAATGACACAGGTTTGAGGCGAGTGACTGGCATTTGCTTTAATTTGGAGTAAACTATAGACCAGTCCTTGTGGAATTTTCATGGGAGATAGGCCTCAGTCAAGCTTCAAGGGTAGCAAGGGCCAAGTGAACCCCAAACTCCCCTGTGTTTGAAAACAGGATGACTGTCCTTCTTCTCCATGTATACTGAATTTGGGGTCTTGGAATTGGATAGGGTTTTTCTGAATGAAAGGATCAGGCCTATAAGTGGTCTGAAAAGTATGTGTAAACCTAAGAATTAAACTGATATCCACCCCTTCTCCCCAAGGTAGCTGCTGGTTGATTTAGCAACTCTTTCTGTAGGCTTTCTGGATTCCCTGCAGGATTTTTTCCCTGGCTTTGGGAGGGAGAGGGTGGTGAAGCAGGACATTCCATTTCACTGAGGGAGCCCAGGCCTCCTGCAGTCACACCTGGCAGCACCCGATGGGGAGGCAGCACTTTCACTGTGTTGTTGATGTAGGGCAGAACGCAGTCCAGCATCACACCCCAGTGAGAGGGAGGCCACTTGTGGCTTCTGAAATGCAAAGTATCAAGCATCAAGTTTTTAGAGGAATAAGCACAGACATTTGGCATCTGTCCACTCACAAAAAAAAAAGCAGGGTCCTGAGAGAGAGGGGCCTCAGGACAAAGCATGCAGGATGTTTGAACATGCAATCTGACATTTTATTTCATCTATTACTGTTTCTATGAAAAAACTATGAAACTCGTGGTGACATTGGTTTCAAAAGGATTATCAACGTGATTATACTGACTGGAGAATTAATTAATCACTGACATTTGTCAAAAAAGTCATTGAAATTCTATTACTCCATTATTAGCATAATGAAGAGATTGTGTTTGCCCTCTCTGGCAATCAATCAAGCATCTGGGATGCACTCCAGTGTCAAGGAACTAAATGTAAAACCAGAAAGTATTTGATTTTGAAAAGTGGTTATTTTGCTTGTTTGATGGATGCCACACACTATTTTTCAACAGTTAAGTATTTATTTTTGTCTTTCAGATGATAACTGGTAAAAGTCAGAGATCACAGATGACAAACTGAAATGGTTTACCTACATCAAGGGAGTAATTTGAACTAGAGATATATAAGATAAAACTAGTAATTTCCTCCATGACTTTCTATCAGTAGGTCTCAGGGTGTTTTATTACAGAGATCAAGATCCTCCCTGTTGATCAGTGGTAGAAGTGACAAGAGAAGTGAAATGATGTGCCCTTAGATAAATAACAAAACCAAGACCTGAAATCAGCACTCCTGAGTTCACTGCTCTGTCATCCGAGTAAATCGAGTTAATGCCATTTTCAAAATGAAGGGATGAATTTGTCCCTTACTCATTACTGAAGCAAAAAGGTATTTATCACAGCACACAGCAACAGAAGCATAGAAACTAGTATCTCATAAACGTGCTGCTTGGCTGCCAGCTAAGCTAAATACCTTCAGTCAGAAGCAAGGCAGGATCATCAGGGTAATTTGTTCTCTCGTTGTCTGGATGCAGACACAGTTACCATCTGCTGCTAATGCTCTACTTGAATCACAATGCCACATGTACTTAAGGCATAGCCAGGCAGCAAATCCTGCAACTCGAGGTCAGGCGTTGCTGCTGAATAGCAAAGGCCCAAATGAGCCTGTTCAACAGCATTCCCTGAACATTCAATTGAAATTCTTTTCCAAATATCAAGGGTTCAGCAGGACCTTATAATTTTTCATACAGCAGTAAGATATAATTTATTTTTCTAGTCCCTCAGACACGTGGAAATCAGTGAAAACTTAAACAAAAAATAGCAGTTGGAGCTCCTTTACATGGAGTCTCTGGCTAAGTGTGACCACTCATATTAGTTACAGGGCTGGTGGCTCTTTTCTCAATCTGTGCTGTCTGTGAAGGCAGCAAAGATTTATAGTTTATATATCTTTTTGCTTCAAATGTTATATTGAGGTGTAATTCAGGTGGTGGACAGGATGATAAAACTCATGCCACCAATAAAGGAGGATAAAACAGAATAAATTTTAGACATGGCTCAATTTTTGGCTTAAAATCGGATAATTTATGACTCAGCATGACTAAAAAAGACAAACTCTCAGATTTCTTTTAGAGCATGAGAGTAACCATCTAATACTGACAGGGTCTGCAGGGTTCAAACTTAAATTTTGAGATACTTATTCATATCAGTGTAGATAGATAGATAGATAGATAGATAGATAGATAGATAGATAGATAGATAGATAGATAGATAGATAGATAGATGTGTGTGTGTATGTACATACTCTATGTAAGACTGTAAGACTCTGAGAAAGAAAATGTATGGTTACATCATTAAGGGGAATTTTGTTTTCTTCTTCCTAAAATATATTTGTAAATATATAGATAAAGATATGAAGATAGCCTTCTCCTAAGACTTGTGCAAAGATTTCTGGGGCTTTTTGAACATAACAAAAATATCCATGGCCTTCTGGATGACTTTGAACAAATTTCTTTCTTTTTTTTTCTTTTTGTTTTGTTTTTCCCATTTTAAAGTAGAGGCAATAACGCTGCCTCTGTTTGCGAAGCATGTATGTGTACATCCTCTGAGGTGGAAGGTATTTGTATCACTGGGATAACCACCTTGCTGAGCCATAGCCTTACCAGCTCTGGGTAAGACAGCAGTTGCTGTCTCACACTGGCAGAAGCCTACCACACTGTGCTAACAGAACTGAACAAAAGTCTGCAGGAAGAGATTATGATGATGGCATGGCTGAGCAGGAAACACTGGAACAAATCCTCTATGATGGCCACAGGAGCATTCAGGCAGAAACAGAAGCCACACAGCAATCCTGGGGATTTCAAGGTCCATTTCAGCCGTTCCTGGTAGTAGAGGTCTTCAGGCAGCTTGGATGGATGTCAGAGCTGGCTCTCTCTGAGGAGGGGTTGCAGCTGCTACAGCACCCATAGCTGAGCACAGCACTGGAGCAGGGCCTTGGCCAGCTGGACCAGCAGTGTGGGCAGCAGGTACAGCAGTCAGTGTGGCTTGTCCCATAGCAAGGCTGGCAGTTCAGGGCAGACTGGCAAATTATGGCTGTCAGTGGGATGTGTTTGCTACTGCAGAGTGACATGCTGGATACTTACCAGTCCCCATTTACTTGTGTAGTCTCTCTGCTGACTCTCACTCGTGCTCATTCTGCCTCTTGGCATGACGTCTGATGCAGGTTGTCCCTTCTCCTTATGATCTTTTTGTTCTTTTTCTTCTATTCTCACCGGCAGGGCTTAACCCTTGACTGAGTTTCGCAGATTGCTTTAGTATGGTTTTCACTTCTGCAATTTCATGACAAACATAGGTCTCTGTAGCCTGGTGGTGAAGAGGATTCTTACTACCTTTTACCATTGCACAGTTCCATCAGCAAACAGAGATCTGCACCAGAGAAATGGATGTGAGGAAAGGATGAGGTGGAGACCAAGTTAATGATAGTGTTAGACTAAATATTATCTAAGCGTTCCACATTTTCTTAAGCCTTTCCTTTGAATTTTAACTTTACATTTCAATTTCAAGCCATGAAAATATTATTTTTGTAATGTATTCAAAAGCAAATAGTTAAATAAGCTTTGAAGTAATGGAGGCAGGAAAAAGCAGCCTTACTGTATTTCCAACTTCTCAGGGAAAATTGATCACTTCCTATTCAAAACTCCAGGTTTTATAGCTTTTAATTTTTACAAAATTAAATGCCACTTGTTAAAAAAATACATTCCAAAATGTATCTCAAAACAGAGTGATCATAATAGTGATAAAAGTGAAGGGGGAATGTTGCACATAACACAGCCCAAAGTTAACAACACATTTATTAGAAGCTGAGCAAATTTTCTTGTGGATAGCTGTAGTTACACTGTCGTTCTTGTTGTGACTGCAATCAAATCCAACAACCTTATTTAACCCCATCTACCCACATTGCCAAATGGTCTGTGGTGGAAGTAGCTGTGATAAGGATAAACTCGAACTGCGGAGACCAATGTTATTTTTGGAGGAGATTTTATCTGTGTCTGCAGAGACTCAAGGCTCTCCTTGTGAGCTTGTTCTCCTATTCCTGCAAATGGCCATCAAAAATTATACTTCATACACTTCTTTTAAAAAAATACATTTATGTACTTTTTAAATTTGGTTTCAGTGTTATTGGTACTACACTTCCTACTGCAGGATATCTATTTTATACAATCCTTGGAAAGATACTGCTGCCATCAGCAATGGGTACAAGATATGGTTTCCTGGGCAAGACTTAGCTTGCTGATGCATCTCCACCACCAGTCTTCAGTTCCTGTTTGGCTTGGGAGTTCGGCTGTTTCACACATAACTCCCCGGAGTCGCCTGTGAAACCCATCATTCCCCCACCACCCTGGCTACAACCTCTGCTGGCTCCTCACATTTCTGCTTGCTGTATCTGGCAGCTTCTACCATCATGTTTGATTGTTTAATGTCCTGCTTTCTCAGCTCAGCCTCTGGCAGGGGCCCACAGGCTCCACATTCCATCTCTGGTGGTCTCATCCATACCATGAGAGTCTGAGTGGCCTGCCTTGCCAGCTGCCATGCATTCCCATGCTCACCAGTCACCTGAGGGACACAGGCACTGGTCAGCCCATCAGCCAAAGTTGTTTTCCAAACTTGTCACTGGAAAATTTGGCTCCTGTACCCACCCAAATTCACGGAGATGCTGAAATAGAATAAGGGATCTGAGTTTCATTAACTCATTCTTCTTGATATTCACTTCTTATTTTGATTTTCTGCTTAACCCAGTATTTATTCTTCTTCATTCAGCAGTAAGGAAATGTTGCTGTCTTATGTTCTATATCATTAGTCTTGAAATAGTTACAGGTTACCCAGCTACTGGCACTGGAATGCCTCCAGAGAGATATTTCTGAATATTTCCACTGAAACTTGGAGGCATTTTCCTTCTCTACTCCCAGCAAGATATTCAAACACTCAGATTTAAAAGAAGACATAATAATAATACCAAAAAATTTTTATTTCTGTGCTTGTTATTCCCACTTTGATAATTTTCCCTGTTTCTGCATTATTTTTCCACATCTCATTAAACTGTTTTTAAAACTTTATTTTGCTTCGTGAGCAATCGCAAAGTCACAAATTCTCAAAGCTGTTACTAAGAAAATTATGCCCTTTAGCTTCCTTCAGCTTTTTTATTTCTTTATGGCTTGTGGGCTTATTCACACCTTTACAGAGTTTAAAAAATTAACCTAGACCCCATTCCATGCTCCAAAACTTGAGACAAACATAGTTAATTTTGTATCAATGCAGCCATTTTATTTTCTCTTAAAATATGAGCTTCTTCCTGGAAAAAATTAAGCACCAACCCTGTGAAATATTTGCCAAAAACGAACACTTACTTAATACATATGATTTTTTCTTTTTTCTATATACTGTGAAGGATCATTTTCAGGTCACTGTATGCCTCCAAATTAGTCTTTACTAAATGAGACATTGGTTTTCAAATCTAATTATTTGATGTATCAGTGACATTTAGGCTTTGTTCATAGAAATAATATTTTAAGTCTATAATTCAGAAAATTATCTGCTATTCTAGAGATAAATAGGGGTCATTTTACCCATCTCTAAATTCTTATCCTATTTATCTCTGTTTTTTGCTATGTATATATTTTCTCCCATTGCTAGATAAAGACAAGGCCCTTTGACTTTTTTATATTGAGAAGAAAAAGATAAAGCTTTTTTTTAGGCCGAGAGTACATTTGGTATTTCCCTAATTTTCTTTTATCAGGAAATCATCATTAATTTTCTTTTATCAGGAACTTACCAGCTCTCTCCAGGGTACATATTTTCCTCCCAAGAAATGCTTAAAAATCAGAAAATTATAGAATCATTTAGTGCAAAAAACCTCGAAAGTCATTGATGTGTTGATCCAGAATTCTGAGTCCGCCACTAAAACCGTAAGTGTCGTAAGTGTCACACCTACGCGCCTTTTAAATACCTTCAGGGGTGGGGACTCCAACACTTCTCAGAACAGCCTGTTCCACCGCTTGACAGCCCTTTTCATGGAGAAGTTTTTCCTGATACCCGATCTAAACCTTCTCTGGTACACCTTGAGGTCATTTTCTCTTGTCCTATTGCTTATTAGTAATGAGAACAATTCCAGCCTGGCTATATCCTCCTTTCAAGAAGTTGTAGACAACAATAAGGTCTCCCTGAACTTCCTTTTCTCCAGACTAAACAACCCCAGTTCCCTCAGCTGCTCCTCATCAGACTTGTGCTCCAGACCCTTCACCAGCTCTGTTGCCCTTCTCTGGACATGCTCCAGCACCTCAATGTCCTTCTGGAACAAGTAGCCAGAACTGAACACAGCACTCAAGGTGCAGAGTAAAGACAGAGTGCTGAGTACAGGGAATGATCCCTGCTCTGGTCCTGCTGGTCATACTATTTCTGCTAAAAGGCAGTATGCCTTTGGCCCTCTTGACCACACTGATGGCTTTTCTTCCACCAGGCAGATTTTCAGATCCTTTTCCCCAAGCATGGAGCACTGCCTGTTGTTCTTATGATCCAAAAGGACCCAGCACATTGTTTTGTTGAATCTCATAAAATTTGCTTCATCCCATTCATCCAGCATGTCCAAATCCCTTTGAAGAGCCTTTCTACTCTCCAGCAGATAAACATTCCCACCCAGCTTAGTGTCATCTGCAAACTGACTGAGGGTGCACTCAATCTCCTCATTCATAAATATTTTCTAAAGATCTACAAAGATCCCCTCATGGCTAAAGCTGTTAAACAGGACTGGCCAAGACACTGAGCCCTGGATAACACTACCTATGACTGGACACCAGCTGGATATAAGTCCATTCACCACCACTCCCTGGACCCAGCCATCCAGATAATTTTTTACTGAGCAAACAGTACACCTGTCTAAGCCATGAGCAGCCAGTAGAATGCTGTGAGAGACAGTGACAAGGCTTTTCTAAAGTCTAGGTATCGAAAAAAATGCTGAAGAAGTTCATGTCTATGGGAGTGACTGAAGTGATGTTTATGACCTACATACAGAAGTTGTTGGGAAGCCTTTATAATGTATATTTCATCTTTTCAGGTGTTTTGGGAAAGATCACAATGAAACCTGATTTCCATCCACCACAGGACAAAAAGATCTAATGACTGTTGGAAGAAAAACATATTTTCTAGGTTTTTTTTACCAACCAGAACAGAAAAGTAAATACAACACAGCAACGCGCTTAAGTGATGTGTCTTGGCAAGGATGCTTTGACATATTGCAACTGTCTGTAAAGTCTCCATCAGCTCAACACAGAAACACCTGTGACTTCTGAATCTTTGTCAAAGAATTGTGACCAAGGGCTGGGCTTTGGGAAATCATAGTGATTTATCTGATTGTTTTATCAGTTGGTGAAGAGGCTTTAAAATCCCAAATCTCCATTATCCTCTCTGCTGTATGCAATGAGACAAAGCTTCTTACAACAAGAATCATTTCACCTTCCTTTTCTTTTTGAAGAATCCAGTGCATTTTTGAATGCTATAGAAACTGCAGCAGACCAGCCACTTAGAGATATTATCTTTTCCTTAGTTGCTTGCCAATCATGTAGAGCAATCATGTCTCTGAAGACTAATGTCTGAAATTGAAATACTCAGTAATTTTGGTCTAGACAGGTCCTTATTTTGTTAGACTCTTTGGTTTCAAATTTCTGGATTATCACCTCTCCAGGCTTTATTCAGTTATTTTATTTTCTTGATTTATTATAGGGAGGGAATACACACTGAATTCACGCTGAGAACAAATTTTTCTATAAATGTAATTTCATATTTTCATCTAGTCTTCTGCTTCATCTTTTCTGTTTCTCAGCTGTGGTTTTAAAAATAAGAGCTTGTAAGCTCCCCAGTAGTCATTCAATGAAATCATAAGCCTTTCTTCTGTCAGAAGTCTGCTGCTGAGACAGAACTTAAGTACTGCCTTTTGCTGCACAGGTGAAAGGCAAGAACAGGACCTTGAAAATAGAACTCAAAGACACTACAAACACCAATGATCTTTATAAAAGGTAAAGGGAATAAAAACCCAAAAACAGACAGCTAGTAAAACAATAAAGATATGCTATGGATTTATACTTGACCTACCCCTTTAAAGACAGAAATCTCTGCAAATTACAAAAAAGGCTTTATTTTTCAGTCACCTAGGGAAGGAATATCCATCTAAAAGATGGAGTTTATTAACTCTCCAGTCATAACCAAGTGGCACCTTCAGTTTCTCAGAGAGGGTGTAGAACTGGACAGTATGAAGAGGTTGCTGGCATTTTTCTCCATAGCCCTCTGTGGGTAACTAAACTGTAATTAAAATACAAACAAACAAATTAAAAGTTAATTTAATTTCCTGGTAAAGATTTGTAGAACACAATGAAATGTGGTTATTTTTCTTAGAGCATTTGGATCCGTATATATTTATAATTTACAGTTATATATTTGTTAAGACCCTTTTGCTCTTTATAGCCTTTGCAAAATGAAAGTTGTGTGTACTGTTCAGTTGCTGGTCTGACTAAAAAGTGCTGGCATTTGTTGAACTCCAACAGAAGCTTCATCAGGCATTTAAGTTTTCAAGTCCAAAATGTGTCCTTGACAATTAAAATATATTTCATGGACTCAGTCTTTTTTTTAAAAATCTTTTTCAATAGATCCATTAATCCATTTACCCATTCAAATTGCAGAACTCTCATTTCTATTCCTATTGATTTGAGCAGTAATTTTCCCATCAGATTTAATGGTGCAGTACAAGACTACAGATTCTCATCAGAAGTCCCCTGATGCAACAGCTTTTATAAATTTATGTGGGTCAAGTATGACAGGCACAACACATGCAAGTTACCAGGGTCACAGATTCTCTTTCTAATGAAACTGCATTTTTTTTTCTTCTGCTGCTCAAAATTGTTCCACACATCTGATTCACACAGTTTTTCTGTGACTGCCTTCTGCTCTCTTTTCAGGTCCTGAGTTACTCTAGAAATGACAAAATAAACAGACATCATAATTACATTCACAGAGAGAGTTTTTTCCAAAATCTCCAATATGTGAATTGTAGGACTTAAAACATACTTAAGCATCAAATATGGATGGAGAGCAGTGAACATTCGTTTTAAGTGTGTTTAGTGTGACATATATATTCCTTCAAGCATTCTGTATACCTTATTCTATATACCTTTTCTACTATATACCTTAGTATTTGGGCTTGGTATACAAGATTGCCTAATTAAGTCTATCACTTGCATTATATCACCCTGCTGATGGCACCATCGATTTTCAAAGAATCTCCAAATTGAAATTATATATATTAATTATATAGATTTATGTAAGTTAATATTCTTTATATTTTGGTGGCTGTTTATGATAATATACATCTCTGGGCATTTTAAAACTCCTCCTTTTAGTCTGAGAAATTAAGTTGTCACATGTTTACTTATGTCTATTTTTGTAGATATTATTACTATGCACTTTATGAACATTATTCTCTAACTCAACAGAAGGCAGAGAAGCAGCCAGAAGGCCCACATCGTCCAGAAAACATGTACATACTTAGAGGTATCTAAAAAACACAGTAGATTGAGCAATTTGCTTCAGGATTTCAGTGTTCATTAGCTAAGGGGCTGCAACCCTGATTTTGGTAAAACCTAAAGGCAATTCTTCAAAAAAACCCAAACATTAAAAACTTTTAAAACAATCCTTGAAAGAGAAATATGTTTCTAGGATGTTTGAAGTTATGCCTTTCAAAACAAAAACAACAACAAAAATAAACAAAAAAACTCATACAGAAAATACTTTGAGAAAGAAACCCCTGGTATCTTATGCCAATATCAAATATTAGTAATTGATTATTCAACACCCTGTACTGAAGAATTGATTTTGCAGGCCATTCAGATAACACCCAATTTATATCTGATTTTTAGAGGACTGCACAAAATTAATTTCTGAATCCAATATAACTTTTCAAATTTATAGACTAGTATGTGTTTGAAAGTACCTATGAATTTCATCTTGTCCAATTCCCTACCCATCTAAGTTATTCTGGCAGAATTCATGCTGCTTCACATTGTCTGGAGAGATGTTGGACTTAGCAGTACTGAGAGCTCCTACTTCTTTGAAAAATTTTCCCTGTCAAGTTCATGTGGTGCATTCTCTTTTCTTGAAGAGGCGATGCAGAAAGAACATTAGTCTGAAGTACTTCCCACACGTTTGGAGAATTTCTTGTGTTTTCAAAGTCAGAGCTCTGTGAGCAAATTTCCTTCAAAGTTTTCTGCCACTTGTACTGAGTGCACTAGACAGAGCATGAGATTGATTTCATCCCCACATGCCTTGAGCAGCAGCATGGTAGCAAGGCCAAGTCAGATTTCTATTGACATATCTCATTTTTCTTCTGAAAAAAATTAGCCCATGCTTGTCCCATGATTAAATATCTGAGATACTTTCTGCAAGCTTGTCAGCATTAAATTAGGTTGCTTTGATGGGAATCTCATTAGCACCTGCTGCCCTTTGAAGTGCTAACACTTAGAAATTGTGGCCATCAAAACAATACGGAACCACTCTTTCCCCACTGTTCTGCATCTCATATGCATCAGAGTAAAGTAAATGCAATATGAAATGAAATGCTACCACTGGTTTCATCCCCTTAAGCTCATCCAGATAGATTGCTTTGCTTCATCTTGCTGTGACTCTTCTTGGTTTATGGGGAGCATAATAGCATAAGACTTTGACCAAAGATGTTCTTGCTGGATAAATTAGTATCTCAAGGCCATATCCTCATACTGTTTGTATAAATAGAAATCCGAAATTATCCTATGAATGTAAGCGAGATTGAAATACGCTGCTTCTTTTGCCTCACTTTCTTCAGTATATTTCGTTCTAAAACATCTTTATAATATGCAATAAAAGAATCACTCTGTTGTGTTCTTTTTCAGGCTCCATACCGTTGCTTCAATTTTCATGGCAGTAGATGTTTTTTTCTGTTGATCAGACTGTCCAACTAATTGTCTGTTTCACCAGGGAAAGAGGCCCAGAGACAGCTGCCTGCAGCTGGGCTTTTCTCACGGATCTACATGGAAAACCTGCACTCCCAAACACAGCAACACACTGAGGGATGCTTGCACAAATGTAAATGAGAACTAAATGCATGATGCAATGAATAATAGCTTAAACACTTTATTCTTTGCTGTCAGCTTGTGCAGTGTGTCTGTCTAGAGGAACATCAGCAGCAAATGCCTGTTAGACTGATAGATGAAGAATTGTAGTGTTTTAGTGCCTTCTTGTGCTGATGCCTAGAAGTGCAGGTAAGTGAAACGATGAATTTCGTTCTGCTCAGACATAACAAAGGAACAAACTGCTGCTGCATTTTTCAGGTCTTTGCTAATAATACCCAATAACCTAAAATTTCTTGGATAGTTTTTTTTTTTCTTCAGTGGCAGAAAAGCATTTTAACCCAGTCAGAAGCCACTGTAATAGGCGGCTCGAAGAACCCAAACAAATCAATTTTATACTAAAAATGCCTGTGCTGAAAAAAGGTGTTGCCAGGAAAGGTGTGATGCTACAAGAATTGCTCTTACTCCTTCAGACCTTACAAGTGTCTTGCTCAGAGTTGTTGACCCAGACAAAGTCAGTCACATGGAAAAGCCTCCCTTTGTTGTGAGCTGGATATTCAGGTCAGTGATGCTCATGAATAGAATTTAGGCAAACTTCATAACCTCATAATCATGTGATAGGAAAGAGTTGGAAGTGAGTTAGAACTAAGGAAATGTGAGCTGAACTGAATGCACAATGTCATCACATTGCTCCTGAAAAAGCAAAGGGCAGTACTATTTCCCTCAGCAGGCTCAGGGTGCAGCACTTCATCGTCTCCTTTGGGCATAACCATGACAACACCCAGCCTAGCTCCCTGCTTCCAGAGAAAGAACACAAACATCCAAGTCCCTCTAGCTTCACCTTCTTTTTGCCTGTCCACATAACTGGGAACTGCAGAGAAGTTAGGCTTTTGTAGACTCATGCCTTCTTTGCAATATGAGAGCAAATCACTCCTTCCCTCAAATCCCTACCTTCTGGGCTCAGTGTCCTGTCAGGTTTCACTCGAGGGTACAGTCTAAAGGCTTAAGAAACAGATGGCATGTAAGCTTACCAAATCCATTATCTTTGTAACTTATTTTGAAATTTTCAGGCCACACATCAAGTGCCAACAGTGTCACTGTTTGGGAATTGTTTATAGTCTGCAAAAGTACTTTTCTACCTTCCTTATTATGGAATTTTCCATTTTCTCCTGTAATATTTTGCAGTGGTGTTAAGATAATATATGTCTTTCTGAGGTATAAGTCTGCTACATACTGCATAAAATATAATGAACTGAATTATAGAAAAGAAAATATATACAGAATCTGGAAACATAGATCAAATGCATGGTCTGTTTATCTCTGGAACTTGCTCAAAGAAAATCCCAGAGGAAATTCCAGATCTTCAATCATTTGGAATGCAGTGGCATTTCAAAAAGCAGCTTGGTAACATGTTGAAGATTGCTGAGGCTCAATTACTTCACAGACCTCTATTCTCAAGATGTCCCTGACAGCTGTCAGCCCTGAACACTCAGCCTGAGAGCTAAGGTACAGGCTTGATTATTTCCACTTTGCACATTGTCACCAGCAATGAAGATTGTCCCATGTGAATTATGTCTCCAGAGATACCTATGTCAGTTCTGTGGCTTTGCACAGGTGCAGTTAATGAAGGCATTGGAAATATTTCTTCTGCTGAGCCATGAGAATTAATGGGTCCTACAGATCAACTTCCCTCCATATAGCATCCCAGGATCACAAGAAACAAACAGACAAACAAACAAACGAACAAACAAACCCAGGTTTCATTAATTATTTCAGTTAGCCAAGAGAACATTTGTCTTTTCATTAAAAAATGGTAAAAGAAATGAACTGCATTCCTGTGTGGTAAAATGAAACTATTTTTACAGATCCAACAAAAATTACTCTAAATTAAATATCCTGACATTTTCCTGCACAGGAAATAGTAATTTGCTCACAGAAGATAGACATAGAAGACTTAATGCACATTTCCAAATCTAATTACTAATAAGTTCTCTACCAGTTTAGGATGTACTTCAGAAGATGTTTATAAAAACCTTATTTTTAAAGGCTGCACTTATTTCATTGAGAATATTCTGTCACTAGTTTTCCATCAGGCCTCCAGCAAAGCTAATCAATTAAAGCCTCTTTGGAGCAACAACAACAACAAAAAGTACCAATCCATTTGGGTCACTGTGTGAAATAAAAATGTCATTACTGTGGGAGTACCTTTGTTCAAATGCAGAAATATCCCTCAGCCTGGAGCCAGTTTTCCGCAGGTCAAGACATCAGTTGATGTCAGTTTGAAGAAAGTCATTTTATTCTGCAGTAAAATGGAAAGAGGAGATGCCAGTCCTCTTAACACAATGATTCTCTTCTTGCTCCAAATAAAGGCCCAGCTACTGGCAATGTATTTCACTACTAATATTCTTAGCATTTTCTTCAGCTCTGTTTTCCACCATGATAAGAAGTGGTTTCAAAAACAGGCCTGAATCAATCACATTTTAACAAGTTTCAATGGAAAAAGTTCCTTTGTAATTTTGATTTTCAACAAGTTTACACTATTTTGAGGATAACAAAAATAAATTAAGAACTTACCATTTCAGATTCATCTTTACACAAGATTATAGAAAAAAAATCAGAAGAGAAATAATATGTTGTCTACAATTGACCAAGCTCATTCTTAGAAAAGTCTGCAGTAGTTTGTGCATCTTATTCATATAAATATATATATTTTAGAAAGGACTGGCTACTAATCAGCTATGAGTGCTCTGTTAAATCTTGCATTCCAACCCAGTAGAGGGCATTGTAAGTATGTGCTCAAAAACTATTCTATTATGCAAAGCCAGAGATTTCCTACATCATTATTTGAGCTGCCAATTACTTAGAAAGAACAAGTAATATTCTCCCTTCTATGAAAGAAAGAGTCCAGCTATGGAGAAGAAGGGCATTCACCACTCTCCCTGCATGTTATAGTTAGAGCAATAAGCATTGGGTGCAAATTAGAGCAAATTAAATCATTCTTAAACATAAGAAAAAGTCTTCCAAATGCAAGAACAGTTCAGCATAAGGGTAGACTTCCTCAATGTGGGATGTTTATCACTGGAGGTCTCTAAGAACTCATTAGGCAGAAATCTGTAAGGGATGGGTTAGGGATCCCCCTTGGGAACAGCATGGAATAAGCAAGCTCTTGAGATCCCTTACAGCCATGTTTCCCATGACTGGTTCCAGTACTGAGGGGTTATCTCAGTCATACCATAAACCTTTCTTAAATAAGCTATAGAAATTAGGCTACAAAAGCCCAAAACAACTTCTACTCCTGGTTTTGGAAAAGGAATGCTGTCACATAATAACAGAATGAATATTATATTAGAGAGATATCCCTTTATAGATGAAGAATAGTACCTGTTTCATAAATGGCATTTGAGCTCTGTGCACACTTAGGTCAATAGGATCACATTAAATTTATGGTTACGTGTGGCAGTCAATAAATGACTGCTAAGGAAAACAGAAAAAAACATGACAGATAGGAAATGCATTAAAATTGCTTTCCTGAAAGGTTTTCTTGTTTAATCCTTTTTCTGTAAAGTTCAAATTATACCTGACTGTTCAATAAAAAATTTTGAAAGGAGACAAGAAAAAGAATGTCTTATTAATATTCTCTTTCAACCTGTACTTGTCCATGGGATTGCCCCAACCAAGGTGAAGGACTTTGCAAATCTGAAAAAAAGAAGTTATTCTGTGCAGAATAATCTTAAAGAATCTTCTGGAAGTGTCACAATCAAACATCCAAAGCCAAAACTTAGCAAAGTGGAATGGTAATCCAAAGAGTAAAACTGTATATGCTATACTTTAATCATTGAGTGAGTCTACGCTCCTAAAGCAGAACTGGAAAAAATAGAGGAAAAATATATTTTGCATTTACAGCTAGGTAAAATCCATTCTTCGATTTTGTGTTCTTTTTTGCTTGTTGATATTCAGAAAGCCACAAATGCAGGCACAGTGGCAAAACAGGAGGAGACCTGAGGTTCAGATTAAGAGAAAATGAACAAGTGGATAGGAGAAAGCAAAGAGAAAGGGAAGAAAACAGCAGGAGATGGAAAGCGCAGGAAAGTATCTGGGCTCATTTTAATTTACACCATTCTAGAAGGTGTTCAAGCCTCTGAGGGAAACAGTAAAAGGGATTCATTGTAACAGGTATAGCTTATTAATCTAGCCTTGGAAGAAAAATTGATTTTTCTTGAAGAGGAAGGAAAAAGTGGTTCACAGAAACATATCTCCATGGAATACAATTCACGCATGGAAATTATTGCTCCAGGCTATTCTATTGGAAAACTGTGCATGGAAAAAAAAGTTCTGTTAAAAAATCAGCTTTGAACCTTAATCTAGTATACACAACACTGTGATAGTTACCTGTGTTTTTCTTCATCCAGCAAAGCATATAATAATTACCAGCTATGTTTTTGAAGAAAATGTTATATCATGTGACACAATTATATACAAAATATTTGTGTTTCACCTATCTGGAGCATCCCTCTACCAGGGGAAGAGAATACCAGGTTTAGAGGAACCTGGGACAGGAGTAGTAGTAGTAAGGTCTTTGTAAATTATTTCTGTGTTTAATCATAGAATCATAGAATCATAGAATGTTTAGCATTGGAAGGGACCCTGAAGTTCTGACCCACTTCCCATGGCCAGCAACACCCGCCAATAGACTGTGTTCAAAGCCCCCTGCAGCCTCACCAGGAACACTTCCAGGGATGAGGCATTCACAGCTTCTCTGGGCAGCCTGCTCCAGTGTATGGGGATCTGTACTGCAGAAAGTGATGTTCATCATATATAAACAGCTGCATTATATGGGGTGACTCTTTGCTGTTCAGGTCATTCAAGGCAGTTTTATCTCTTATTTTTAGACATATATATGTAGAAAACTAGTCTGAATTAGTTCTGGTACTCACATCAGTCCAGGGAAAGAGATAGGCTGAGATGCTCATTCAATCCTAAAACTGGTGACTAAAATACAAGCAATGTCTTTCAGGAGATGTCTTAATTTCTCCCAAAATTATAGGGAGATCTATAAGTGTTTTAGATCAGATAATGAACTTTTAGGCAGTAATAGAATCATAGAATCAAAGAACAGGCAAGGTTGGAAGGTACCACAGTGGGTCATCTGATCCAACCTCCCTGCTCAAGCAGGATCATCCCAGAGCACATGGCAAAAGATTGTGTCCAGGTGGCTCCTGAGGATCTCCAGTGAGGAAGCTGCCACAACATTCTCTGGACAATCTGCTCCAGTGCTGTCACCCACACAGTAAAGTTCTTCCTCATGTTGCCTATTGTCTTTTTGCTTGCCACCACCAAGAAGAGCCTGGAAACATCCTCTTGACACCATTCTTGCAGATATTTATAGACATTGGTGAATTCTTCTCTCAGTTTTATCTTCTTCAGGCTGAACAGGTCCAGTTCCCTCAGCCTTTCCTTGTAAGAGACGTACTCCAGCCCCTTCATCATCTTCACTGCCCTCTGCTGAACGTGCTCCAATGACTCCACATCTCTCTTGTGCTGCGGATCCCAGAACTGGGCACAGCTCTCCAGATGTGGCCTCACCAGGACTGAGCAGAGGAACAGGATCGCTTCCCTCAACCTGCTGCCAATGTTCTTCCTAAGGTATCCCAAGATGCCATTGGCCTTCTTGGTCACAAGGACACACTGCTGGCTCATGGACAGCTTATTGTCCACCAGGACTCCCAGGTCCTTCTCTGCAGAGCTGCTTCCCAGCAGGTCACCCCCAGCCTGTGCTGGTGCCTGGGGTTTTTCTTCCTCAGGGGTAGGACCCTGTGTTTGCCTTTGCTGAACTTCAGACAGTTCCTCTCAGCTCCTCTCTCCAGCCCATCAAGATGCTTCTGAAGGGCTGCACAGACCTCTGGGCTATCAGCCACTCCTCCCAGCTTTGTGCCATCAGCAAACTCTCCAAGGAGGCATCTGTCCCTTTGTCCAAGTCATTGACATTCACTGAATTCAAGGTAAGCAATACTGTGCCCTGTAGTGATGTGTTTTTAGTTTCATCAGTATGATGTATGTATTCATGGTTGTTTTTCTATCGTTATATGTACCCTATAATGGTTTGTTCCATGCATTCCCCTGTGCCTCCTTCCTTTATGGCTTTCCCTGAGTTACAGTTTTATGTCAATCATTGTGTTACATAACCCCCCGGGTCCTGTCTGTCACTTCGAGGTCTCACCCCCGGTCTAGAAAGTTCCAGTGAGGTCGTCAAGTGATTGGGCAGGATCCTAGCTGTCCCCTCCTTCCCCTCCTGGGTTGGTTCTTTTGTGTGTCCCTCAGTTGCAGAGCCACTCCCTGCCCATGCCTGATTGGCCCCATGCTCTACCCCTCCCATTGTTCCACCCCTGTATTTAAGTTGTTGCACCAGGGTGATCTGTGCTCTGCTGAGGCAGACGTGTTGGAGGTGTGGTTGTCCCTTGCGGGGCGCTAATAAACTCCAGCGGCTGAAACCTCAACAGCATCCTTCTTTTATTCCTCTGTCATTGAACACGCTCACAGGACAAAGAGCCCACAGGATTGGTGAGGTATACCAGTATACCAAGCTGTATCTTTCCTGTGGCCGGTGTCAGGGCTGGCCAGGTGAAGCAGGAAGAGGTTCCCGAGACACCGTGACCACTATGAAACATTGTGGGACACCACTATTGACAATCCTCCAACTGCACCCTGTGCCACTGATTGTGACCCTGTGAGATCTGTTGTGCTTTCAGGTAATTCCTAATCCTAATCCACCCGACTGACCATTCATCCAGGCCACGCTTCCTGAGTTGACCAGTCAGGATATTGTGAAAGACAGCGTTGACAGCGTTGCTGAAGTCAAGGCAGACAATATGCACTGCTCTCCTTTCATCCACCAGGGTAGTTGTTTCATTGTAGAAGGCAATCGTAGTCATTAAGCATGATTTACATTTAGTGAATCCATACTGACTGCGCCTGATCACCTCCTTGTTCTTCAAGTGGTTAGAGATGGCCTCCAGAATGAGGCACTCCGTCACCTTTCCAAGGATTGAGGTGAGGCTGATTGGCAGTAATTTTCTGGGTCCTCCTTCTTGCCCTCTTTGAAGACCAGGGTGACATTTGCTTTCTTCCATTCCTCAGGCATCTCTCCTGACGGCCACCTTTCAAAGATGATTGTGAGTGGCCTCAGTGTAGGGTCTTCCAACTCTCTTAACACTTGTGGTTGTATCTCATCAGGGCCCACAGACTTGTGGATATCAGGTTTGGCTAGGTGTTCTCTAATCCAATCCTCCTGGATCAAGGGAATCTTCCCTCTGACATTCCTTTGCCCTGGTTGTCTGGGTCAGAGATTCCTGGGAGCTGGTATTGTCAATGAAGAGCAATGAAAAGAAAGGCATTCAATAGCTCTTCCTTCCCTGCATCCTCTGTCACCAGGGTTCCCCTCCATTTAGTAATGGGTCCGTGTAATCCTTTGTTTTTTCTCTTGTTATTGATGTATTTCAAAAAAACCTTCTTGTCCTTGACATCCTTGGCCGAATTTAAATCCAGAGGGACCTTGGCCTTTGTTGTTTCATTTCTACTCACTCTGACAGCCTCTCTGTATTCCTTCCAAGTGGCCTGACCCTGCCTCAATCTCCTGTCTGTTCTTTGCTTGTGCCTGGGTAATGACAGTAGTTTATTCATCTTGTCCCCTTTGCCCGAGTTCTTGCTCCTCAGGATGCAACATTCTTGAGCCTAAAGGAAGTGACTCTTGGATATCATATTCTCTTGGGCCCTTCTTCCTTGCAGCGTCTGTTCCCATAGGATTCTTCCAAGGAAAATTAAATAATTAAATTAAATTAAATTTGATCCCAAATTAAATTAAGATTAATCACTCCTTTAAGGTCACATCCTCCTTAGTCTGAATCCAATTGATATATTTATTATAATATATAATTCTATGTATTTATTCTTAATATATATAACATACATACAGATATACACTCTCTCTCTCTCTCTCTCTCTCTCTCNCTCTCTCTCTCTAGAGATATATATATATACACACTACATAGCAGCTCCATTAAGAGAGAGCTCCAACTCTAGCCCAGGGACATTTCATCTACTTTATAAAAATCAGAGAGGTTCAGGTGTTAAGGCTGAAGAAACTACTTTGTGTGACTATGCATGTGTGCACCAACACCCACTAAGGTTTTGTGCAGAAAACAAGATGACCTTGACTTAACTGCTTTCCTTGCAAGGACACTTAGTTGAAAATGGATTTTTCTGGATTTTCACCATGACTCTAACAGTGCGATAGTCCCAATTAATGCAGGAAAAGAAATATTGGGACATCTACAATTCGTGTCATGACAAATAAAGGGATGATTTGTCCGTGGTGCAAAGTCCTAATGTGTGTGGCAGCTGAGGCATTCAATAGACATGGTACTTTCAGAAGTTCATCATGCTTCTGCCTGGTTCTGAGTTCCTAAATGTGATCATGCAACATTTTGTTGCATCTGTGAGCACACCTACCTCCTGATAAAGATAGTAATAATCAGCCCTACTGCCCTTTTGAAAGAGCAAAGTTCCACTTGTCAAAGCACTTAAAGTGTTTGCTGAAGATGTAGTCAACTAACGCTTTTGAAAAGTTCCTGATATTCTACAAATGTTAAATGACCCCCACTCCATTCATTTTTGAACAGTGTCCAACAGATTTACTTAATCGCAAAAGGAGGAGGGGTGTAGAAAAAGGAGAGAGGGAAAATTTTGAAATTAAGTTCTGTCACAATTCGAATGTAGATCTGTCCCTGGATTAAAACTGGTCTTTTTTTTTTTTTTAATGAAAAACCTTATCAAGCAGAATAACCATTGTAACCACACCTCTGGTTCTCTCAGGAGAATAAGAAATATCACATTGACTGAAATCTTTTCCTCTGTTTCAAGGATAACACCCACAGGAATATTTAATTCATTTTTAGTTAATTAACCAAAGTCCACTGAGGACCAGAAACAACGAAAAAAAGGTCCTTTAAAATCTTTTAGGAATTTGATTTTACTCATTCTGTGTGAAAGGCAACAAAGCACCATGAGAACGACAGCATATAAGAGTATATTACACCATGAGGAAAGGGGTTAATATATGAGCAGAATGAGAGCTAAAGTGTTTTCAGCTGAGCCTACTTACCTATCCACTCAAAAAAATTAGATTTAATGCTTTTTTTAGTTAATTTTCACTCAGTTTTATTTGTAGCTTTGCTCAGCTTTGTAAGACACTTGAACAATTAGAGATAAATTTTATAAAAATATGCTTGCCTTCCTTGGAAAAATGCTGCTGTTGTTACTTGCAAGAACCTCTACACACTTAACTCCTCTTGAAAATTCCAGTAGGTGCATATCTGCATATTTTCATGTTCAGATACTTGTGTGAACTTGCATCATAATTAAATTTTCTAATGCTGAAGGAACTTTTTTAAAAGGGACAGACTATGAGTATCAAGTGCTCAGCTTGAATCATTGATTATTTTTATTTATCTTGTCCAGATCCTCCCATTCTTTTCTGCTTTCTGATTTAATATTTAAAAATTGTTAAGCAATTATTGTTGATTTAGAGGAAAACATGCTTGTACAATAGTCATGATCCTTAGAAGATTTCATTCTAGAATACCAGGGAAGCTTTGGCACTACATGTACATATTTCTATAAATGAGAGTTATACACAGGTAATTTGTAAGTCCCTACCATAGTGTCTCGTGTAACCCAAAAGAAAATCTTTTAAATTCTGGACATTGAAACTACTGATTCAGGGGCCAAATAAGCGTGTTGTCCTTGGTGAAGTAAGCTAATTTTCATGGTCTTAATATCTAAGGAGTTCTTCTGTTCCAGTAAATAAACTTTCCCAATATTTAAGAGTATCAGAGGGAGACCAAGTCAAGAGCACTTAGAAATCTTGATGCACCACTGTAAAGCAACCAGGGCTGGATTTCAAGAGCATCTTCATTGTGTTTGTAGCTGAGGACTTGCTGAGATCATCAGGGTATTATAATTGCTCTGTGGTATAGTTTTATAGCATGGTAAATACTCTGTGAAATAGCTTTATTTGACACATTCCTTTACGTAAACATACTCAGTTAGAAGTGATCTCATTGTAGTTTCTAAGAGACATTTTCTAACCAGAAAACTCTTTTCAGTGTTGTTAAAAATGCGATGTACAGCTGATCCTAACTGCCTCAACTTTGGCTAAGAAACTGTAGCTTTTGTCTGAAATATTTTCTTTTTAGATGGTAATAAACTAGGAAGACTTATGTGTCTGTGGCAATTGTTAATGATTGTGAATATGTTGTGTTACACAGTTTAGTGTAAAATTGGGCATGAGTTTTATTAAATATGTGGGTCAATATCTCAGTTTTGATTTTATTTTCTAAAATGTATATTTAAGATTTTTCTTTTTTAACAGATAAATTTCCACTTATTTCTGTGGCTAAGTGCTTCATGTGTTGAAATATGCAGTCAATTTCATAATTTTGGTGGCATTAACATCACTACTTGAAGTAATAGATTTCAGAAACCAGCTTGAAAGCAATGAGTTTCCACTAAGCAATTATTTTTCTAGAATTTTGAAATAAACTTATTGCAAGAATTTATCTGCTTGTCTGATGATAGCAATTAAGTCAATATGACTCACATGAGAAAAAAAAACAGTTTACAATTCTTAAGAGTATCGGCCTGAAACTCTAGAGAGAGACATTTTCCCACTTAGCATGGAATTATAATATAGCAATAGCAGGCTTAAAATTTCTTAAAGATCTGGCCCAGAACTTTGATAATTATTAATGCTGATTTTTCAGTAGGTCTTAGAAGAAAAGTAAATTACAAAGATTTGGACGAAAAACAATGTTGTTCCAATAACTGGGAAGTATAAATAGAAATTATCTGCCTAGTGATGGGCCATTGAGTCCAATTTTGTTCGTGTAAATGAAACTGAACTTTTCAATCTGAACTCAGTTAATTAAAAAGGTCAGCAGATCAATCAATGTGTTTCATTAAAAAAAATACAATTTTTTATTATATCAGTTAACTTCCAAGTAAAGGGGTTAGAACTAGGAATCTTATCTCTGTATTTAGTAGTGGTGTGGTTTAAATTCAGTTACTGTCCTCATTTTTTGACAGTCGCACCGCAGGGAAAGAATATTGCTACATTGGGAGAAACTTATAAAAGATCTACAAAGATGGTTAAAGGATTGTGAAACAAACATTTTCACCAAGGATTAAGAAAAGATAGAATTGGGAGAGGTAATATTATCACAGAGTAGAATTATCTATAGGCATTTAATAATAATCTCTTAAAAAACCTGGCAATAAATAATTGTAATAGCAGAATGAGATATAACATGAGATATTGGTGATTCAGTGAAGAGAGAATCTAGAGAAATTCACAGACAGGCAATAAAGAAAGTATCAAAAGAATTTTTGAGCAGTTGTATTCTATTATTCATCACAGTAATTTATCCATAAAAGATATCTGTTCTGATTGAAAAACATATTTGTTACCATATATACATTGATTTCATCTTATGAAAGGCAGCACCATATTGTGGCTTTATCAACAAAGTCAACAAGAGTTCCAAAGTGTCTCAGCTATCTGTCTTGCAATTAATTTTTAAAATTCTCAGTGGTAAAAACCTCAAATGAGATCTCTCAACTCTGTTTGAAGATACTCCTATTCACATGAAAATACTTCATTAGAGCCATTAGATTTGCGATGTGTTTATTTTTCCTCATCTTCTTCCGTAAAATAGTCTGCTTTAGTTGGAAGTGACTGACAAATACAAATGAACTGGGTTTGTGGTTGTCATGATTTAACCCTAGATGGCAACTAAAAACCATGTAGTTGCTTACTCACACTCTCTCCCGGTGGGATGGGGAGGACAGCTGGAAAAAAAAAGGTAAAATCATTGGGATGAGACAAGAGCAGTATAAGAACTAAACTAAACTAAACGAAAATAAAATAAAATAAAATA
>VZDJ01007749.1:42661835-42734363 GCA_008694505.1 Cyanoderma ruficeps
GGGGGGGCGGGAGAAGGAGGAAGGGTGGGACCTTTGGCATTTGTGATGGCATTTGTCTTGCCAGGTCACCATTATGTGTGATGCAGACCTGTTCTCCTGGAGATGACTGAACACCTGACTGCCCATGGGAAGCAGGGAATTAATGCCTTGTTTTGTTCTGCTTGTGTGAGTGGCTTTGGTTTCCCTATTGAACTGTCCTTACTTCAACCTAGGTTTTAGGCCCCTGATTCTCTCCCTGATACTGCTGGTGGGGGTCTGAGTGAAGGGCTGCCTGGGGATTGGCTCCTGGCTGGGGTTAAACCATGACAGTCTACACAGAAATGTTTAGCTCTCTGCCATCAGCAAAGCTTGGTCCTCAGCTTTTTTCCTCTCTCATTTTCTCATCCCATCAGCAAAATTATCCCACTCCTACAATGGTTTTTCTTGTGTGTTGATCAGGTTGTTATTCTCTTAAATTGGATGTTCTCAACCCCTGCCTTTTTATTTACTTTGAAATGCAAACTTTGTTTCCAATTCCACACAATAATTCTACAGAAAAACCCAGGGGAGCTCTGAGTGGGTAAGGAATAAAATACCAGATTCACTTTAGATATATATATTTCACAAAGAAATCACATACAATAGCCTTTGGTTTCACAGTCAAGATTTCTTTATATTCTCCTACATTTAGATTTGCTCCATCCCTGGAGTTTTTCAAGGCCAGGTTTCATGGGGCTTTAAACAACCCAATCTAGTGAAAAGTGTCATTGCCCATGGCAAGGGAGTTGGAGGTGGATGATCTTTAAGGGCCCTTCCAGCTCACGATTCTATGATTTGACTCCCAGAAAATTGACAGGTGGGGCCAGGGCTTAAGAGTTTAGTAATCAAATTACTTCCCTGCCATTTTCTGTATCCACAAAGAGATTACATGGTGATGCAGAGATTCTTATAAATTATAGTCCAGTTGTCAGCATGACTAGAAAAGTCAGACACCTTTCCTTTCATTAAGTTTCATAATAGGACATGATCTAAAAACCTCTAAAAGACACTGTTGAAGAAATTGCTCCCAAACCCAGTCAGAGCTGGGGAGGTGGAGTTTATTGAAAATTAGATGAGGTCTGGGAGGCACATGTGAGCAAATCCCAGGCAAAAGCAGACTTATAAAAGCAGTTTGCTCAGTCCCGTGTAACTGGTAACATCTTCATCTTCTCAGCTGTGAAGCAGAATTGAATTTGGCAATTGACTCCCAGACTGAGCTTGTATAACTGAAAGGACAACTTTATCCAAGATCTGAATTTATAAAGGGCTATTAAAAGAATGACCTGGATAGTTGCTTGAATAATTTTTTTGATCAAAATGTCTTCACAGAAAGCCCACTGCACCAAAGGCATTGTATCTGTGCATGCACGTGCAATACCATTTGTATTACATTCTCCTACAGCCAGTGATTATGTATGTCTCTCAGAGGTTGCTACTGCATGTAACACTGTGACAAACAGAGCAGAAATCATTTTTAAAATACACGGACACTGTTTATACTCCTTTCTTACTCTTATTGCCACTTACTGGCAATATCAATCCTCTACTAAAAAAGAAGGATTTTATAGTTCATTGTTGGTTTTGTTCTGTTTTGTTTTGTCTTTTGAGGTTGTATACTAAAGACCCCTTTCTTGGGTTATGTTCTAGTCCGTTAGGGATTTATATAAAAAAGAAATGTTTCCATGTTACTGATTATGGGACCTAAGTGTCTTGTGAACTTCATCTCGATCTAAATTAAAATAACACCACTGTTCAATGAATTCTATTACATTTGGTGGGTTTTTGGGGTTTTTCTGGTTTTTTTTTAAAATTATAGCCTTTTAATTGACATCAAGCTATGACCAAGATTTTCTGTAAAACAGTAATGATTTAGAGGAACCAATTTAAGATGTATCTAGAAGGTCAGCATTACAGAAGCTCAAGAGCAAACCATGCTTCTTCCCTGTCCTCTCTCTAAAAATGGGGTGTCTCAGGTTGTTGAGACAAAATAATGAATAATTTCTAAAATATTGTTATTTTTAATGTTGGCTACTTTATCTACTTGTTTTTGACAACACACCAGCCATGAGAAATATCTGGATCTCATCAGTAACAGTTGGTCAGTATAAAAAAAGGCCTAGAGTTTAAGGTGCTTTGATGTAATTTCATTTTATGTCCTTGGATTTGATTCATGAAGTGATAGTTAGGAATTCTTTGTAGTGTTCTTTAGCTCAACTACATTTCCAGATGCTTTCCCTCCACTATAGCTCTGATTGTATCTTGGGAACAGTCCTTTTTTGATTAGAGGGAGCCAGTTTTAAACCTCTGCTTTTCAGGCACAGTTTGCTGTTCAGGTTCTGGTCTGCTGCCTTCTGGGCTGTGACAAAAAATGTTCTCCAAAAAAAAAAAAAAATCTCAAAAAGACTCTTTTCTCTTGTTTCTAGTATTTTATTGGGCAATATCAGCCACATGTAATTTTTCCAATTATTCGACTTCAGAGAGATTTACCAAACAAAGGATTGATCTTAAAAAGCTTGATTTTTATATTTGCAAACAGTGATGCTTATCCACAGCATGTTTATAGTTCTACCTTCTTAGTTTTGAGACAAACTAGAGTTGAAAAGATGTTGGTTTTCGTTGTGGGGAAGAAGAAACTTAGTGAGCAGATTTTGACTGCATGCAAATTTCCCTGAGTTTATCAATTATCTTTTACTGTAGAAGACATAATGAAACCTAATTTACCACACTATCATTCTGGATTGTGTTAAATTAAACAGTTTCTAAAGATTTACAGTAATATGCCTTAGATTAGATTCCACAATTTCAAAAGAGAGAGAAGGTTGTCGCAGATTTCATTTTAGAAGCTTGAAGTGATTTTTCCTGAAAAAAAAAAAAAAAGACTGAGTTCACATTTCTCTATACAATGTTATTGGGTCACATTTGTAGATTAGGTTCATCAAACTGCACAATATTAAACAACTGATACAATAGCAAGCTCTTTCTCCTTTTTAAAGTGCTGTAGGCATATGTGTTAGAAAATAAAAATGGAGTCTTGTTTAAGAGAAATGACACGTGAATTCAAAACAAGTGTGACAGAAGAAAATAAAGACAGAAAAATTTTGAGGGAGGGAGGCAAAAAATGAAATAATGAGGTGATCTGGCTGTCTGGTTTTAACTTCAGAATTGCTTTATCGTTTTGAAATAAATAAAAACATGTCTAAAAGTCTTTAAATAAATAAAGAATAATCCAGGGGTCTACTTAGGGAAGCGAGTTTTGACAGATACATAATAACCATATATGAGAAATAAGCATGTAGGAGAGTAACCCCATGAAGCCTGTTGGCTTCCAGTCAGGTGCTCAGCTCCTGAACACAATGACAAATTTGGGTGACAAATTTACAAGTCTTCTTATAATTTGGACTGATGTTGTAATTCTGATATATTCAAATACAAATGCTTTCGTTCTGCAACTAAGGCAAACACCTTTCTTCTTTACCCGCTAAATGAACCATAACTTTAAGACACAAAATATTGCTTAAAAATTTAAGAATGAAGTCTTCAGGACTTCGTATCATTAAAAATGATGCATAGCTGAAATAAAGGACCACTTCCTTTTCTTGTTAGTGAGAGTGCAGTTTCCACTCTTCCAGAGTCATAAAGCCAGAGGTCCATAAGATTGCAAGAGTAACAACAGAAACGAAAAGCTAAACAAGTCCAAACGGAGCCATAAAAATGCCACTCTGCACAAACCAGCATATTTTCAAATTAATTCTTTACAAATCACTGGATTTACATCCATTACCTATTTTTGACCTGCAGATTTCCAAAAGCATTAGGGATGCTGTTGGTCCAAACCTGATGCAGTTTACATCAGTGATGCTGGGCAACGAAAGCTTGGTATAAGTCACTAATTATCAGCTTGGGATTGCCACACAAAGTGATTCTCGGAAAAGAAGAAATGGAAAGCATCCAGCATGCCTTAACACCTGCAATTGAGAGAAGAAACTAACTTGGGAAAAGCAAGCTACATAAAAGTATTCAGAATTTATGCTAATTTTGGGCTGAGTGCAGCAAAACTGCACAGGCACAGTTTTGAAACTGGGATGTTTCAAAAAATTTTCAATGGTCTTTAAGAGGAAAGTTTGAGAAGTGCCGTTCTCTGATCAGCTGCGTATGTCACTTGCAGGTCAACACTGTTCTATTTTTTTGTGAGAAGGACGTTGAGGTAAAAAATGTCCTGATCTCTCAGCCTTTGGATAAAGCCATTTCTTTGTAGACTAAACAGTAATTTTATCATGCAAGAAAATCCACCAGGGAGACTGTCTCTTGATTTTCAGTAGAGTATTTCAGAAGTCAGGAAATTGCCACTAAGTTTCCAGTATCCTCCAGAAGACTTAAATTGGGGGGAAAAAATTGTTATTTTAGTGGAGATTTGACAAAAGCTGCTTTGCATTGGTTTTACTACCAGTTATTCTCAGTCAAAGCAAAAAGAAGAAAAAAGTGGGTGAGGAGGAACAAAACCCACAAAAAATACAGGTCAAAAATTCTTGGCTGATAACTGCAATGAAAGCCACAGTACTTGCACATGACAGTTCCCTTCTATAAGGGGGATTTAACTTAGAGAAACAATTCTTGCCTGGAAAATATTACTGTTCTACCTGTGACCTCTCAACAGCTCAAATCCATGCCCATCTACAAAGTCCATTGTTGACTAGCTGACCTGTGGGTTGTATCTTAAGGCCAATTAAGTGTTTTATTTTTAATGACTGATGTAGTTTGCTTTCATAACTTCTATTAGAAGGTTATTTTCAAACAGAAAATGTTATGCAAATTCAAAGTTGTCTGGCATGGGCAGTAGCCAGTTCATTGCCCTTGCATCATATACAAGTTTTGACATGACACTGGTTTTCAAATATTCAGATAAGTGATCAGAGACAGCCAAAAGCATTTGGTTACAAATTAGTTAAGAAAATGATACAAGAAGAGATTCAAATTTTCTTGTGAGTGTCAGACTAAATAAGCCCTTGCAGTACATTTTGAGGCCATTTGTTCTGATTTTATAAAAATGCTCCAATCACTTTTGTCAGTCTTTATTGACAAGTTCTTAAAACACACTGTGTGGAGTCCCTTGTGCCATTAAAGGAATTTCCAAGTGCCTTGCCCTGGAAAAGTGAAGATTAAAGATAGCCCTCCTAGGTGTAACAAAGGCTTTTCACTCATGGATCCTTGCAGACATTGTGCAATCTTCTCTCTGGGTTTCACAAGTCCATCACTCACCCCATGGTATCCTCTTTCCCTGTTTCCCCATTGGCTGTGGGGCTTGGTGTCCTTTTCCTCTCTTCCCCATGGTCACTTGCCCCCTGCCCTGCCCCCTGGACCACCCACGAACCTGAGACCCTATATAACTGAGAAAAAACGCATTTTCTCTGTCTTTTGCTCCCGATTCACCTTTGGCACATGGAATAAACGCTTGCTGGAAATTGATCTGGGTCTGGGAGCCTTCTGCCTCTCTGCTGAGCTAGCCTTGTAACGTGTGTGGATGTGTGAGCATGACTTGCTGCCTGAATTCTCAAGCAGTTTCTCTACAGAGAGGCTGACTGGGATCTAGAAAGCCTTAGCTACACTCTGAAAAGACACACTGTTACAACATTATCTGAAAGTATTTGTGTAAGTGCTTACAAGACAGAGGATTAAGTTCATATTTCCATTTATTATTGGCTTGAAGAAGGGATGCCCCAAAAGGATGTGTTACAGAATACATGAGGCATCCTCCACAAGGATAATTTAATGATACTTGCCTGTTCTCTTGGCTACATCTGCTAACATTAAGTCACCTAAGTCACCCTGTGTGGACGCTGTGGCTACCATGTTACTTCAAAAATATTTCACCTTATACAGCACAAAGAGGAAAAAAACAAGCGCTAACCAGAGAATGGTGTCTACATGGTTGTCTGTGTGCAAATAAAAACACCATTAGAAAGGTGTGACATCCTCTAAAGAGAAGTGTTTGAAGTTATCTACTGTGTTGAATCACGTAATTAAATTACTTGCCCCTACATGAAGGGCTCTAAGTACACAAGGTAGAGCACAGTGGCCAGGCCCGGGAGAGGGAGAGCTCTGCCTCCATCTCTTGGTGATCGAGAGGAAGGGCAGCCAGAGGAGACTTCATCTGGATTCTTCATAGACCCCAAAGCCAGATGAACAGATGCTGAAAGGGAGAGGACAGCTGTACTGTGACACACAGGGAAGCATGAGTAGGGATTCGTTCACGTAAGCTTGTCTTCCAGGGTGTTCCCACCACTGCTGTGGGACCCACCATAACTGCAATCAGAGGCTGCAGTGCTCATCCAAGAAAAGAGGAAGAGGCGTCTAGTTTGCAGAAAGGAATCTTTTCATATTACCATCAGATGCTGATTCCCAGCTATTAAAACCGATATGAATTTGGCAGGATTATTTGATATGCAGCAACAAAGAGGGAATCAAGAACAGAGAAATGCCTTCGCAATGGGATATGGCACTTACTGTTGAAGCCAACAAGGTTGGCAGCAGAAGGACCAAAGCTGAATCCTGGTTGCAGCACTAAGGGGTGCAGCTGCAGATGATAAGCACAGGAGACTTCCCAGCTGCCTGGAACCAAGGCTACCCCATGTGTCTGGAGATGGTGGGAACACAAACCCCTGGCACCAGCCTGTGACTGGCACCAGAGCCAGTGGGAAAGTTGCCTCTCTGATGACAGTTGGCTCTGGGCTGAGTTAAAAAACTCCTGTCAAACCTAGTGGAGATGACTGACAGAGTGATACACCATCCATAACACAGGAAGCTGCTCACCCTGCTCCTGTGACTGTATAATAAAACAGGCTGAGAGCTGTAAAACCTTCCTTACAGGGTGCTGAGCAAAGTCTCAGCCACAGATCAGACTCGCCACTGTGCCACAGCTGCACAGCATAGGCAGAAATATACAGGATTTAAACCACATGAATTTCAAAAGCTTCATGTTAAACAACTTCTAAAAATATACCACTACCCTTTTTTTCCATAACATAAACTGTTGCTATGATATATCATGTTTTTTTTCTCCTTGAATAAATATTCTTGATTCTCTCAGAAACTCCAGG
The DNA here is from genome assembly GCA_008694505.1 of Cyanoderma ruficeps. NCBI lineage: Eukaryota > Metazoa > Chordata > Aves > Passeriformes > Timaliidae > Cyanoderma > Cyanoderma ruficeps. The sequence goes on from VZDJ01007749.1 coordinate 42,668,948, forward strand.
TTGTCACCTATATGTGCTCCCAATCCCAAGTCTTGCTGCTGCTACTAACTTTGGAAGAGGAATTAAATACATTTCAAAATTAAAAATTAAAAGAAATGGGCTCACTTAATTACTAGACATAAAATTCATTTCTTCACATTATACTGAGCACATTGCCTGTACTTATAATAGAGAACAGATACCACCTAAACTCACAAATAAGATAACCAATTTTATTGCAACATATCTACTTGTTCTATATTTGGTTACAATTCTTCACCAGAAATATTTGCCTCTTTTAAGAGGTGGCTTGTCTTCATCCATATTCTGTGGTTTCAAATGTTCAGAGGTTTTGAGTCAAACCATACCATATTGTATTTCAGCAACATTAGCTCCTATAGGCACTCTTGTGTTATGAGGTGGAGGGGATTTGGGACTTTTTAACTACTATCATTTACTTTGACCTTTAGCTTCAGCTTAACTAAGATTTTAATGGAAATATGTAGTAGACCAATTAAGTAAAAACAATATATAAAGCACAAGTCTTTGGGATTTCATTTTACCTTCACAAAAATATATGACACTACAAACTAAGTAAAACACAAAGAAAATTACTAACTTCTTCTTGAGAAAGCAATCAAAGCTATTTTTACAAAACTTCTTAAGTATGGAATTACCACTAAATCTCTATATAAGTCTCATTTATTGAGAACAAGTGTGTGCTTAAAGGCTTTCTTGACCCAGGATAAATTTTCTAAAGTAATTATTTACTGATAAAAACCAAAGTTTTAGGGACACCACATTACAATAATCCCATGACTTTTAGGGGTAGGGATGTTACTGTGGATGTCAAAATTAAAAAGAAACATTAAAGACTTTTTGGATCAGCAAGCTAAGCAAAAACTAGCATGTCATTGCTTTACCTTAATCTTGATAATTTATTGTGAATTTATCAAGATCCATAACCTTGGGATTATCAATCACTAAAACAGACATGTTCCAAATACTTCATTCTAAATGTCATTTCTGTAGAGATACAAGTGAGGTTTATGACTCCAAGTCTTAAAATCTTACTATTGGTCCTTTCTGTTCAGTGCCACTTAAAGACCAGAAATGTTTTGCTGCAGAGCGCAAAGGTCACCTGGTTACTGAAGCAAATCTTCATCTCCTGCTTCTGTGCAATGACATTATAAAATCTATTCACTCTAGCTTCTAAAGAAGAGGAATGAAATACATTTAGCTCTAGGAATGGTGCTAGGAATCTTTGCCTAGCTTCAGATGGAGGAATATATTTGGTGAAATGATAAAATGATTCCACTTCACTACTGAGATGTGACCAGAGCAGCTCAAGTCCAGATGAAGCCAGCTCAAGCATTAGAGATACAGTTCAGTTTGGTTTAGTAGCAGTGACATTTTTCTTCTGAGTCAACAGACTTTTGGGTTTTGGTGGCTTTTGGCACATAATACCAGCCTTTGAAACACTGATTGCTCAGCCAAAGTCAACAGAAACAGCTGCAAAACAAGATGCCATTATCTCTGGGTCTTGCTCTGAGTAAGCTACAAGAGCACTGCCATCTGTAAAGAGCAGTTCTTTAATAAGGGGACTTCTGAAGCCTTTGTTTCTGCATACAAACAAGCCAAATTATAAATGTCGCTTGGGGAAATCTGAAAGTAGACTCTCAGAGACAGGCTCTGTGTTTGCTCAATTTGCTTCTACTGAGGAAAATAAAAATCTCCCTACCACTGAGATGCTGTAGCTCTAACCACATTTTCAGGCAAGCTTTCCATCCAAAGAGCCAACTGAAGATGATCATTTGTCCAACTCATTTGCTTTGGGACAAAGAAGAGTTAGGGGTGGGGGTTGGTGGTGGTTTGTTTGGTTTTTTTTCATTTTCATGGTTTTATGTATAGCAACACATTTAATTCTTTAAATGCATCTTAATAGTGTCAAGTAGCTTTAGACAGACTGATATTCATAAAAAAAACCCCATGGCTGAAAAAGAACCACGGTATTGCAAAGACATAGATAAGAAAGATTCAAGATTCACTCTTTTTGCACGAAGTAGACCATAAATACATCTCTGTAACTGCAGGACATCTTTTTTTACCCATTTCCCAGCTGATACTACAAACATAAGTGTCTTTAAGCTGCTACAGTACTGCTGCTTACAGAGAAAAGATATGTATATGATCTGTGTTACAAACACATTTTAAATATTTCATTTTGTATGACATTGAAGTCATGCTGGGGCCACAAAAGAAGATCATGAGTTTATGATCAATATTAGGTCTTCAACTATTGAGTTGCTTTAATGTTAGCCTTTGATTTCTTTCGTGTTGAAAATATGCAGGGAATATTACTAAGACTATATACTGCATAAATACTATTAACTGACTGTAATCCTGAAGAATTTATGACCCTGACAAGTTTGAAATCCTGGATTTCTACAGGTAGAATATGAAGTTGAATTATATAGTCAACTAACAATAGTGTAGACTTAATACTGGAAAACAAGGAACCTAGCTTCAAGTTATTAAAGTCAATAGCAATTCTACAGACATTTAACCTTACACTAGTGAAATAAAATAATTTTAATAGATTTATTTGGACTCTTTGTTCCAGAAGACTTTCTCAAGTATATCTCATAGATTTTCACAAGTTCTTTTATAATAAATTTATCCACCCATTTCCCTTTTTTTCAAAAGACAGTGACAATTCTTTGGAAAAACAGTGCAAACAGATTTTAATTAATTAAAAGAAAAACCAAGGAATAAAAAGAAAATGGTAATAAGGAAACCATTTGGATTAAGAAATGCAAAGAAGCATGGAACAAAACCCATAAACCAGGGAGAGAGGATAGAAAGGCCTGGAAGAAAAAGTCATTGAGAGCAATTGCAGGGCTCTAAAATAGGCACAAGGATTAGGCAGTGGCCAGAACAGAGCAGCTGAACAGCTATTGAAAGGAAGTGGGTTTATAAACAGGAGTTCAGGCAACAACAAGGAATGGCTTCAGTGCAGGAAACTATGGTAAATAGGAATGGCTAGGCTTGTTCAGAGCTGTGGAAAACATTAAGAGAGTAATAAAAAGCAGAAGTCTTTTATTCATTTAAACATTTTAAGCATAGCATCTTCAAACTTGTAGACTTGTAGAATTTGGTACTTTTCTGATGTATGGATAAAATTATTTTCCTTCAATCCTACTCATTACTCAGTCTCCCATTACTGTCTCCCTTTTAAACTGAACATCTCCGTGTAGCTACTAAATCTATAGAAGATGTTTGCTTTGAATGGTTTCACAGCTTTTGACAGAGTGGAGCTGTCTTCTTAATATTAAGCAGGTATGAAGGCTCACAGTCTTTACTGTGAAGTATTTAAGCTTCAACATATGAGTTTAAAGTTAAACAAGTCTTGAGATTATTTCCTAAATATGGATGGTTTTCCTAATTGAGACCTTAGAATAGCACTAGTGTTCTTTAAAGCTGTGGAAAGATACTCAAGAAATATTTTAAGCATTGCAATGAATAATAAAAACACTGTTAATGCTTCAGAGATACATTTTATCCTTTACAAAACTCTTGAGCACTGCTTCTAGAGATAGGGAATATAACTTAGATTTCCATTAAGACTACCAAATTGCCATGCCAATAACCTTTGATAATCAGGCAGAATTGTGGCTTCCAGTTCAAGGACTTTTTCTCCACAAGGATCAAGATCAGAAGAAAAGAGAAGTCATGGTTTTATGGGGAGACACTTTATTCCTTGTGAGATGCAGAATTTGAAGTTTCTATCCTAGAAGACAAAAAGTAAGCCAGACAACCATGGCTGCTACTGTCATGTTTTAAATTAGTTGTGTTTTGAATACAAATTCCCAGGAGCTGAGCAGGTTTTGATGTGCCTATTTATGCTCTTACAGCTCTCATGCAAGCTAGCCCTTTTGGACTGCTTTCAATCCTCTTAATTTCAGCCCTGCTAATATGTGTGCGATTTTAGCTTCAGTTTTTGTAGCACTCCTCTTTGGGCTCTAGATGGGATGCAAAGGTGTGCTGACCGCTGTTGCAAAGAGAATTGACACACATTGATGCCAAGCCACAGAACCACCTTAATGCAGCCTTGTGCATTTTTGTACCATCTTGCCAGACTGTTTTAGTGAAGTGGGAAATGTAGAGCGTCCTCTCCTGAGATATTAACATTTCTGGATTTGTGGTATGATTTAACAGGATCCAGATGCCAAATATGTATTTTTACAGTGCTGTGACCTGGAGGCATATCAGGCTCCAGATTTCTAAGGTGCAGAAGGAAAGCTGAACAAAGTTCTCTATTGAGCCAAAATTGAGTTTGGAGATGGGACAAAATAGCTGGCGGGATTCAGGATTCACAGATTTTCAGAGCATCCTGGTCTTGATTCTCACGGTTGACACTGACAGATCCATGCAGATCCACTCGGGTTCTTTATTCAGAAATTGTGCTTCAGGTGCCGAACACCAAAAAGTTACTTGGCCGCTAAACCCCTGCCTCCCCCTTGGCTTCAGAGGGGAACGAAGCGCTGGATGGTGGTTTATGCCCTTTGTATTTTTTAAAATCTATTCGGACATACAAATATGGGTACCAAAGTAAAAACAAAACCGCAGCCCAGAACCTCAGGAGCTTCCCTACACATCAACGGCGTGTCGCTCCCGCCGTCACCCGCTGCCAGCCCACGAGCGGGGATGCTGCCGCTCCGCCGCCCCGGCCCCCCGGCTGTCGGGGGAGTATCCCTGCGAGCCGCGGTGGCAGGGCCGGGCCGAGCAGCCCGGGGCGGGCGAGCGGCGCTGCCGGGCCGGGGCGGGCCGTGACTCACCCTCCGGGGCCGAGCGGGGGAACTCCCGCTGCCGCCGGGCTCCGCCGCCGCTGGCAGAGCGCATGTGCGGGGGCTCCCGGCTCCGCGCCGCTCCTCGCACCCTCCCGCCCTCCCTTCCTCTCCGCCGCCCTCCCTCTTTCTCCCTCTCTCTCTCTCTCTCTCTGCCCCCCTCCCTCCCTTCCTCCCTCCCTGCCTGCTGCCCGCCCGCCCGCCCGCCTGCCGCCTCCCTCCCTCTCCCCGCCGGCTGGGTGCTGAAGTTGGGCGGATGGCAGCGAACCAGCTGCGCTAGGGGACGAGCCGCACCAGCCCTTCCCGGGATCGCTCAGCGCCAACTGCACGCAGCCGGGCGGGGGTGGGTAAGGCGCTCCGCGCTTATTTCAGCCTGAACCGTGATAAACGGCACCAAAATGTCTGCTTTATAGTGATGCGAAGGGTGTGTGTGTGGGGAAAACCACACCGACCAAAGGGAGGGATGTGGGGGGGGAAGAGGAAAAGGAAGGAGAGAGACCAGAGGGAGGATGGATGGATGGATGGATGGATGGATGGATGGATGGATGGATGGATGGATGGATGGATGGATGGATGGATGGATGGATGGATTTATNCGGGCGATGCTGCCCAGCCCGGGCACGGGAGGGATTGGGCCGCCCCCGGGGAAGCCGGAGGCACGGGCTGGCGGTGTGACAGCCGCCAGATCGGAGGGGAGGCAGCGCTCCTCTTGTCTTTCCTCTTGACCTTCCCCTGCCTGTAACGTTGGTCTGCTTCGCGCGAGCAGAGGTAGTGTAATTTTTATTCATATTATTGCTGTTGTTGTTGTTATTTCAAATCCGAGGAGCCGGCGGAAGGTGAGAGTGAACAAGCGAGTCGTTGCTATAAGATCAGGAGTTGCTTTCCCATCCCTCCTTCCCTCTGCCCCCTTTCCCGGCTGCCTCACCGGGCTGGGCCGGACTGGGGCCGGGGAACCCCGGCGGGCAGCGGCCGCGGAGCCCCGGGCGGCATCCAGCCTCCCCCGCCCGCCGTACCCTGCGGCACCGCCATCCCTCTGCCCCGGCCTCCTTCCCGCCCCTCCCCTGGAAATGTCGGCGGGAGGCGGGCGGGGGCCGCGGGAGGAGCAGGTGGCCGGGCGCGGCCAGCGGGGCAGGGATGCTCCCGGTGCGCCGTGCCCGGCTCCGAGCAGCGCGGGACAGCGGCGCGACCCCGAGCGGAGCGGGAATCCCTGCGCGCCGGGGAAACACCCGCGGTGCGGCGGGGATGCGTGCCGCTGCCCAGAGCCCGACACCCGCCGTGTGCTGCTCCTGCGGGGCTGCGCCTCTCCTCGGGGTGAAACCGCCCGCAATTAGGAATGCCGAGGTTGCCTCGATTGCTCGGCTGCCGACCTAACATTCATCTCCATCTCTTCTTGTTGATTTAGAAGGAAACCTAGTACTGGTGCTGTCAGGCTTAGAAACAGCAGGGGTGAAATTTACAGTTCTTGGTATTCGGTTTCTTCATTTCTGTATCTGGATTTTCACCAACGTGTGCCATAGGTTTGCAGCCAGATGCTTTTGCAAAATGGATGAAATCTGAAATACCCTTCTAGGTAAATATAAGTAAGTTACATACTTGGCAATACGATTATGGGTAACAGGTGAAAAATAGCTTCCTACAAATATAATATATTCATGCATTACAAATGTGGGGAGTTCTATGAAGGAAGTTGATTCTTTTTCACATCAGTGGATGCTAGTGTCATCATCCTTACATAAATCACTGCGAAATTTACCTGCGGCACAAGCCATTTAGGCAAACAAACTATTTTACCATTGTAGAGAAACAGTGTTGCACAGTTATCAATTACATATTTTTATTCTAGTTCATACCCAGAAAAAGCAGAGTCCTAATAAAAGATGAGTGAGCCCCACCCCTGTAAGTTTATGGCCTAAGACGCAAATGCTATGATACATACAAGTATTTGCCTCCCTGAAATAACGTGAGCATAAAAGCATTTAAATGCCTTTCTCCATCAAGGCCTTAGATCCTTTTAAGTAGCCAAAATAAGAACATAATTTAATTAAAAGAATACGATCAAATAAATTGCTATAGTGAGTTGAACATCTAGTCCAATATCCTGGCTCTGACTACCGTCATTAGCAGACGCTGAAGGGAGAAAAACGTAAGAAACAGGACTGGCATACAGGGATCTTTTCCTGGCATATCTTTCCAAGTTTCAGCAAGACATAGAACATGGATTTCTTAAACTGGAGTTTGCTCTCAGACCATCACATTTAATAAACTTAGGTTTCCCTACTCCCTTTTTTAAAAATCTGTTTATGGTTGGTCTCAACCCCGTTCTGTGGCAATGAGCACCACAATTTAATTATGATTTGTGTGAAAAAGTACTTCCTTTTGTTTGCTATGAACCTGCTGCCTGATAATTTCACTCCTTAGCTTTCATATGTGATGAGGAGCACATACTGTGTCTGTGTAAGGTGCCAGGAGTGTCCTCTCAATCCAGAGCAGGTCAGGTCCCTTCATTTTCACTATCAGCAAGCTGAGAGGCCTGCCTGGGAGTGTAAAGCTGTACTCGGCCCTTGATCTTTATCTTGAAATCTACAGATAAGAATAGTTATTCTTCCTCTTGTTATGCAACATGGACACTTATGCACAAAGAATTGCCCTGAACCCATGAACTGCTTTCAAGAAGGCTGCTGAAATCTGTCTGTTGAAAAATATTCCCTGCACTATTGATTTGAACTGAAATCTGACTTACAGCTTGGTGAAAAATTCCCCATCCCAATGCAGTTTTCTACCTACCCTGAAAAGATGAAATATTTTATTCTTAACTGCAATTCTTATTTTTTAGCAACTGCATTAAATACAAAATGCAAACTATATGTCAAGGGATATATATATATATACATATATATATATATATATAAACTCTGTACATTTGAAGTAGCATCATTTTTTTAATTGTTCTGTGTAATGTTTTTTATAAATATGTGCATACTGAACAACATGCACAGTTTCAAAAGGAAAATTTTAAATGTCCTATAAAATGTAGATGAATTGTAAGGAACTATAAAACAAATTCTTCTTCAGAAGACTACTCCTGAGTTCAGTCCTGCTTAAGAAGGTATTGATCAGACCAACAATGCAGAATACTTCCCTGATCTCAGTGGTAGCCTGTCTTTTATTTTGTCACAAGAATAATAAAGGAATAAGAGACCAGGGTACTACAAAAGCACAGCCTGGGCCCAAAGACACAGAAGTTCTCAGCAGACACAGCCTGGAGCAACACAATCCACAGCAGAACGTGACGAAGTAGAGAAGGGTAGAAACCCATGAGTTGTGAAATTCTTCACAAAAAATAAAATGCTGGAAACCTCAGATGCGTTAATCCCCGTCTCCCAAAAGACTAAAAGAAGGAGAGGCTGAGTGGTATTGTTATGGGGACAGGATAGGAGGAACAGAACATCAGCCAATCTCAGACTTAAGCCAGTCTCAGATGTGATTTTCCACTTGCAAGTGGCAAATATGTGTCTCTGTGTGTATATGTAGCAAAACATATATATATATGTGTGTATATATATATATGTGGTATATACATTTTCATTCATTAAAAATGCATTAACTTAAATAATTTTACAATCCTAGTACTTTTAAATAGCACTTTCTTACTTGTATGCTTCACATGCATGCCTTTGAGTATGAACATATGGAGATTCTTATGAATAGAAGTGTACTAAATGAAATGGTATTAGCTCTTACAGAGATGTTCATTACAACTCCATTAGCTCCCTCCTGATCATGTCTTCATGATGTCAGGGATTTATTTTACACTCGTACCAAGATTTCAGCTTTTTTAGTAAAAAATAGATCCCTACCATACTAGTAGTGCATATTCTGTGAATACAGGATGAGTTTTCTAAGAACATAAAATTCATGTGCTAATTGGCTTGAGCTAAAATTTGCTAAAAACTAAATCCTTCACATAATTTATCATTTTTGTTGACATACTCTTTTTTTTCTGAGTAGTTTTTATAATGAAATAATGCAATCAAACTTTCCATACCATTAATTAATTAAAAGCTTGTGCATGGGGTATAAAAACAAATGAATAGATTAAGTTGTAATTAAGTTTATCTGTTCGTGGTCATAGTTTATGTAAGTGGAGTTGTGGGAATAGCCTTGCTGCTGGCTCCTAGGGGTCCACTGAACCCTCCAAAGAAGCCCAGCCCTTCAGCTTGGCACCTCTGCGGGTCTTGGCTACCGAGGGTCTGGGGAAGTGAGCTGTATGTGTGTCTCACCCTGATTCTCTGGGAAGTTAACCATTTCAGAGAGGTCTTTTCTGCAGAGAGTTTGTGTCTTGAAGTCGGGTATTTGCTCTCAAAAGGTTTTCCTTGGCATTGCTGCTGTCTCTAGCGTGCACAGAGGAAGCAGCCAAGCAGTGTGACTGTGGCAGGGACCTTGGGGAATGCTTAAAGCACACAAACAGATGAACTCGGGGTCTGCTCTGCTCCTCCTGCCCAGCCACCATGTAACCTGTGCCTCGACCAAGCCGACATAAGGGCTTGATTCCCTAGTGTGCTTTCTCTGATTTGCACTGCTCCAGTGATGCAAAATAGATGCAAACTCAATTTAAATGACTTGTGTGCTTTGAAAATTTTTTGTTGTTCTGGTATATTAATGAATTTGGACTTGAATAAAAGTATTTTACTCAATTTAGGGTTAATTCTATCATATCATCATAAAAATTTTGAATCATAGCTTATTCTTTAAGTTCTTTGCTTATAAAATATAAATGAAATGCATCTTAACTTCCATACAATAGAATTTTTCATACATTATTTATTTTGTAAGCAAATGGCAGCAAGTTCTCAGAAATCAGTGAATATCTAAATAGAATGTGTGTGAAAAATTACAGGTAGGGAGATGAAACAGAAAGAAAATTTAATAAAATCTTAAATCCAGCAGCCAAGCATTAAAAACATGCACACACCTTAAACACTACATCTGTGCTGTATAATCTTTCTCTGTACAAAACCAGTGTATATCTACCCTAGGTTCCTCAGTGAGAAAGGGTAAATTAGACAGTGATGCATTTACACAGCTATGTAGCCTGTGCTACCAAAGCAGCTTCATTTAAAGCAGTTTGGCTGCTCTCATCTCTCCAGTGGTGCCAACTCTGTGCTTGCTGAAATATGAGAGATCACAAGCTGAACCGCTGTATATAGCCCATCTCTGTACATACAGACTAGCAGAGAGAATGTCACAGTAGCGCTGCCTTTAAAGGACACAGCCACTCTGTCCCAGATCCCTGATTAATGGATTATGCCACTTTGCTGAGTTTAAGTCCAAGCAAGACTTGAGGTCTTTTTTTTTTTGTTTTAGGAAGGCTGAATGTGGTTTGAGTGGTTTTGCTGTATTATGATTTTCTGCATTATGTTTTGCTGTGCCGTGGTATGCTGTAACTATGTCTTCATTTATCAGTCAGTTAAAGTAAAATAATCCTGTGAGAGAAAACAGTTAAACCCCAGGAAGCATGGATGAAGGCTGTCATAGTATCCTTGGCACAGCACTTTTATATTTGCTTCTAAGACCAGGTTGGACATGGCTTTAAGCAACCTGGCAGGGGGGTTGGAACTAGATGATATTTAAGGTCTGTTCCATCCTGAACCACTCCGTGATTCTGTGATTCTCTGATTCTGTACTTCAGACAGCTCTCAAGAGAGAGACCTCAGAACAATGAGCACCCTTAGAACAGCGTGTCCTGGGCACGTCACAGTTGTGGCAAGGAGCTGCAGGAAGTTCTGACATTTCTCACAGTACCACTGCCTGATTAGGATCACCACATGTATGCTGGTCTCATAGAAGCTTAAGTTGAAGGGAAGTCATAGAATGTCTGGACTTCAAGGGCCCCAACATATATTTTAGTTGCAATTCCTCTTGCCATGGACTGGGACACTTTCCACTAGACTGAATTGCTCAAAGGCCAGTCCAACCTTGAGCACTTCCAAGGATGGGGCATCCCCATCTTCTCTGGGCAACCTGTTCAGTGCCTCACTAGCTTCACAGTGAAGAAATGCATAGTAAATTTTTAATACCATTGTTACTTATGGTTTATGGTTTGCTTAATGGGAACAACCTTCTGAAGTAAGGAATTTCTTATCCAATCTGCCTTATTTTGACAGTACTGCAGGCAGCACATGCTCTCTGATATTCACATTGCACCGGACCTTTGGGTAGTGCAGATTCTGCTCTCTCAATGATTTGCATCATATGAAAATTGAGAACAGTGAATAATAACTTCCTGTACAAGAGCTTCACAAGTAGCCTTGATTTAATGAATGTAGGTGGGAAGTGTCATCCTAATTACTCAGTGTCCAAAAGGTACTTTTATTTCCAAGTCTTATTATCTTCAGAAATTACTAAGTCCTAAAATATTAATCAGATGCTTCATAGTTTTCAAGATGGGTTTGGGAAGAGTGAGATGCAAAAGTTATTTTTTTATCATTCATGTAGAATGGTTTAAAATATATATCTACTATGTTTTAATGCAGTTGTCTTATAATGGTCTAATAATCTAACTGGTACAGCTTGATGTATCTGATAACCTTGTAACTGGAATCTAATGTGTAGAATTTTTTCGCTATTATATGTATTACATTTGTCCAAGTATTTTTATAAACCCTTACTGACCCTCATGATGTAAAAACCCCAGATGATGTTAATAAACAAATTCTCAGCTGTATGGTAAGCATTGTGCTGACCATAACAGACAAGGCTGTTTTCAAATTTTTGATTATTTGATATGTAAAATTAAGTCACAGAGCAACCACAAAAGCAATAAGTATTTTTGTGGTGAGAATCTTGAAAGGATAGAGGGAATACTCATACCCAGTAAATGCAGCTACTTCATAAACTATCAAGTTATGAAGGCAGCAGCTTTGAGCTGGTATCTCATGTAGGACTGGGCACTGGTCAGTGATTCAGAATACAGAAATATGAGTGTTTATTGGATTTGTCCTCAGCTCTCTCTGCGGAACTATCACATATCCAGCATCTGTCTCAAAGCCTGTGCCTACACTGCTAATTGCAGTCTAGGATAGATAGCTGACAAAGTTCAGACACTCGAAAAATCTAGTTAAAGCAGCACTAGCAAGAAAGTTACCTTATTTTACCTTTACTATCTATGTCATTTTGCATCCTGCAGTACAGACTACTCAGAAACCGAGAAATACACTTCTGAAATTTTTCTATTTTTAACCTACATGGCTCCTGGAGACATTTACCCCCAGTTATGTTCCATACGCCTTCAACCATTGTCTTAGCTCTTCTTAACCTGCTTCAGTTGGTCAGTAACCATCTAAGGAAATCACAACTGTTGTTTCAATAGCAGTCAGTGCTAAAATACAGAAGTAGCATGGCATTTACGGGCTACCTAAGATTTCAGCTTTATCTCGCCAAGGTATCACAACTGCTGTGGGTGCCGGATTGCACTGAGCACTTCCTTTAGTTGCTAAGACTCTCAGTTTTTGTTTAAGAGTCCTGGGTTTTTTCTCTGCAAACTAACAAACAGAAGCCTGAGCTTTTGCACCAGAACTTGCTTGTCTATGTACTGAGTTCTTAGAATGGAAGCAGACCTGACTGGAAAGTTACCACATTCCAGGGATCATTCCCAATCATAGGCTAATATTAGACTGTCCTGTTACACAGAGCAGGTCACTCTAATTGTATGGATGGAACTAAATTGGCCATTTAGCCTCAGAGCCAGAGAACAAGCCCAGGAACTGTTTCTTTCCAGTACAGGCAGATCACATCATCTCAGGAAGGCCTCTGCCTTTGGCCTGCATTCTTTCTTCTCAGGAATATGATATTAACTAAAGGGAACTGTGTTTGCTGAGATTTACTTAATGATGGACCCAGATCATCTCAAGTCAGTGACTTGTTTTTGTTAGCTTATGTTGTTCCCTTGATACTCGCCTACCACAAACAAGAACACTGCAGATTTTTATGGTTCCTTCTGTTTTGTTCACGACAGAGGAGTAGGTTGTCAGGTTGTGTAAATGAACATGTGCTTGAAGGATCCAGTTAGTAACACACCGCTTAATAATTATTCCCCATGTGTAATTTCAGACCAAGATTTACCAGCTTTTAATAGATTTAATGTTTATCATGTTGACTTTTGCCATGTTTATTCTAGAATCTCAATGCTGTATTCACTAACAGAAATCAGCATATTTATATTGGCAATACCATCAATTTGGCAATCTGATATAAAATATTAATATAACCATCTCAAACCCATCTCAAATATATATGGTTTTAAAAATTACATGTAACATAACTCATATTGAATGGCTTTAGCTATACTGAATTCACTCAAGTCCTTCATGTATTTATTACAATTAATATTCTATCAAACCTGTGGGACAAGGAGGTTATGATTTATGTTCAATATTATTTTTTTCATACATAACTGGAGAGAGAATTGTTTGAACATATTTTTAAAGAACATGTAAAGTGTAGGAAAGATGAGTGGCTCATATCTGTATGTGCATGAAGTAATAGGAAAAATATATATCGTGTATGACCTTCTGCTGAGCATTTTCTTGGTCAGGTAGATAATGCTGTGGCAAATACAGTGTCCTGGTTTCATACAATGTGACATTACAGGAACTTCTAAGGAAATAGAGAATCCAGAAAGATGAAAATAGTAAAAGAGGAGGTGACTATTCATCATCGTATTATTATTCTGAGAATCTAGCAATTTAGCAAGCACTAGGAATAAATAAAGAGCACATTATGAAAAGACTATTCCTGTCCTTCCAGATTTTTGGGATTCAGACCTAATAAGTGCTTTTTAATCGTTCTATCATGCTGTTTTTTCTACAAGCTCACTTTTCAATCAATCACTTAAATTACCTTTGCATGCTAAGACAACAGTACTGCTTTCACAGAACAGATATGCAGATACATATCAATTAAGGAATTAGAGAATCACACAGTAAAATAGTGGCAGATGCAGTAATTAAACATACAGGGCAAAATTCTTGTTGATTTCAAGGGTTAAAATCTAACATTAAGAATCTTGTCTCCTACTGCAGCTTCCATATTACTAAAGTAATGCTCATATATAAACATCAGAGAGAGCTTGAGATCCAGAAAATCTCCAGGACAAAATTGGGAATTTGCAGCTGAATGAGAAGTTAGTCTTTCTGATCAATTATTCTTATTCATTTGAAGATGACCAGAGTAAAACCTCTCCAGTATGCTCCTTTGAATATGTAATCTGAATATCAATATGAAAAATATTAATTAGGGCCATGTTAGAAAAAAAAATTGCACTCAGTGAGCAAAATACTGCCAAAACATGAAGACTTTGGATGGTTGAGCAATGTAGACCTGCATTTAGAAATGAAAAAGAGAGAATGGAAGCATTTGGCAAGTAATAAAATATTTTTACAGGTTGCGAAAGGGAGTGGACTAACTAGTCAATGCATACCTAATTCTAATAATGAAGGCAGCGTACTCTGAATTTTAACAACATTTCAATCTTGGTTGTAGTCAGAACTAGGGGAGATTCTTTACTCAGTCCATATCAGCATATACTTTATATATGCTTATATATATTTATTTGTAATTTAGCTTCAGATACTTCGAATTACTTGCTTTCTGGTTTTCACTGTGAGAGGACACACCTATGGGCTGTGGCATGAATTACCACCAATCGGCTGCTCCAGTAAATTTCCCATTTATTTCCCATCAGAAGTGTACTGATGGCCCAAGTAAATGCAATCTACTTTATTTTGTAAAGAAAAGAATTAAGCTACTGTATGTCCCTTGAAAGATGGTGAAGAGGTCTCCTTGAATTCAAGAAAATATGGTCTAAAAGAGCTTTAGTGTAAGAAGACTAAATTTATTGGGAAGCTTAATTTATTGCAGATCCAGCTACAGATGGGAGACAGTTCATGGGGGTTTTAAGGCTCCAAATAATTGAATTGCTATTAATGTTCAAGACATTTTTCCATTAAATTGAATGGACTTCTATGGCAGAAACTATTCTTACACGCAATGCTAGTCATCATTCACATTTCAAACAGAGAATTGTAAGGCTCGGATTAGGCTCTGTTAAGTAGAAATTGTTCTGATGGACAGTGAGATCATACACAACAGGGGCATTGAATGCCAGAGACACCTTCATTTAGACTGCTAATATTTGGTGAGGTATCTATCTGGAATAATCTGAAGACAGTATTTTATGCTTTAAAAGTAAGTTGAGTACTATTCATACAGCAGACTGACTTTTTTATGAGTTTGTTTCTGTATTAAACCCTGAGTTATTTAGGTGAGATACTGTTTTAAATTGTGCTACAGTCCTGTCCTCTGAGGTGGAGAGTGTATCCAGCAGAGTGCCAAGGAAATTAGCTGCTATTGAACCAGGCAGGCAGTGTGTGCTCAGCAGCAATCTGGGTTAGGCTGCTGTTCAGTAGCATGGCTGATTCCAGCAGGTGCCACAGTAGCAACTTGAATAATATTGGAAGATAGGAATGGATTCTGAGGGAAAAACCCTGGCTAGTTTAATCCCAAACTCTGTTTCCATGAACCAGTTCTTACCTTTTTTCTTCTCTTGATCAAGTTGATATTAAGAGCAGGAAGTCTTTTTTGTTTTGTTGTTGGTTTGGGTTTGTGGATTTTTGGGTGGAGGGGGGGAGAGGGGAGGACCTTTTTTGGATTTTCTAATTTTATTTGGTTTGGTTGTAGTTTTTTTCGTTTTTGTTTGGGTTTTTTTTTACATCTATTCTTACCCAGAGGCTGTTCCAGATCTCCTGTTGAAAACCTTTATCTCATTTCCAGCCACATTCACTCAAAGACTGCTTATTCTCCACTTGCTCTTGTGCAATGATCCATATTAAATTGTTCTTCCTCCCTTCCATTTTTTCACCTGACACATTCATATCCCTCCCCTATAAACATTTGTCCCAGAAACTCTCTTTAGATCTTTAGGACATGAAAAAAATTAAGAGAACACTCAGAATGCAGAATCCATATCTTGTGGAACAAGTGGCTCAAATGTCCTGGCAACAGCTCTCCTCCCAGTCACAAACCCCCTTCTTCCAGTCTTTTCCCTTCATAACTGATCTGTGGAGCTCCCTAGAGAAGGAAGACAATAAAGCCTGTGTGACTGGCCCATGAGCATTCTCTCCTGTTTGTGTAAGGGGGATCCCTTGATAAGGAGCATTCAAGGTGCAGCTTACACCTGAAGAAATCTTAGAAATGTGCTGCTTGAATTTCAATGCTATGTGACCCAGCAGGATCCTCGCTGTGAATAGTGGCAGCAAAACACATAAGGTCGTGCGTGTAAGTAAAGATTCACCTACATACCTACATAAACTTTTGGGCAACCTAAAGGGTCTTTTTTTTTTTTTTTTTTTTTTNCATTTCCATGTTGATTTGGATACAAAATAGCTTCACTATTAGCATAATTTCTCAGATAAAATGGGTCTTTCAGGAAACTGTTCTAACTGTTCTGTATGTTACTTAAGTGCTTCTCAGTCTTGGTATCCCGTGGAACTAGCTAAAGATGTAAAATTTTAGTGTAGACATGTACTAGTGTGGAAGAGAAGGGTTCCAGCAATAGCAACTGAGTTGCAAATACATTGATTCACCTACATGAGATTGCACAGGACAAACAAAAATGTCATCATTTTGATTTGTTGTGCATGACTCACCTTCCAAAGAAAAGTCAGATCACAAGAGAAAATTAAACATTTGTCAAGGAAATGAAGAATCCAGGCCGCTAAGATGAATTGGTGGTTGCTGATGATTGTTCTCAGGCTTCTGTTATGTTGACCCACTTGCAGACTTGAATGGAAACTGATCATTCTTCTTTATGAGGGTTTCAGAGTCACATCTAAAAAGTTGTTTTTCGAGCCAAGGAGGGGTTTGAAGTGACAATAACCACGCCGTATTCTTTATTCCACTTGTTAACATCCTACCTGTTATGCACTGTGAAAAATAGCACTATCTCAGGACAGGCACTTCACTAGAAAAAAAATTTGTCTGCACCCAAGCCCTTGGTGGCTGAATAAGGATCAAACATTTAATGTGATCAGCAGGCAGCTCTGCCTCCCACGCTCTCCCGCAATTATAACATTCAGTTTACTTTTTCTATTTAAAAATAATTGTATTGTTCAAACAAAAATAAAACCATTCAGAAAAGGGCTAAATTTGGCTTTCAGACTCAGATTTTGAATGCCTGGTCACTGCTTTTGAGTGATGTATAATGGAAATGGAAAGGCCAATGCTATTAGCACATTGAAAACGTTTCCATCCACATCTCCTTCCTGAGATGCTGCATGGATGAAATATGAAAACGTTTCCATCCACATCTCCTTCCTGAGATGCTGTATGGATGAAATACCAGCAGGCAACGTGTGTCACGTGCCTTATCTCTGTGTGTCAGAAAGCTGCTCCCTGATCAGAAGGACCAGCCCCTGCTAGGCTGTAGGTAGGCACACACTTTTAAATAAAGTGCTCAGAGACTCCCAACAAGCATGTAGGGACAACCCTGAGATGGCCTGGCTGCCCAAGATTAGCACTTACCTTTTGAGTGTCCAGTGGATGGTCCTCCATCAGGCACTGCACATCCCACCCGGGTGCCTGAGCCTCCCTGGCCCTGCTCTGTTGTGATGCCACACACAGGCACAGCTAATCTTGTCATCTTGCTCTCCAGAGAGCAAAGGGTTCCTCACCACTTATTCTTGCTAGGACTCTAATCTGCAACTCTCCAAAAAAGAAAATTTCAGGTGTGTATTTAAACAGAATACTGTCGGCAAGGATATCTAACTTGTGTCAGTCTTTCTCCAAAAGTCATGGGTCATAGCACAATTATAGCAATAAGGCTGAAAGTTAAAGTGAAGCCAGAGAAAGAAACTTTCGGGAGTTTTGAGACATTTAGATTGTCTTTGAGAAGCATTTAAAAATATTCTCCATGAAAGTATCACAATACTTGCCTACAGGTCTGCCCCAGTGAGGAAAAATATTAGTCCAAGTCAGTAATTGCAAGGCAAAACTCCTTCCTGCATTTCCCCCCAATGAAACATGAACACAGGCATTCACCCCAGCAAAAAAATCTGCAAAATCTTACTTTTTGACCAGACATGCAGGTGGTTCAATTTAATTCTCACTAGTTCTTTCTACAAAGCTAAAAAAAAAAAAATCCCTGAAGGAAGAAGTGCTTGAGTCAGCTCCACAGAGAACAGAAGTTTATCTTACTCACTAACTGGGATGAATCTTCTATTGAGATGCTAAGTGTTGTATCATTGCTTTCTATACAGCCTTTCCATAAGATCTAAAGAACTTTTTATGCCACATTTATATTCATTGTGAGATTTTTGCCCCTGGCTCTCCAGCTGTTTCCTTGCTTACATCCTGAGGCAAGAACTGCTGAACTTGGGGAGCAGGAAGACTGAATTATTGACGGGGATAGAGGATTTTAGAGTGTGTACACTTCAGCATTGGCTATCCAGATGTTCCAGGTGAAGGGACAAATCTCAAGAGCAGAAGCAATAACCAGCAAAGACTGAGAGAACACAGAGAAGTTGAAAAGCACCTTTAAAGTCTGAAGGAGCAAGGAAAAGGCATAATAGACAGTGAGACTGAAATCTCAGTAGATAGCAGTGAAGGGTACTGAATGTTACATGGATCTGGATGCTAGTTAGTGAAGAAAGAAGGGAATTAGTAAAGAACAGGTGAATTAAAAGGCTACAGTGATGAAGTCTGGAAGTATGGAATAGCAGAGACGAACACTGAAAAATAAATCTATTAGAGTCACTTTTAAAAATATAAGCTGATTTCTAATAGCTTTTGATTGTTAGAGGATGTCTGTAACATTTGATGAATTCCATCTTACAAGGACAAGTTTGTTCAGCCTGATTATTAAGAAGGATATTACAGAAATCCTGCCTTTAAAAATGTTAAAAATTAAAATAATTCCTTTATGTGCAATAAATAATGGCATATGGGCAACAACAACAACAAAAAAACCACACTAAATCCAGGTTTTTTTTTCTTTTTCTATCTGCAAATAGAATTTGCTCATGAAACACTGAAAACTATGTGCCATTCAACTAAATTTCCTTGATCTAGAGACAACAGGAGATAAGAGCCAACAATTAGATGATGCTTCTATTCCTGCTCCTCCTTTCTCATCCTACACCATGGTCACAATAAGTAAAATGCCTCTGGCTAAGCAAGAGCAGAGGATCTTGAAAAGAAAGGAGATCAGTTTTCCAAACACTGAGCGTTCACTGGATCTGGAGTTCTGCTCGAGAAGAGGAAAGAAGGCAGAAAGTTTTTAATGGTAATGAAAGGTCACACTATTTGCTGCATGTGGCAAATCTACTGGAGGCCTTTCTTACCTGCAGCACACTTTCTAGTGCAAGACTGTGGTCCTAATGAGGAAGGTACTGTTGAGTCAACTGTGAGTCTCCAGAAAATTTTATTGCTATTAAAAATATTTTGAAATTTCCTTGTATCCGGATCAGTACCCCTAGCATTTAAAAATTAATTTTGTTTAATTGTTTTTGTCCTTTGTTTTAAGAGAGGCAATTTTCTACTCTCCAAAATTTCCCTAAAATTATTTTAAGCAATTCTGTTTATGGGAGTAGCATGAATATTAGAGTAGCATACTTATTGGCAGCATTGGTGTCCTCTAGTAAACAGAAAGTGGCCATTTCGGTAGTCCCATAAATATACATTCAGGGATCAAATATAAGAACTCCATAATTCAGAGAATACAGGCATTTCTAATAGCCATCTTCTTTAGGAAAGCACTGGGCTTAGTTGAGAATTAAAAAATGCAATTAAAATATTTCTCTTAATTTAAACATTTTCTGTAGCTCCTTCTTCCATGCAGCCTTCCAGGGTGAGGTATTTGTGCACAGGTGGAGCTGGCCTAGTGTAGAGATGGACAAGGAGGAATTTATCTTCTTTACTGGGATGGCAATATCTGATGTATGCAACTGGATCCCAAATCGCTACATATTCCAGGCATCCAAACTTGACTGAATTGGCTTTCACTGAGATTTTAAGAACACACAATATCCCATTCCCCTCTCACCCGTAGGTACCCTAATTTCCCCAGTCAAGTGCATTCCTATTACTCATGCTTGAAACCACATCCTGCTAACTAGGTCACAACCAGCTCTCAGCAGGACGTGTTGTCTGCCAGAGATCTCAGAGGAGCTTGGTCCAGATACACGCTGAGAGTGTGCTTCTCATTTTCTAAAAGAGCTGAACTCATCACAAAACACTAGACACAAATGAACTGTCATTCCAAAGCACAGCCAGAGAACGAGGCTGGTCAGATGTAAGGTTTGGGGTTATTTCATCCCCCCTGCCCTCACCAAAACTCTTGCCATTTTCTCAATTTTTCTTTCATAAAATAGAAGAGGAGGGTCAGGTTCAGCCTGGGTTCATCCAGTGTGAATCTGAGGGAATTCAGACCTTCCCTTCCCCACCACAAAAAGTCTGCCCTAATCACCAGTTTTGAAGATAGTCAAAGGCAGAAACAGTCTCCACTGTTACCATTGACACTATGCTGTTTCGCAAAAAAACCCTACCCAAAACCCTATCAAACAATTAAAGAGAAATTAGCCATGGAGACAACAGAGCACCCACCATTACAATGTTCACTGACAAGTAGGAACACCTTGATTTCTGCTGTTTTCTAAGCACTAAAGAGTGCAGGAGCCACATTATTTAATATTTGCAATATTGAATAAAAGCAAGAAAGCACATCCACTATCTCATTTTACATGTTCTAGTCCATAATGTGGTTTTTTTTAATGAATGACTCAGGGCCCTAAATCTAGGTGAGTGCCATGGCTGCAAATCTCAGTTATTCTGCAGTCCAGGCTGGGTTTCTCCATCCTGGGAAGGGACAAGGGCAAAGCACTCTCTTGGACACTAATCCTTTGCTCCGAGTTGTGTAGCATTTTTTGCCAGTCTAAGCCAGAAATGCTGCTCCTCTCTCCCTGCCACATATAAGTGACTGTAGTGAATCAATTTGGAGAGTTAATGCCCCTGACAGCTAATCATTGCTGCTACAGAGTTAGTTTTCTGCCACAAAACTTACTTGATTTGTGTTACCACATGGTAGAAACACACCAACCAGAAAACAGGAGTTGAAGGACTGATGGCTTGAACTTAATTTGACCAAAGTTGCCGAGGAACCTCATGCTTGGGATGCCGCTTTTCAGAATTCATTCTGAGGTGTCTCATGTTGTCAAGGTATTGCAGATGCCCAAGTATTTTACACAAGGCTGTTCTCTTCTAGGAGAGGGAAAAAAATACAAATCCAACAAAAACCTACAAAAATACACACGCACATGCACACACCCACCTTCAAAGCCCCCCAAAACCACTCTAAAAGCAAATGGTTCATAGCCTCTGCACCCAGAGCTGTCTGGTCTGAGTGGGAACAGCTTTGGGCAACCAAGAACTCTGCACAGTGCACATTAGAAGCAGAAGGAGCATCACATTAGCTTTCTTATTTCCTCATTTTGGTAAAAGTGCACATGTAAACTGATTATTTTTTTCTTTTGGTGTTCTATTTATTGGGCTCCAGTTATAAATTTCATGCTTATGCTTATGTTTAATATTTTTTATCTTACAAAAAGTATTATCATATACAAGAAGACTAGCGTAATAAATAATTGAATCAAAAGCTAAAAAAAGTGGTCAACTTACCAAATGTTGTTCAAAAAAAATACAGAAAATGTAATTAGGGTGCACATTAAAACCAGCACAGTCTAGGTGCCTACATGGGACAAAGACTAAACCTACAGACATACTGCCAAGTTCTCTTCAAGGGACTGGACATCCTAAAAGGTGTTTATCCTTGCCTAGAAGTTTGGCAGCTCAGTGGTTACCCTAAACCTGTTATCCCATAGCTTCTTTCTCTTTTCTGTTTACCAACTATGCTATAATCAAGTCTCCTTAAACTTCACCTGGGTGAAAATACTCACCAAAGCTGGATGCTGGGTGAGCTGAAGGCAGACCTTTTCTAAACATTTCATCTAACAGAGCTTTTGATGAGGGCAAAGATGAACTCTTCTGAGAATTGTGTCAGACAATTTTGAAATTGTTGCTTTCTGTTAAAAAAAGTATTTTTTAAAAAAATCTTTCAAGTGCCACGAGAACATCAAACAAAACTGTAAGGAAATCACTTTCTGGGGTCGGGACCCATGCTGATGGAAGCAGAGTGTGGATGGATTAGGAAACTCCACTTAATATTTCTGAATTATCTGTCAGTCCCTGGTTCCAGAGACCTGTGGAAAAGAGAATGTTCCCCAGTCCATGAAATTATCAGTATGACAGATGCCATATGTGGGAGAAAAAAGCTGTTGTTTAAGAGTGATTGTAGGACTGAAACAAATAATGTATATCAATTTTGGTAATTCCGGACATGACTTCCTAAATACAGACAGGTACTTCCCACACAGCAGCTTAGAGAAATGCTAATAGTAAACTTTTACAAGTTAAAGTTTTTTTCTTGCCATTTACATTTCTTTTGTGTCTGTCATTATCATCTTGTCAAAGTGCCTTAGAATCTTATAGATCTTCCGTTCAACTTTTTGACTGTCTAATCAAAAAGAAAAAATCCCTTCTCCACATTGTCCGTCACTGATTCCTCCACCTGGTTTTAGAAAGCAAGGTTCATGATGAGCAGAAAAGGTACTTACACCTACATCTCTTGCATCCCCTGTTAGCTTTGTATCTGCTACATCCCCTTTGATGCAACCTGCACACAAGGGAGAAGTCTGGAGCTACTCACTTCAAATCTGGAAAGATTTTTAACTCATATATATGTTTCACGAAATGGAAAAATTAAGTTTTATGAGAATACCTGAAATACATGATTTCACAACCTCTAGTATCCAACTCCTATTGAAGGAAGTAGCTTTCAAAAAGACAATAAGCAACAGGTTTCTTAAATTCTAGGATGGTCCTCAGCTACTGGATCATCTTTCCAGTCTGTTGACTATTTCTGATCAATGTGCTACAGGCACAAGTGGAACTTCCTTTGCTAGCTATCTATCAAAGTCATGAATGGCCAGCTGTTCTACAAAGTTTGCTGCTTATGGTCTTTATTGGAATCTGAACACTTGCTCTTAAAATGCCTCTGGCTTATCTACTGAGACACTGGCAGATGTGAAGAGTTGCAAAAAATGAGAAAGTGTTCACATCTCCATAACCAGATTTTCTATTTAGTGAATATAAACATTAACTCTATGCTGTTGGATTTTTTTTCTTGAAGTAATGTTTTGCTTATACACTGAAAAATTGTAGGATATGAGAAAGCAGTGAAGATGAACACAGAAAGACAAATCAAATAAAGAACTGTGTGGTCTGTTAGGGGAATGCAACAGCACAGAACACTGCTAAAACCAAAGTGCAATAAGTGAGAGGGTTTTTTTTATGCTAAATTAAACTTTAATTATAAGGATTGCACCAGGAGCTCAGAACTTATTTCTTCAGTTAAAAAGCATGCAAGCATCTTTGTGTGAATCTAAGAAGCAGACTGACTGATTTTTTAAAGGTTCTCATGAAAGTGACACAAATGGACAGAAATGGGAATAAATGAATAAATGGGGAGGCAATATTTCTATCCATTGCTACAATAACTTAGATGGAAAAGGACACGCCATTAAAAGTGAAAGAGTGATAAAAGCATATCACTAGACCACTAAGTTTGCCTTGCACTTTGTTGTAAAAGCTGGGGATCATCAGTCTGAGTGTTCTGAAAGCTTCTCCATTCATCAGGACTCAAAAAAGCAGTTCCTACATTTTGTTATGAGTCAAGCCAGCAAAATGTTTTTAATGGGCTTTCAGGCTTGATTTTGGAATTATCATAGTGTCACTTATGGTAAAACTAGAAGAAATAATAGCATCTGTCTTCAATATAGTCATCTCGGCCCCATTACACCCATAGCAATGCCATTAGAAGCAAACTGGTTTTCCTGTCTTCTCTGCCTATTAAATTATCTTCCCAAGTGATAGCATTCTTACCAGGAAAATTTGCCAACCATGTCTAAAGAATGATTAACTGTTTATATATTACTTCAATTTCTCCACGCATTGCAGTTTTTGATTTCCTTTCATTTATGCCTTGAACATCACATCTAAAAAGAAATTTGTTGCCCTCATTTGATAAAATATACCCTCTGTGTATGAAAGAAACTAGTGTTCAGCTTGCATCTAGGTTAGTATAAGATAGTTGGGAGATTATGGATTAGCGAGTCCAAATTTAAAGAAATTCTTTTCTTTGTGAAGTATGTTGCTGGACTTGGGGTTCTGGCTTTGGTGTTAGGGTTTATTTTAGACATCACCCTTCAACCTTTCCCAAAGGAAGCATACTGAAGTAACCCATGTAAACTGCAATTGTGCCCACAGGGTAATTAATGTCAGCTGTCACTGAAGAAAATGTTGAAGTGTGCAATGGTGTAGACCATTTAGCATGGGATGGAAAACTCTGAATCTCTTTCACATAATTTTGAGGACCAAATAATGACATGGTGCTGAAGAACAAAGTATAGTTCTCTTGAGCTGAGTATTGTTCTCTGCAGCTCGTCCTTCATAAACTCACTTGAACTAATGGACTTTGATAGCTAAACTACCAGAAAGGCATAGCTTCAGCAGGACACCAGACTGAGATTATTCCTGAAATCTGAGGTCAGTCTGTTCTAACTACATGGCTGCTGAACCTCACTGACTCAAATCAGTTTCCTGATGTGGCGAAGCATAAACCATCTTCCTTTTTGCGAGGTGGTTGTGAGCTGCTCACTAGAGCCTCACAGTAACTGTCTCTGTGACTGAAGCATAAGCACTCACTGGGTATCACAGGAGGACAGAGAACAGAGAAGGGGACCTGAAAAAGCTGAGACAGCTGGCAGAGCTGCTTTTGTAAAGGAAAACAACAAAAAAAAAAACAAACCTGCAAACCCCTGCATCATGGCATGTGCCATTGTCTTGAGCAAGAGCAGGGAGTAAACTGTCCTCTGCGCTCACCCAGGAGTAATCCTGACTCTTTTAGGAGACACAATGTATCAAAGCTGTTACTTGGCTTTTGGTAGAAGTAATCACTTTGCTTTGCTTGTTTTATAGGAATTTGATATCTTGTTATCAGCCTTCTTGACAGTCAAATCTGAGTCCCATACCATTTCCTCATTCTTTGTAGGAGTAAAAAATGCAAGTAAAATATCCATTCTGTTTTAAGAACTTTGTCCCTCACTCCCCTGACCATAAAAATAGAAGAAAAGAGAGGGGGAAAGCTCAAAATTTTAATTGTATCCAGTATGAAATGTATTAAATTCTATCTGGAGACCTTTGGAGGATTCAAGAAAACCTTGTGTTCTGAATACTTACTTGGTGATTTCCTGTATAACTCTGCAAAATATCCTACCCAAACCTTTGCACTTGCTTTTTAAGTTTAGATGGACAGTTACAGGAAAACAAAACTCCACTTCCTTCTAGACTTATGTGGGAATCTGACAAGTATCTCATGTGTTTGGAATCTGATGGAAATGCTATGCAAATACATAAAGCTGTTTTCTTACTAAAATGTGTCTTTACAATGGCTAAGATGGAGTTAAACCAGAAATACATCTGGGCAGCTTTATTGGGTCACTGGTTGAAATGATTATTCTTTCATCTACCCTACAGCTGCTCTTTAAATTATGCTTTTCCAACAGCTCATGTAAAACCTTTGCTCACATGATTTCTTTTTGCACAGGTTTACCATAAACATCAGACATTATAATTATTATAATATATCAGATATTATATTATTATAGTATTATATTTCACCACATACTTCTTGACTATTTGACACTGCCTGACTGTGTGAAGCTCTAGCTTTTCCTCTACATTATTCCCAAAGTGTCCCATTCCTTCAGTTCAATCATCTACAGGTTCACTCAAAAGAAATTGAGCTAACTAGCAGAGGTAGCCTAGATGTTTGTAACAGACGAGATTAAATTGCCAAAAAAGTCTAAATATTGTCTTTTTTTTTTTTTTTTCTTTTTGTGAGATACTTGGAATAACCAATTTACTTCTAGCTGCCATTATTTTCCTTTGTACATACTATTGCCATTCAAGTAGAATTGTTTTATTAAGTGGAAAAGCTTTGGTAACCTAAAAATCTTTCATTAGTATTCATTCTAAGCTAAATACTAAGCTTGCTGTGGGGGAACACTTTTTTTCCTGTAAAATAACCAGGTATATCCAACTGAATCAGTAGCAATCAGTTGATTAGAGATAAAATTAAGGTATTTATTTACATCACAAAAAAGCAAGCAAATATGGTTTGGGTACAAGAAGAATTCTCAATGTATTCACTAAGTATTGGTTTGGCTTCTTTTCTTAACCAAGAATTTATGAATTCTATAGCTTGAGCTCTGCTTTCTCCACTGAATTGTTAGCCCATTTTTAGCTATACTGCAGCCATTTTTATTATTCATGTGGAAGCACTCAGGTGTTTTCAGCACAACTGCTTGAAAACACAATAAATTGGATTCCAGAGGAGAATGCAACATTAGAATCCAGAAAATTAGTGTTTTATAGGCAAGTAGGAAGTGGATATTATCATAAACATTTTGTATTCTGCTTTTCACTTGCTGGCATCTCTAGGAATGTGTTGACACAGTATTCTGAACTATTCCAGTCTAGAGCCAGAAAGA
Source organism: Cyanoderma ruficeps (assembly GCA_008694505.1). NCBI lineage: Eukaryota > Metazoa > Chordata > Aves > Passeriformes > Timaliidae > Cyanoderma > Cyanoderma ruficeps. Next base: position 42,695,493 of record VZDJ01007749.1, read on the forward strand.
TTTGGCCTGTCCCATGAGCATATTAATATTTTTAAAACCGTTTCTGCCCTGAATAGTGAATAAAAAGTCTTAAACATAACCACCCTACGTACATGGGAAAATGTGGGTATTTGGTTGGACTTATAAAAACAAAGTTTTGTTACTCCTTTATTTCAATTCACAATATAAATTAATTAGCTTTGAACCAAGGATTTCTTTAAATTAAAAACTGCTCTTCATTGATACAAAACAAAACTAACTAAACCCTTTCAGTGAGATATTTTGGCAACTTCCAAACAACATCTATAAAAAACAATTGTTTCAGCAGTCAGTTTTGATTTTGACAATTATAGTTTTTTGAAAAATACTTATAAATATTTAATTGAATAGTTTTATTGAAATATTCCTGACTGTACCTGTACTAGATGGATGTGGGAGTTGGCTAGAAGTTGGCACTGTGCAAAAGAAATATGGCATTTGTGTAACTCAAAGAAGAAAAGAAAGCTGGGGAGTGAGGGCATAAAAATTAAGGTGATGTTTTCTAAGGCAAATTCTTCCCCAGAAAAATCTCATAGGGAGCAGAAGGCATTACCGATTTTCTTTGCTGTGACTGCAAGGGGTGGTAACATGTCCAGACTGGGATTGCTTAATGCCCTGGCTGTTTCCCTGCCCTGGAAAGCATCTGCACACCTCTACAGGGCCTAGTATATCAACATGCACAGTGCCAGTAATTAAAAGTTGAAATTTCACGGGGGACAGGTGTCATCAGTATCTCTTTTTGATGAAAAAAAAGACAATAATCTAGATTTTTCTTTTACTCCATGGAATAGCCTTTGTGACAATGATACTCATCAAAAAGTTTATGTTTTGATAATTGCAGGGCTTCAGAAAACTCTGTTCCTCTTGAAATACCTTAATAGAATAATTACCTTGCTAATTACAAATTAGCCCTGCTTATAAAGCATTCCCCCATTTTTAAGCTTAATTTTCAATGAAAAAAAAAATGGGGTTGTGCTTTGCTGCCATTGCACCTCCCACCAGATTTATTACTGATGCCTGAGCAGAGGCAGTGGTAAGGTTCACTGCCACAGACAGCAGTGGTACTTGCAGCAGGAGCTGCACCTGTGGAGGTAGAAAAGGTGCAATCATAAGAACAGTATCAAAAGAGTTGGGTGTATGTAGGATGAGTTGGAATTCCTGCATTCCTAAGAAGAGGAAATGAGATGCTGGAGACATTTCAAACATTTTTATTCCTCCAAATCAAATCCTCTTTTTTTTTTTCTTCTTTGTTCTTCTAGTGTACAGCAGGAGAATGGTGATTACAGTCTCCCTGTGCAATTCCATCTTTCTAGCCACAGACATTTGGGGGGCAGATATAATTAATCTTTTTCGTGTGCACTTGAGAATGCCTTGGGATATTCTCCAAGTCTCATCTTCAGCAGACACCTTTGTTCCCCAGAGAGAATTTATTCACTGCCACAAATCACTAACTTTGAACATCCTAATCAATATGTTTTAAGAGAGCTTGAATAAATTATGCTGGGAGTCTCTGGTGAATAATTCTCACCTTGAGAAGGTGTGCATTGTGTGTAATTCCAGAGGAGAGCTGAAATATCACAGAGATACCTGGATACCTGGTTCACTATAGCAGCTGCTCTACAGTGTGAATTTTAGGCAACAATAAAAAAAAATAAATATAGAAGATACTGAGGGTTTGAGTGTAGTGGCAGAGGTTGTTCTTTCAACCATAACAGCAAAAGTAGTCTCATTTGCATAGGCCTTGCTGACATTGAAGCCCTGGATGCCCCAAGATTATAATAGATCATTTTCTCAGCCTCAATAGGTAATGAAACAAAGTCTGCAGTCTTGAACTGCTGAGTGAGATGTGGGTGGGAACAGAGATGGGATCATTAGAAGTGCTGAAGTGACTGGCATTCCTGACCAGTCCAAGAACACCCAGGCTCACCACACCTCTGCAGAGGAAGAGCACCTGCAATAGACCCAACAGAGTAGTTGCATTTACCACTAAACAAGAAGATAAGAATTTGGCGTTCTGTCACTAAAATGTTACTTCATTAATACAAATAATAGTTTTAATACAAGCAATTAAAATAATGAGTGATGAGAATAGGAAAGGACCCACTCCAGTAAAATTATTCTTCTGGATTAATTTGAATTTGAAAAGAACACAAAGCTGATTGAAGTGAAATGGACATTTTGAGCATGTTTTCTGGCTCTATAATATGAATTAACTTGCACAAAAATTAGAATTTCAATCCAACAGCAATCTGCCTTACTTAAATATTTGTGTTCATTTCAGATAATTGAAATAACTCTGCAAAACTTCTGACCCGTAATTATAACAACTCCAGTCAAAGTATTTCAGGCATTACTTGCAGAACAGTGCCTTTCCATTGCACCAAGATCTTCTCTACCTGCTGTTTCCTATGGGGCACTCCCAGTAATGGGACTTCAGTGATACATTGTGGGGTTTAGGCAGTGAGGGAAAGGCAGTACATCAGAGGAGATAAATCTAGCAAATGCTCCCAGCATTCAGGAAATTGATGAATCATGGCATCAGTGGCAGAAGCAGTCTAATGCTGAACTGAACAAATCTGAGAGGAGGCAGGGAGAGGGAAGAATTCCCCCAACCAGAAACTTAGAACATAAGTACCAAAATCTTTCCACCACTACCAAACTGCTGGAAACCTTTAGTGTTGCAAAAATTCAGTTTTCTAGCAGTCACAGGGGAACTTTGATTTGTCCTTCGCAGAAAAACATTACACGTTGTTCATTAATTTGCAGCAAAACACAACTTGCCTTTGGCTTCTGCAGAATCTTTTGTATTTTTTGAACTACATAACTCAAATATCTCAAAAAGTTTGCCTAATATCAGCTATGGGCAGCAACACTTAATTTGAGTCCTTTTTTTTCTGGGAAAAACGTGCAGTCATATTTATGAATATTATTGAGTAATTCACAAGTGTTTTCAGGATAGAGAAGGTTATTTCAAAGTTTTGTGTATGGATAAATAAACCACAAGTGAGATACCTGGTGAGTTCACAAGAACCTGAGCAAGAGTGTCCAGCAATGTCATCAAAATTCTTTTTCATAAGCCATTTTTTGGTTCAGCTGAATTAGCTTTCCTGTCAAAGCACATGTTACTGTTGGAGTACACAATTTCCAGGTTCTCATCATTTTCATTAACTAGATTCAGATTGTCTACAATGATTAATCAACTTGAAAAGAACTGCCTGCAACCTGCCTTTAACCACTTCCTGCTTCTGATTGAAAGCACTGTCTTGACATAGGAGGGAAGCCTGGCAGATGTATTTCCATAAAAATAGGGAAAAAATCTCCCACATGTTGTCAGGTTCCTGCCTCCTGCAGTAAGAATTGCTAGTGGATTTGTCTCAGCCCATTCTGGGGGACCTTATTCCTGCAATTCCCTTTATGGAACAGCATCCTTCTGTGGATGAAGCTGCCTGTTGAGTTTGGAGGAGGGAGGACACGGAGGGACCTCTCAAGAGATGTTGACCTCAGCCAGGCACCAGTCCAGAGATGACAAAGCAGTAATGGAAACTGTCACTCCAGCCATAGGGGAAGAAAGGAGCAGGTCATCCTCCACTGAGATCTGGAAGTCTGGAAATGGGAAAGGCTAATAGAGAAGTTTTAGACATTCTTTTATTTTGACAGGAGTCAATGCTATTTGAAAAGAAAGGTGGGCAGGAGCATTATGTTTCCAAAAGTAGATGGTAGCAAATAATCTGTTGGGTTTTGCTATTTTTAACAACTCAAGTAGAGGTGGCTAATGACCTATGGTATGCTCAAGCTAGGAGCAATGCACAAAAATGAGCCACAGAAGCAACAAATTTTATGACAAGATATTACATGCAAGTAACAATGGAGTTAAAGGCTGGTCTAGATTTCAAAGGTAATTTGGGGAAGGTGAATTTAGATACAAAACCCCACTAGGACTGCAATTTGAGACAAATCCCTTGGATCCCTTGGAAAGATCGATAATTGACTCTTATCAATATGTTTAATAGGCAAAGGAAGGGCCTCTGCCTGAAGTTTTGAATGATAAACGGGACTCTGACTTCTGAATGCCCTTCTAGTTCAGGTCTATTTCCAAGTGCATTTTATTTATGTTCTCATTTTCCACAATGTCAAAGTCCACCATGGGCAGCACCCCACAAACAACATGAGTACGCCTGGCCACTGTGGAAAAACCAAAGGAACTGCGTTGGATTTTGCCCTTAGAATGACTCTGCAAATTTTAGGAAATGCAATGAGCAGAAGAATGCTTTGTTACAGTGCAAGACAGCCCTGAAATAAAAGATGAATGGATTATTAACTGCAGATATATGGAGTGCTCAGTTATCCAACATTGAATGCTGATGCACAGTTAGTGCTGACAGTGTTTCAGAGAGAAAAGCAGTAGATAGTAACAAGTAACCATAAACAGAGTTGTCCAAGTGACTTTTCCTCCACAAGAGGACAGCTAGATAACAAACAGAATTGGTAATTAAAACCTGCAGTACTGCTGGGGGAAGTATTCCTGTTAGGGCCTGTATCTGTTACATCTGTTATATCTGTTATATCTGTTATATCTTTTCTTTTTGTCTGTGAGCTGTGCTCCCTTCAGAAGAAGCTTCAGGTGGCCTTCAGTGGAATGGCAGTCCAGAAACATCTGCCCCCACATGCTCTGTGGGAGTCACATGCACTTGCCATATCAGCCCCACTTGTTCCACATCTGTGAGCTCCTCTCTACAGCACAGGGCAATTCTTCTCCATCAGTTGTCTCCAAGCATAACCGAGTAGTTCCACTGGGATTTTTTCGTTCTCCTTGTGTGTAATGTGGAAGGAACCACTCCAAGAGATGTGTATTAGAACTAGCAAGGACTGGCAGAGTGGCATTAGGAATTCTGACCTGTGTCAAGTGTGCTGGGGAGAAATGCTGAGTTTTGCTGTTTCAGTTGTGCATTCACTGAATGTACTAAAACTTTGCAAGAGGCATGAGTCAAATATAAAACATAACGGGGAAGAACAATTTTATTTGAGAGGTTTTGAAACAAAACAGTGGTCTCTTTATTGAGAAATACTGTGTTTAATGTCCCTCTCTGAAGCCTCTGTTCTTACTTGTCATTGCACTTTGTTGCACACCATTCAGGTATCAACAAGGAAAGACATAAAGTAGAACTCTGAGACTGCACAGTTGTGTTAAATATTCATCTTTTCTCTCAAAAGATAAGGATTTATTTAGCTGTAGCAAATGTAATGTTTTTTGCTTTGTGAAAAATTACAATGTCAGGGGAATCTCTGTTTCACATCCTGAAACCTTAGAAACCACTACTATGAAACAACCTTATGTCTAGTTCTTAAAACACAGATAGCTTAGCAGTAAATAAAATTAATTTCATGCAGTTTTCTGTGATTTATATAGTTTTTTTAGGTTCTTTTTCTAAAACCTTTTATACTTAAGGTTTTAGAGTATTGTCAGAGATTTCACCTTCTTCAGAGTGAAAGCCTCATCTTCACTTTGCTCCAAGTTAGAGAATTTTTAAGAGCTGATTCAGTACAGAAAGTACTACAATAATATGGATGGTTTTGAATATTGTATTTTTCATAAGAGGAAAGATATGTTGTGGTCCATAACAAGCTCTGCTTGCTACAGTGCCCTAATTTCCAGTTTGCTCACTCAACAAAAGCTTCATTGTTCTTTTATTGTAAAGAGTTTTGGAAAAAATATACAAGAAATTGCTATGGTAGAGATTTTAAAGCCACCGATTCCATATGGCATATAAATATGGAGCATACACTACCTTTTGACTCAAAAGAATCAGCTGAGGGAAATTAAAACAGAACATAAGAATTCTGACCTGAAATGAGAGCTAGGTGAGGCCCTTCAGATGGAAAACTTTAAATTTTTGTCTTATGTGACTAAAAAAAAGTCTAAAAAAATTTTTTTTTGATATTTTTTGCTTTTTTAAAGAGACTCATGTAGTTTCTAATATTAAGCTTCCTATTCAGCCTGCTGCAAAGCTTGGTAGCTTCAGCCATATTTTCTAGTTTTGTTGCATAGCTTGTTTCTTCTTCCCAAAGCACATGATGAAAATGCACAATTGAGAGGACTGAATCTACCCTAAATACTCCTGACACAGGGAAATAAAACCACAGAGGAGTCAAGCTCTCCTAAACTCAATGTAGCTGGGCTAGAGAGCGAGCACAGGTCTCTTTCCACATCCTTTTCCAGCAACAGCCTTCCTTCTTTTCCTCCATGACTGAAGGCAGCTCCTGGGTCACAGTTGTGGCTGGAAAAACCAGAAATATATTATTTGGTGGTGGGCTGTCCAGAGCTCAAAGCTTTTCACCATTCATCTCCTTTCAGACTTTTCATGTTGGTTTCCCAACAGATGATCCTTGCTGTGTCTGCCTCTCTCTCTCTCTCCACTGATTTCTTGTATGTCATTCAATTTCAACCAAATGACAGGTCACACTTTCAAAGACAATCTCAAAGGCAGAAGATTAAGCCAAGTGCCTGGAAAAAAAATCAAACAACCAAGTAAAGGAGAGATGTCCTACTAAAGCTTTTGTGGAGAGAATCACAGCTGAGTATCTGGGAGAGGGCAAATTGTGGGGAAGGTGGAGTTGCAGATAGCTGGACAGGCCAGATCTGCCATGCCCATAGTTCTTTTTAATCCACTTAATGCTGTGCTTAAACCTACAGTCAACAGGCTTCCCAGAGCACCTCTTACAGGTTTTTTTTAAATTAAAACATTACCTTGTCCCCTTAGCATCGTAGACATAATTTTTCTAAAATTCTGCAAAATCCCCCTACCTAAGTATATTTCACTGGCTAGAGGATATATTTCTCTTTCTGCAAAGCTCTGTATTTTTCTGTTGTTGTTGTTCTTTATGTTGTGAAATATTGGGTAAAAGGATGCCTCTGAAGTTCCCTTGTGAAATCTGTCATCTGTGTAGCAGTAAACAAGGACATCAGACCAGTGAGCAGAGCTTTTATGGGAGGAGGGATGCTGGACCAGACATTCACATCAAGCTTCACTCAGTCATGTGACAGCAGTCTTCTCTGAGGTATTCTCTGCCGATCTTCAAAAATCTATTTTTTAAAGTTAAGTCAGTTCACTCTATCTCATTGCATACTCTGGTGGAAGAGCTACTGTAATGCCTTGCTGTGCAGTAACATAGGTAGTGATTGCAGTCTGTGCCAATGCTCAGCATAAGAGCAGAGAGCCTGTAGATGTATGGATATGACTATAGAAGTGAAACTTTCATACAAAATTTACATGTTTCCGGAGATTTCAAAGGTTTTAAGTTTTCACACCATGTTTTCTGTCCCTTGTGGTTTAGCAGATTTTTTTTTTACATTGGTATAATAAAAAGATTATGAAAAATCATGAGATCATACTATGAGAGAGTAGTTTTAAGTTCCAGCCTTTAAACTTTATGAAAACAAAGCATTAAAAGTAGACCTTTTATGTAAAACTCTTTTGTAATTTGCTTATAAATGGTATTCAAAAGGTTTTCTGTGTTTGAATTTATTTTGTTCTTTTCTGGTCATCAAATAATTTGCAATTCTTTTTCTCTTCTTAAGCTTTGAAAAAAATGCAGTAGGATCACAGCCTTCCCTAGGCACATATTGCTCCAAGTCAACATCATTGAAAGGAAAGGAGGAACAAATTAAATTCTGGAATATCACTTACTATTGTTTGTCCTCCAAAATAAAATATCCTTTCTGAGAAGAAAAATGATGCATTCTTCCTATCAGATTTTTTATTTAGCATTTACAGAAATTATAGAAAAAATAACTCAAACGTTTGGTAGGGTAAAAAATGAGAAAAATAAGGAATAAAAACTCCTATATTGTTTTGTAATATTAAGTTTTCCATACAGCAATAACTGTCAGGTTCTGCAGGAAGACATAATTTTTCTTTGCTGTTGGTGAATATGAAAATACATGCACAGCTTGCTATAAAAGATTTGTTTACCGGGATGGTTGGCATTTTGTATTCTCAAACTGACACATTAAAAATTGACCATGGGAAGAGAAAAGAGAGAATAAGAAATAATTGGGTTTGCTTTCTTTCTCTGAACCTCCATACATCCCCTCCAACACACAAATGCTAAATAGTTTTGCACAGTAGTTTCAGAACATCTTAATCTCTCTGCCTCAGTGTAGTACTTTGGAAATTTCTATGAACTGAGAGATACCACTAAGACTGTAGGTATTTTGGGTATAATTTAGACAGTATATATTATTAGTCTTTTTACTTCGCATTTGCACCACACCTCTATGTTTAGTGGAAGGAGACTGTGCTACAAGTGTCCACCAGTGAGTAGCTCTGAAGAAACCCATTCCTCCAGGCAGACTAACAAAGAAGGCACTAGTGAGGATTCAGGCAGCTGAGGCAGATGCTCAGGTGATGAGGTACACAAAGGAGGCTGCAGCTTCCTGCACAGGAGTCCTTCCAGCAAGAGAAGGCATAAAAGGAGGACAAGAGAAAGGAAACTTGCTTGTTCTCACTGAAAAGACAGAAAGTTCTCCAATGCTCTTATAGTGGCAAGGAGATTTAACCTGGAAGTCTGCTTTTGTTTTTTTTTCCTTAGATCTGTTCTTATTTTCTGTGCTGCCTAATCAGTTGTAGTGAGTCTTGCTGCAGCAGCATTAGACACACATCTGCCTTGCTCTGCAAGTTTATCAGTTTCACAGCAAAGCTGGCAGACACCTTAGCCAGGTAAAGAACATGACCTCAGAAGAGGGAAGGAGGCCATGGGGAAGGAACTGAGCTAGGACACTGGTACAAATCAGTAGGAGGCAGATGGTCCCATGAAAGCCTGTCACTGCTATTGGCTGAGTGCATCCTGTACCACTGCCCTGGGTGGTTGCAGGTGAGTACAAATCAAAGCTTGAAGAGCACGATGTCATAATTTTTAAAAACTCTGTAGTGGTTTTTTTCTGCTGTCAGAGAACCTTCGATGCAAACAGCTTCAGGGCCTAGACTGGTGGCTTCCAACACACAGAGATGTGTCAGGCTTGGGGCATAGCTTGTCTTTTCCATGAGATCTAGGTAGAACTTTTATATATTTGACCACAGCAATGTTGTTGCTGAAATGTTCCCTTTGTTGACATATAAATATAGTTCAAGACACCCAGTAGCTGAAAGCTGTGTGCCTGTTCTATATATTAAAAAAGCCTTCCATTAAAAGTTTGGCTTTTCAAGCCATATGGTTTGTGTTTTCCTAGACATCCATTCTAATTTCTTGCTCCAAAATGGTTCTAACCCAAGATTTAGTCAGGTAAATTCATGCTTTTTTCTTCCATCCTTATTTTTTCATTGTCTTCTGTCACTCTAGTCAGCTGCCCTTTTTTTTTTATGCCAGTTTTTTTCTGATAACTTGCAGAATAGCAGAAAGAGCTAAAAGAACCCTTGATAGCTCCTCCCAGTGACTGTCCTGTGCTGGTGGCTGTGATCAGTCTCCCAGCTCCCTCTGCACTGGTGAAGCCCCAGCCATGTCCCAAAACCAGCTGTAAGGGACAGATCCTGGGGAAGGGGGAGCACCAATTAGAGTATGTAGCAAAGCCTTAAGTAAACATGTGTCCACAGCACTCACTCCAGCACATCCCTACACCCATGAACCTTTATGCTACTAAAGAAAAGGGCCACATTCTTTTTATAAGTGGGAAATCCTCACATGTGATACCATGAAGGACATGATGCTTAGTATCAGCAGATGGAAAAATGAGTGTTGCTGTATGCAACATGCAGGTAAACAAAACAGCATTCAACACAGAACATGCAAGTATAGTGAAAGTTTCAGACAGCAGAAATACAGGATTTCAGACAAAAAAAACCCACAAAACAACAACTTCTCCAAGCATGGTAACAATAGCTGGTTCTAATAGCATGTGCCAGCATGGTGAAAGAGAACATGTCTCTTGCACAGAGTAGAGCTGGTCTCCTCTCCCTTCCTGAGAGCAGAAAGCATCAACACTGTCTATAAAGGCACAGGTACCAGGAGCTTGCTGTGTGTTTAATAGAAGTAGCACAGCTTGTGGGAGAGAAGTGGAGATTCATTACTGGTGAGTATGCACCAGCTTGGCCACTCTCTGCCAAAGGCAAATATTTCTTTAGTTCTATGGTCATGAAGTTCATAGAAACTGTAATGTGAGCAGAACATGGCACCTAGACAAGGCCTGCCCATGCCTTTCATGCTGGAAGCAGCCTGTCTGAATGTAGTGCTTGCATTCACCTTCTCCCACTGTTCCAAGCTATCAGAAAGACTTTAAGACTTCATGCCACCTTCTGCTCCTACCCCTCTGTTATACCGTATTAACCAAATACATTCTCTCTCATAATTTTCTCTTAATTTTGTTTATACTTATAATTGTATTTTATTTTTTCCTTTTGAGGGTGGCTGAGGAAAGGAGGGCTGGAACACATGTCAGAAGATATCTCAGAAGTCAGTCAGTGTAACTAAAATCAGCATGACTACCAAATATTGAGTCTTTTGAAAAGCCTATAGTCAGGAAGTCTTTATGAAGTTCCTTCTGTTCAAATTTGAGACTTTCATTTTGAAAAGGAAATTGAAAAACCAAAGGGCCTTTGAAGTAGAGGACACAAGTCTTCACCTTACAGTGAAAATGTGGATTCTGTCATTTCAGAGACTAGAACCATGTCCAATGTGGTTTTCAGAAAAGCTCTTCTCATATTAAAACAATTTTCCCAATCCTTTCCTTTGTCTTTCAGCCCTTAGTAGCACGTGCACCATAAACAAAAGTTATGTGCCCTTATTTGATTACAAGCTGCCATTTCTGCAGATGAAGATTTTCCAGAATGGTCTTATCTACAGAAAAAGTAGTTCACTAACAATAAACCTTGTTAGACACTTGGATCTGTTTATCCTGTATTGGCCACAAATTCTTGTGCTATGCCTATGACTTTTTTCTTAAATTTCTGCTGAAATTTGTACAGAATCTTTGCAGTTCACATAACTCCCAGATGACAGCTGGCTTTTTATACAGCAAAAAGGCTTTGAGTACAGGAAAACTTATTTAGAAATTACAATGCTAATGCATAAAATAAAGCTCTCTGGGTTCTCAAGTGTCTTCTTAGTATCCTCTTTATGCAGAATGTCAGAGACTTTAGCAAAACACTTCTTTTCAGCAATATGTCAAGGTCTGTATTTCCCCACTGTAAGGAAATTATCTTCTCAGCTTTCTAAACTACACATGGCTTCATTGCAAGTCAATGGAAGCCATGCTAGCTATAATGAATAGCTACATAGAGGTCATGTAAACAGGATTCTCAGACGGTTTTCAAACACATACGAATAAAAACAATACACTTAAAAATAAATAAAAGGTTTCCTGATGAGTTTACATTTTGCTTTTTATAAAATATTCCTCAAGACTGTAAAGTGCTCTTAATCATAATTTTAGTGCAGCTTCTTAAAAACCACATGGAGCCATCTCAAACTTTTCAATAATGCATTACTGTCAGGGTTAATGTTTTGTTACAGAACAGGAGTGTCTGATTCAGAAGCACAAATGTATATCTACTTGATGATGTGAAGATTTAAGCAAGGCTTCTTCAGTTTAGCAAGTTCACCATAACATAATAAAAATACTTTATGAGTACAGAAGGTGTCTGGTAAAGTCATAAAAAGAATATTACTGTACAAAAGACAAGGATTTCATAGTCTTCAGCCAAATTGCACAGTTTCAATTTAAATGAATATTTGCATAGGAATGTTCTACCCTAAATAAAACAGTTAATGTCTGAACTGAACTGAACTTTCTGCCAGTTTTCCACTAGATTTTATTTTCTTTTTATCCTATCCTACAATGGATAGAATGTCCACTTTATGACCTTCTCAGAGCTTGCTGTGAAAGACTTTAGAGAGTCCTATATCTCCAGGTCAAAAGACCTGACAGGAGAAATTGCCCTTCTTCTGGTAGATTTCTTCTTCTCCATTACTTTGTATGAATTTATTTGTGAAGTATTGAATGCCTTTCAGGATTTAGCAACAAAAAGAGAAGGTGCCCATCTTGAGATTTCTGTTGTGCAGAGTGAGTAGTATGAATGCCATTGCTGTATGGTGGCTGTTAAGTGGTCAGCAGCACTCAAAAGTGTGTCTGTGGTTCTGCTGTCATGATTTTGCTGCTCACTCAGCATTGCAAGGGGTGCATGGAAATCTTTGTAGCTCAGAGAATCTAGTAAAATCTTGTGGTCTGTCTTCGTTTAGCTTGTGGTACCTTTAAAACACTCCTTCAAATGAATGAAGACAATGAATGAAGACAGCACAGATTAAAAAATCGATGTTGTGTTAAGGCTGTCTTTGCATTGCAAGTGCAGCACATGCATCAGTGATATTGTTTAACTGGAAGCTGTATCCAGACTGTGTTGCATGGTTCTGTTACTCTAAAATGTCTGTTCTTAAACAACTCTGTGGATTTAAAACAGATAGCATATCACACTAAAATAAATAGCACATTGCAGATCATTAGATTTGTCACATTGCAGCATTCTCTGAAGGTTTTGCTTAATGTTTCAAGTTAAAAAGTGGTCTATACATCAAAAATTGTCTGACTGTTGAAAAAAACCTGACTATTTTAAAAAAATACAAAAAAAACAGTATTTCAGGGTTATCTTTGTCACTCTCCTGCTGACTATTTTAGGAAACTAAAACCCAAGCAACCAATCAAAATCTTGTAAAATCCATCCAATTATCCCTAAACAACTCATTAAAAAATTCAAGGAATTGCTCTAATAAACATTGAGATTTTCCAAATATATGGCATATATTCTAAAATGGTAGTTTGAAGCCTTGCATCCACAGGATTCAAAGCTTTCCACAGTCTACATGTTGGTTCTTACAGTGAAGCCTGGATGGGGTCTTAAATGGATATTGTCTACACTAATACTTATATTTTAAAGGCTTTCAAAATCCCTAAACTTAAAAACAATCCTTGTTAGGAATCAAGTGAATGCCAGTAAAGACAGTGAAAACAAGTATGGTTCAGAGATTGATAGAGTCACATCTGGGTCTGAAATAAACTGGTATAAGGTACGAATTTATAAAAACTACACAGTTGAGGTTTTGGCCCTTTATTTTCAAAGTCAAAAGAAGTAAAGCAATGCAGGAGAACTGGGCTAAGTTTCTTGCCTGCAGAGTAAATCACCCTCTATATCTTTAAGTCATTGACTGCACCTTTCTTTTGCAAGGTGATCTTTCTTGCCTATTGCAAAGTTTGAAAAAGGACAGATTGCTCTAGCTGATTCTGCACCAATTCTGTCCCAAAATCTTAGCCATTATGTGTCCTACCTGCAACAAAGACAAAATGCCTCGGTATAAAATTGTGTGTGTTTATCCTTACCCTTATATGATTTCTCTCTTTCAAAATAGCTGTTAGATAATGGTTCCAGAAGACAGAATAGAAACTCTTCTCAATCCCCTGTGGAGTTTCAAGATTTTTCTCTGATGCCATAGCACAGGAGCTTTCTCCAGGGAATGCCTTCACAATGCTAAGAGGGGGAGAGGGGGACAGAAATTATTAGAGGGGGGTCATGTGCAAGGGGAGGCTCCAAAACAAGTGAAGAGGGACAGATGGGACAGTGCCAAAAGTTCAGAAAATTGCAGTACTGTAATGACAGCCTTTTGAGGCCAGGGAAAACAAAAATTTAAAAAAATCTCTTCATCAGAAGAGAGACATCAAGTTAAATGATTGAAATGATGCAACCCATGTTTTTTTGCCATGTCCAACACCTTGGGAAGCTCTGGGGAAAACACTTTAAAACCTATCTAAAACTTAGCACAAATCCTACAGGAGGTGGAGAGTCAGGGAAGTGCAACAATTCAGAAATTGCCTTCTTTTCATTTTTTAGAGTAACTCTGTGGAATTTGAAGGGACTGCAGCCTGTATTCAATAGGGATTCCCAGGTATAAATGTAATAAATCAAATAATTCTTCCATAAGTTATTTCTTTTGAGCAGTTTTCCCAAGACAGAGTGCTCTGCGCACAAGGGGATTTCTGTAATAATTACTCCTGGGAACCCAGTGGAATAAGTGGTAATTACACTATCTAAACACAGAAATAGATCCTTGTGCCATTGGTTCCAGAACTAATAGGAAACCTTAGTCCAAATTTCTAAGGTTTTTTTAGTATTTGTAATCTTCCAGCACTGCAAGATTGAAGATGCACGCAGAGTTGCCCAGACTTTCTTCCTCTGCAGCTTATAAGAGTCACCTGTCTCATAACTGGTATAATAAACAGTTGCTGTGCCCTTGGGTTCCTTTCCTCAGCTACAGAGTAGCGCCAGCAGATGTTCTGCAAAATGAAGTCCCCCATGATTATGGGATTGCTCAGAGGGCCATAATACCAACCCACCCCCAAGAGAATCAGTCAGTCAAGCAAGCTCAAATACTATTTCTATTTCCTATCAGTACAAATGGAAATCATAACACAGTTAGTAAACCATGCCACCAAATGGAGGCAAAGAACCAGATGCAAAACTAGCAGAAGAAATTAATACCTGTGATGTGATGATGCAATGTGATGGTCTGAGAGAACATATGTAGTGTACCAAGGAGAAAAAACCATTCCATTGGACAAAAGGCCCACCTTCACAACCCCATACTTTTGCCAAGCTAGAGGGTTTCCGGAAGAATGAAAATGGTGAAAAAGTTAAAGGGCAAACTGAGATCTTGGAGACAGTGTGTACTATTTGTACTATTATTCTAGAAGGTCTGCTCAGAATCAGTTCACAACATTCTAGTCCTTCACAATTATGTACTAACTTTCACACTTCAGAAAAATTGTTCATCTCAGCAGAGTGATTTGCTGAATCAAAGATTCTGAATTTCTTTTTTATGCCTTGGACCAAAGCACCAAATATAAACCTTCTATTTACTCAGTCTCTAAATATAGTCAAGAATTAAGATATTCCTGCTTCTGCATCCTAAATAATCTAATGGAATCAATTACTGTTTTGCGTAAATGGCATCTGGTATTTGCAAATAAAACATGAAACATGAAATCCAACCAAAATAAGCATGAAACTAAAGTTTCCACCCATCCAGCTACATCCTCAGTAAATGTAATAGTTTTTCATCACAGGGTGGGTTTTTCATATTTCTTACAGGCTTCATCTTAAAGCTCTCTGAGAGAAAATAACACAAACAGAAGAACAGGGCTGATGACTTTGACTTCAGCCACTGGTTAAGCCAGTGAACACTTCATGTATTCACTGAGAACACTGTCCCAGTGCTTGGAGTTTCAGCCTCATGCTTTTATTGAGCAGAGGAGCATGCATGCCAAGCAAAATCACTTTCTTTGTACCATAAGACACAGCAAGGTTCAGAGTGAACACCAATGTCAGCCGTGGAAAGGAGGGAATCTGAAATGGATTAAATACAACTTTTTCCCACTGTGCCAGTAAGATCTTTGCCCACTATATTTGGAAGATAAGGATAGTCCCACTGTGTTTACAACCCATTTCAAAATATATCCCATTGCAGCACTTTGTGGCTTTGCAATTAGTGCTTTATTGTGCTAGAGCCAGAATCTCCTTGGATATGCATACGGGATTTGGGAATGTTGCTCACTCTTTCTTGCTCTCTTCCTTCCTTAGGAAAAAAATTCTTTACTGTGAGAGGAAAAAAAAATCTTTACTGTAGGAGTGGTGAGGCACGGGAAAAGGTTTCCAAGAGAAGTTTTGGGTGCCCCATCCCTGGCAGTGTTCAAGGCCATGTTGGGTGGGGCATTGAGCAACCTGGTCTAGTGGAAGGTGTCCCTGCTCATAGCAGGGAGATTGGAACCAGATGATCTTTCAGGTCCTTTCCAACCCAGGCCATTCTATGATACTGACTCTATGATGCCATTTTTTAATTTTTTTTTTCCAAATACAGCCTAAATAGATAAATATAACTTTACCTGCCATCAAGGACTGTTCCTTCACCAAATAATGCATGGCCAGAAAGGGGGTGGGTTATGTGCCTCCCCATACTCCAGAGCCGTTAAAACATAGCAAAGCAAGCAGGTCTGCTTTAAAGACTGGCTAGACTGGGTCTCCTGAAATGATCTACAATAGAGAACCATATTTCCTCACAATTCTGTTTCCTGCCAGACTTGCAAACCTCTGAAACAGTTGGCCATGGTAGTTCATACCAAAAGATGAATGCTGGAGACTTTTCAGTGGTTGAGGTTGCTGGGCAGGATTAAAGGTGTGAACCATTCCTGTGAAACCCGACTTCTGACTGTCCCTCTCTGCCATATTCTGTGTGCTAGGAACTGCAGCTGCAGATTTTAACTTTCTGCAGCTGCATAGTTCCCACCCATTTCACCATCACTTGCTGACACTGTGAGCAGGAATGGAAGAAAGTGGTCCCCACATTCTCCTTCCCTGCCTGATGTTCAGTATTCTCCCCTGCTCTGTCCACGTGCTCACATCTTCCCAAGGTAAATGAGAAAGTCATCTGAAGCAAGTTAAACCTATTTTTTTTCTTTTCCCTCTAGATTAAATTTCAATCATGCCTATTCTTTTATCAAATTCACCAGGTACCTGTGCAAATGCTGCTGCCAACACAGAGAAGGGGGAGAACTCAGGTGGGGGAATGAGTGACCATACTTTGTGCAGGAGAAGAGGCAGAGGGATATTTATTTTACTGGTAGCAGCATTTTGTGGTGTGGTAAAGTTTTTGTGAAACTACAGTAAAGTCACCAATTGTCACCATCATGTCTGAATGTATAACCTTCACCCTGTCCCCTTTATTTATAGTGCCACCTATTCTAGCCAAAGTACATTTATATATATATAGCTAAAATGGTGAAAAAAATTGTTGACTTCAGGTACAGAGGTGGAATGAATGGGATTACAGCCCAACAAATGCCTAAATATGGGTAATTTACTGGTTTCTGAAAATAATGAATTCTGTTTGGGTTTGCTTTTTTTTTTTTGTTGCTGTGCAAATATTCCCAGAATCACTATCTTACTTAAAAGAAACAAAAGTTGCATTTGAAAATATCTGGCTTTGATTCCTTTAACCATAGTCATTGCACTTGCTGAAAAAAATACCAATTCATAGCATGACACAGCTATCTATGAAATAATTTAACTGCATCATGCACAGTCAGCAGAAGTTCTGCACTGTAATTTGGAGAAAGAGACTTCATACTGTTACTCTCTGAACTACATAAAATGCTTCAACAATTTTCTTTCCTTCCTATCTATTGAAAAAATATGGGCAGTTATTCAGTTACACCACACCATCCCTTGTAAACACCAGAGGTTTGCATCTGATGTGAAAGAAAAAATACGGGGTTTGTGTGCAAGTCATTTTAATTTTCAAGAGCAGCTACAAACCATAAGTAATGTCAATAGCACAAGCAGGCACTCCCACCAGTGATAGTTAAATCATTGTTTGATTTGACCTAACACTTCAGAAATTACTTGATTCTACTCAGTGACAGTATACATGGAAAAGGTAGCTATGCAAAAAGCCAAAATAACCACCAACCTTGAGTTTTAGAGCACGAGTGTGAATTCTGAAGCTTAGTACCCTTGCTGTGTATGGTTCTGTGTAAGGTGTCTAGAAGGACACCATTGCAGAATAAAAACCTTGGGAGTTTTAGCAACCATGTAAATGAAAACTCTCACAGCTGCTGCTTGAATGCATGTAGAAGAAGTGGCATGTCTTTTGTTTGTCTTGCATGGTGTACCCAGGTGGCAAATCAATCAGATTTTGCCTTTCCTCAGCACTCCTGGTTGTAGCAGGATGCCCTGGGAGTGTGGAGCACAGTGCATGCTGCTCACACCAGGCCATCTCTACCTGCTTGTGTTTCAATCCAAACTCCTCCACACAGTAATCTGTTAATACTTTTTCACAGGCAAAAGGACTAAATTTTACTCTAATTTATGTGTTTGTAGTAGCCATTACTCTGGGAAACTTACAGTTGTTGTACAAAGACGTGAGTCATTAGAAGGACCCTGACATCTAAACCTTCCTAAATAATGTAACTTAGCAGTAAATGTTTAACTTATTTTGAAGACTAGATAATGCATGGTATACGACTTCCAGCTGCATATTTTAAGTCACCAGGAGGAAAAAAAATCTTGGCCTAATAAAACCTAGGAAAAACTGGCAATGAGCAAAGAAGATCTGTGACCAGAAAATAGTCTCAAAGGTGGAAAAGTATTTTATAAATACATACTTATTATTAATTTTATTTACCAATAATAACTCTTAAGTAGCAAGCCTCTCAGTTATGACATATTAAAATCTTGGTCCTTACCAGACAGCTGCCCTCATTATAATATCACTTACATCAATTTCATCGGTCCAGCATAGGCTAAAGAAGTCAAAAAGTAAAAAAAGTCAGTTTCCAACTCATGTTTAAGGTGAATAACCATCCTGTGTATTTTTAGCTGTATATTTAGTACAATGGAAACAGCTGTGATAGTCCTATGGTAAGGGACAAGGCAGTCTCTCCCAAGTGCTACAAAAGCTGTATGGCTTGCTGTTAAAAACACTGATGATAAACAGCTCTCTGACTCCAGCCAAAGCAGTAAGGATGGGTGTGATCCAGCAGCACAGGAGCGTAAGCCTGTCACTGAGATGTGGTCTTCTGGAAACTGCTTTTAGCACAATGGAACTATTTCTTGGCTGGCTCACTTGATGGTCAAGTGCTTTTGTTGCCATGAGCTGTGAGAGCCAGTTGCATCAGACATTGCTGTAGAAATGTGAATGTGATTTATGACAGTCTGTAGTAATTCTGTACATCTCTTATGTCTGTGTTCTTATAGCCACTTGGGCACTGAAGTAGCTGAAATGAGAAAGAGGCAGCAGTCACAAAATGAAGGAACATCAGCTGTGTCTCAAGCACCTGGAAACCAAAGGCCCAACAACACATGTTGCTTTTGTTGGTGCTGTTGCTGCAGCTGTTCATGGTATGTCCTGTAGTATATTTGCTTCCATATCCACCACAGGTAAATGATGAGAATGGAAAGCACTGGGAACATGTTAACCTCTGGGAGAGGAGACACGATTTAACTTTTCATTTAAAATTTTGATTTAAATATTCCCTGATTTGGTTGGATATCTTGTGATGGGGAAGAGGAAAGAAAAGTAAATTCAAGCTATGTTTATCCTACTTAAACCATAACTAAATGAGGACATTTCAGGTGTAAAACTTGTATTTGTGAGTGAGAGACTCAATAACAAATATTTTATAGATTGCATTCAAAACTTTTTTTTTCTGTTTTTTACTTTTGATAGTGCAGTTCTCTGCATTCAAGACAATAAAAGGGAGATGGTCATAAATGTGAATATATAGTGTCTTGTTATATTATTAATATAAATTCTATAAATAAATTTCAATTTATCTTTTAAATGGAGTGGCATAATTTTAGTGGCTGCCTGTCCCTTTCCTCAACAAAGGGTTCACTTGTAAAGTCAAAGATTTAAAGGCAGTTTCAGAAATAGCTTTAAATTCTCAGTGTCTTGAGATGCATCAGATCTTTATTTCTTATTTTTATGAACACAGTATTGAAATACAATGTAAATGACATGCATTTACATTGCAGTACTGTTTAGAGCCTCTGCATCACATTAACCAGACAGTTCAGCTTTTTTGGAATGACCATTCTTCTGTGTATCTGTGTTATTTTCACTTCAATCAGCCATCTGGCCCCAGTCTAAAATCTGAGGCTATTTGCTTCAGTATATTTAAAAATACATACCAGCATATATGCACTAGGTATCAAATGAGAGGCTTTTTCTAAGATACTGCCACATCCTGGAGGCAGTGGCAGGGTGGACCTGCCTTGGCTGTTACTTCCAGTTTCACCTGCAGGCAGAGTATATTTCGAGAAAGGATGAGCCAGAGTGCAAGTTTTACCAAATTACTTTGCAGTACAATCAATCCATGTTGAGAAATAGGTGGAAGTGTATTAAACGGGAAGTAAAGAGAGGTTGTTTTGTCACTTTTCTCTCTGCTCTGGGACAAAAGCACAATATCAGCTATACTGTTAGAGGCCAGAGATTAATTTACCTCAATATCCTATTTCAGGAAGTGACCTTTATCAGATACCACAAGACAAGGATAAACAAGTAGATATGCACCTCCTCAAACTATTGTTTATAAGTAAAACACCTCACAACTATTGCCAGTCTGCAACTTAGGGATTTCCTGGCCCAGAGCTCCTTTCTGTGTGGTTTATAGACCTTAGTGGAATTTTCTTTCCTTAATTTTTCAAACCGTTTTCTGAAGCAACTTCCTGAACTCATCTAAAGTTTTGGCATCCAGAGTTTCCTCTAGCAATAAATTCTACAATGGGCCTGTGCAGTCCATGAAGTATTGCTCCCTTTTATTTGTGCTAACCTACTAGAAACTAATTTCATTTGATGCTGCCATGTTCTTATGTGAAGAGCAGTGACTAATCGTTCCAGGATGGTCAAGATTTTACAGAGCACTCTCATATCTCCCTTCAGCTGTTTTTTTTCTTCCACAGCCTTCTATTTTAATCTCTGTGATACAGAAACTGACCCAGACCATGATTTACCCTTATCTGTCCTATTTACTCACCTACCTTGTGTCTCCCTTGTCACCTCTCTTGTGCACCTTTCCAATTCTACTATTTCCTGTCTGAGATGTGTGACTAGATCTGCTTTTGCGGTTGAGACATGGGTGCAGCATGTTTTGTGTTTCTCTTGAGTTCTGTTACTAATTCCTAGCACTCTGCTTATTTTTTAACAACTCCAGAGATGATGTTTTCATGGAATTATCCACCCTGAATACAACATCTGTTTCCTGAATAAAAAAAAGCCCATCATTGTGCATGAACAGCTGGGGCTGGCTTTTGCCTTGCTTAATAGAATATGAATAATATTCATATATTATCAATAGTATTCATATAATATCAGTAGTATTCAATAAAATATAATTCTAATTTCTAAAACTTAATGACAACTGATTTCATTTTTTAAGCATGCTGCAACTCAAGAAATCTTAAATTTGACAATGATACTCTATTTTGAAGCTCCTGTGACCCTTGGAATGCCTCCAGTCCTTAGAAGGCAATACCATTATCTATGTAAAGAGCTTACGCATATTAAACCTGAATTAAAGTAATTATTAATTTAAAACATAGGATGTACCTTCAGCTGCTCTAGTAATTGGTTTCACTGTCTTTCAGGGTTTTTCAGGGCTTGAGGTTGGGTTTTTTTTTTGTTTTTTTTTTTTTTTNAAGTCGAATAGACACAGCATGGAGAAATGATGTTAGCTAGTTTTCAAGTTAAGTCAAATGAGTGATCAAAGGAATAGTCACATCACTTATGTTTGCTAAAATCAAAAAGACAGAAAAGGTGATGTATTTTCCAGCTTTAACTTCTATGATTCTGTAGTGGAAACTCCATTAGAGGAAAGATGGGACAAAACTGAAAAATGAAGTATGAAATGTTTCAGAATCTCAGTTAAAATGAAGTTACTGATTGTGATGCCAGATTTGTTTTGTAAGTCAGAACTGTCTGGGAAAAGTGCACATTACTGTTCTTGCCTCAGTTGTCTACTCTAAAAATTACAAAAATAATAATAATTTTTAAAAAGTAACTTACTTTATTATTCTTTCATATATAGGGGATTCTAGCTGGTTAATTCTCTAGGGTAGTTCTCTGTAATAGAAAATCCTAATCAACAATTGTAACAGGTTCTCTGGGCCTAATGTAATTACATGCTTTCCCTAGTTCCACAGGTCTTTGTATTTGAGTAACATGAATTTCTCAAGAAATACCTGTCTGGAAATCTTAGTGGATTCATTAATAGGGAAGGCAATGTTCTAAGATTAGAATTTTCTTCAGTTTTTCCACCTTTATGTGACTGACAATTGCTCTTACATCACTAATCGCTTATTGCCTCAACTTCTTCACCATTCACAGAAATGGGAGGAGCATGTGCAGATTTCAGTAAAAAAAATTCCCTTTTTACTGTTCAAAGAGTTAGCTCAATAGTTCCTATATCCATATAAATCATTAGAATTCTGAAAATATCTTTTGTGAATTATATGGTGCTTGTTTTATTCTGTTCTACCCTATGCTAAAATCAAAGTAGGTATTAAGTCTTCTGTTTGCACAAGAGCATAGGCAAATATTCACACCTTTGTTTGGGGAAATAGTATCTTGCCTAATAGACACTTGTTAAGAGCAAAAAAATAGAGAAATTATTCTGTACATCTTATTAAAAAGCTTTTTTTGTTTGTTTGTTTTTCTCTAATATATCTTTCTTAAAGACAACCACTATTTAGAGGACTTCTCTATTGTTATGAGGGATAATCCTTGTACGTAGCTCAGCCCCAAGCAGATGCTTATTCACTCCTCACCAGCAGGATGGAGAAGAGAATCAGAAAAGTGAAAGAGACAAAACTCTTTCATTGAGATTTTAATTGATAAAGTAAAGCTGTGTGCACAAGTAAAGCAAAACCAAAAATCAATTCACAGCTTCCCATCAGTTCAGCCGTGTCCTGGAAAGCCATGGTCCATCACATGTTACAGTGACATGGGAAAACAAATGCTCTCAACCTCCATCCTTCCTTTTTCTTCTGCAGCTTCCATTGCTGATTACAATATCATATGGCATGGAATATCCTTTTGGTCAGTTGTGGTCAGCTGTCCCAGCTGTGTCCTCTCACAGCTTCTTATGCACCCCCAGCCAGCCCATGGACAAGGCAATGTGAGAAACAGAGAAATCCTTGATGCTGTGCAGTGACTGCTCAGCAGCAGCTATAACATTAATGTGTTATCAACACTGTTTCGGTCAAAAATCCAAAACATAGTGCCATAAGAATTCCTACTATGAAGAAAATTAACTCCATCTTAGCTAGACTCAGTACATTTATTGGCACTGATAATCATCAAGACAGTAAATTGCTCAGTTTACAGGGACAAAGGAAGACTTATAACCAAGGTCTGCTCAGAATGAAAAAGAATGGAGATTAACAGGACTATTAAGATGTTACTAAACTATTAACTAGTTTAAACTCTGAACTTGTTTCTGAGTACAAATAGTGAAGGAAACACTAGTCCTCCTCAGTGGAAAAAAATAAAGTGCTTCTGAAGTTCCCAACAGGAAGTTCTTGTCCTCTTACAGCAGAAGCAGATGATATATCCTGTGAAGACCTACTCTAGACCTTCCTCTCTTCACTGACCAGACATAGACCTTAGGCAGTCCTTTCAGGAAGACTGCTAAATTAGAGTAGGTAACAGACAAGTACCAGTCATGTACCTATGGTACTGGACTGAATCACCCCATGTCTTAAGCTTCTGCAAGTCTCCATTTCAATAGAGGACAGAAGAATGTGCTTCCTAACAAGGCATAATTTCAATGACTTGGGTAGCCTGAGACTTGCAAAATTTGCAGTAAGTCTTCTAACATGACAGTCCATAATTTTCTCAATCACCCTTTCTCCAGAGACTTACCCATTTGGCACTTAGAGCTGAGACTTTATAATTTTAAGCTTAGTTTGGCAAGGTTAGAGGAGTAACCCTGCTATATCACCTCCCAACCCTATTTAGCAATCCATTACTCCAGCTTCCTGAGCAGACATAAAACTAGTTGTTCTCTTGCAAACACTTGTAAATAACATTCTTCAAAAAAACTCTTCAGGCACTAGCACAAGGAGGTTGGCTTTTCTGCCAATTTCACTTTGCTTTGTCCATTGTCTCCTACCCAGAGCAGGAGTCATATCTTTTTATCCCCTCTTCCTTTCATAAGGTGTTTAGTGAATTTGAAAACTATGGGACACTCTGGTACCTGATAATCTGTCTTTTACTGTACACAGAAGGCTCAGAAGGGATGTGACATCTTCCCTGCAAGAGACCTTAGCAGCATGGCAGTCTGGAGGACATGACAAGGCTTCCAGGGAATAACTAAGGATGATTACTTAGCTTCACTTGTAGCTAGACTGAAGTGAGTGAGCTGAAAGGCCTTTACCCAAAAATGTAACCATTAAAACTGCTGAAGACTTGTGCAAGAGAGTTTCCCACACACAAGAGATTCCAGGGAAGATAGGGTGTTTGCCATCTTGGCAGTAAACAAGAGTTGCCCTTGGCAAGAAACCTCTCTCCTCAGTTCTTATAACTTGTCTATGACTGCTGTGAGTTACTCTGAAACTTCTTCCCGATGACGTGGCTATACAAATATTTTTCTTTATTAAAGGGAACATTTTCCTTGCAAGAGTGTCACAGTTTACTTGGGCCTACAAGAAAATATTTCTGTCACTTGTGCCATGAATATGAAATGACAGACACAGTTCTAAGAAAAATTTTAAGTTGCGCTTATATTGGTTCTCTATGGGGTTCAGTGTTATCCTCCTAACAAACAGTGTGCTCTAAATGGAAAAAAAAACCCAACAAAAACCCCAACTTTTTTCTTTCTTCTTTTCTCTTTTTTTTTTTTCCCCACTTCCCACCTCTCTAGTACTTTGAGAAGAATAACATTTTCCTAGCATACTCAATGTTAGTTTGCTATCAAAAAAATTGTGTCAAGGCTTTGCAAAAGTCAATACAAGATATTTTCTGGGGACTACGTAACGGTGGTAGAAAGTTTGAAGGACAGAGAAGCAAAGAAAGGATGGAAACAAAAAACAATTTAATGCAATAAATTATAGTCACATGTTCATAAGTGTGTCGAAAACAAAATCCATATCCTTCTTCCCAAGCCTGTCTGCAGCAGAACTTTTAGACTAGAAGCAGACTAGAGGTGGACTGGTACAAAAAAGTCACCCAGGCTCCAGGACTTTGTTAAAGCTTCTGGCAAGAAAAGAAAATCTTTACCTTTGAAACAAAAGCACTGATTTTGAAAAACGTATTTTGTCTTTTAATTTTGTTTTTAATACTTCTTTTCCTCCCTGAACACATAGGACAACATGTCTAAAACAGATGTACTCAGTTCTCTGTGTTTTACCTTTTCAAAAAATCACATCTGCGAAAAAGGGAATATGGAAAAGAGCATCAGGAATTTTTTTTTATTCCAGTGCAGAATACAGAAGTGCAGTACTACAGTACTTTATTTTACTGAAATAGAAGGTGATATTTTTAAAAATATTTAATGGGAAAAGATGTTCCAATCTGAGCCTTTTTATAGTTTAAAATATCACAGAACACCCTTACATTTTTACCACTTGCTATTGCAGAGGTCAAAGATGAAAACATTCCATCTCTTTCCTGGAGAATAATTTATTCTGAGGGAGAGAAGGCTTAGGAACTTATGCTTTGTGCAACTATGGGACAGTATCATCTGATTATCAGACTGCAATAGGCAGCACTGGTGCTTTCTTAGGGAAGTAGCACTAGTTCTTTGATGGGTAGTATTTAAAGCTGCATAAAATCCATTCTCTGGTTTGTCACAAAAGCTACTGGACGTGATATTCATGAAAATCAGTCTTAAATCACCTTGTCTTTAAATCCACATATGCTCAGAGCTGAGCCCATGAGAGAAAGCTGGCGGACATTCCTGTTGTCGATGGAATGCATCATGGGGTGGGTGCAGACTGAGGACTCAAATATCTAGTCCTCAGAAATGGGCCTCTCAAGGTTCCCTGAGATACTTAAAATAAAAGAATTAAATTATCATCATTAGGAAAAATAATCAGAATACAGAAGACACACTAAAAATAAATAGCTTGTCAAGCTGGTTTTTCTCATACTTCTCTAAGTTAACGGTGCTTATTAAATACTGCCCAAGTAAAGCATTTCTTTTCCCTTTAAAGCAAAAGAAAAGAGTGATCTCTAAGCTGAAAAAAAAAATCAGAGCAGGGAAGCAGGTTTTCCTAATAAGTATGAAATTTAATAAGATCTTTCTCCTTTACAGTTAAGACAGGGGAAGTGATTTTGCTGGAAATTTATGGAAGTTTAGGTCCTCAGGGCAGGCTGGAGACAGGTGGCTCTGTGCATGCTTGTTTACACAACTCTCCTAGGGCAACATAGCCTGACTTGCCAAGCTCTGGGATTGTACCCTTCTGTGACACTGGGCCAGATTGTCAGTGTTAGCCTAATAATTCCTGGAAGTCTGCTCTCTCCTTGAGCCAGACCACAAATTTACCTCATATGTGATTCAATACACAGCTTATCCCAAAGCTCCAGAGCTGGCAAGTAAAGGCAGCTGTGACCACTCCTTGCACCTCCCTGTGAAGCAGATGTGAAATGCTGCCTTTTCAAAAGAGGGGGGCATATTTCTTTGCCACAAGGTGTAAAGATGGGTGGGTTCGCAGATAAGCTAACTGCTCCTAAATACTAGTCTATAATATTTCCTGCATCTGCTTCTAGAGAGTAAGATTTGAATGCAGGAAAACAAGACGTTACTGGCAAACCAAAAGGACTTTAGAAATAACATTTACAGAAAACAAAAAGTTAGTGTAAAAATAACTAAAGGAAGCTTAAAGTTAACCTATTGAATCTCATGAGAACCTGCCTTGGTCACTAGGGAGCCCTCTTCTGAATTAATCAAATATATCTCACCTCCCCTCATCAAAAAGCAGCTAAGAAATCCCTTAATCCAAGCTAATGCACCACCTTTTCCTTTTCACCACCTGTCTTCCTTTCTTCTTGTTAGCCTCTTGCCACCTACCTCCAAATTCCTGTGGGAGCACAAGCTCTTGCACAGCCTTGGAGTAGGGGCAAGGACAGTGAGCCAAAAGCTCCCACAGCAGAAAGGGGTTTCCACAGGAAATTTGCCAAGAAGTAGATTTGATGCAGGCCATTGCTTTCTGGGACATGTAAAGTAAATTAAAATCATGTCCTTCTCTGGGAGAAAGCTGTAAGGTACACACTGCATTTATTTTGGCAAGTGGTGCAAAGCAATAATCACTAAGACGCTGCCAGTCTACCATGAAATCATGGTGGAAGCACAAAGATACACAAGACACTACACAGGTGAATTCTAAATTAGTTTCAAACCAAGAACCCTGGTTTGAAAAAACTTTTAGCACTCTAAACTGAGTCTAAGTCCATGCAAACTGATGTTTCTATTTTCAAAGGTATGAAGAAAACTTGTTTCTCCCCATAATAAAATAATAAAGTAATAAAAATAGAAGGCTAATGTGAACAGTGGAGCAACAGCTTCTTCTGCAGCTGGTCTGTTAACTTCCATCACAAGCCAGTGGTAGAATCCTCATTAACATCAAAACCAGCCCTGGGTTCTCTGTGCCAAGTTTTCCTAGTATCAGGATTTTATTCTTAATAATTTAAACTTCGATAGTTCATTTCATTTTGAGGAACAGATGGAGGGTCATGTGTTTACTGATATTTTTCCCCATCTGTGATAACACAGTCAGGTTAGAGAATTGGTAGATTGTAAACATAATAGATTAGCAAATTTTAAATAAATGTTTCTGAAGATTAACAAATGAAATGCAGATTCCTTTGTGTGTAGTACTACTAAGATACAAACCCCAGATC
The DNA here is from genome assembly GCA_008694505.1 of Cyanoderma ruficeps. Lineage (NCBI taxonomy): Eukaryota > Metazoa > Chordata > Aves > Passeriformes > Timaliidae > Cyanoderma > Cyanoderma ruficeps. Next base: position 42,722,940 of record VZDJ01007749.1, read on the forward strand.
ATTTCCAACTGCAGAAAATAGTCCTATTTCTAGCAAACATTTCTGTAAAGAAAATTAGTTAAAAAAATCAGAACTGCAGTTCTTCTAAATTGAAGAACAAATACATGCTCAGAGGGGATTTGGGATTATGCAAGGCTCATTCTAATTCAGTGGTGCAAAAGATACCAACAGTAGCTCCTTAGAAGGAGAGAGCAGACTAAATCTAGTTAACTTTAGAAAATGATCTTGATTCTGTCCTGGCACAGAACACAAGAGTGCATTCAGGGACAGCTGCTCTTGAGGAGACTGGAGGGAGAGAAAGCAGTGGCAGAATCACTTCACTGGTGAAAAGCAGCTTGATGCCTCCTCTGAGACTATTTAAGAGCTGTATTGCTTCAGAGCATCAGCATCTTGGCTCTCCCTCACCCCTCACACCCGTTTCCCACCTGCCTGCACCAAAATGCTGTTCAGCTTGGTGTCTGTGGAACACTGGCTGGAGAAAGACTAGTAATGTCATGACAGATTTTCTGTCACCAGAGCACAGCTTGACTGTTGCTGTGGAAAAAGAGAAAAAAGAAAAAAAAAGGAGTGCTGAGAATTCCTGAGTCCAGCTTATGCTGTGATTTACAGATATTAGAAGTTTGGACCCTTTGAAATCTTCCCTGACAGGGTTTGGGCTGCTTTTGGTTTTCTTATGACAAATCTTCAATTAGATATTTATACAAAGATGCATTAACTCAGAAGTCCATGAAAAACCACATAAACAGAGAAGCATGTAAAAGGTCACAATGGGTCTGAGATCAAAAAATCGCCTGAAGTAAAGCATATTGATAGATGGTGGCATTTTAAAGGTGCCAAAGTCCCCTTGCAAACCCTCTGAACTTTATTCATTGTGGAATAATAAAAACTTTTATATTCAACATGCAAACACAATAACAAAACACCCTTATCCAAATCAAACACACTGACAAGTGTCTATACCACTAAGCAAACTAAGCAGGGCTGGGGTCTAATGGGCTACAGTCAGTCTGTACAGTAAATTGTTAGCAAGTGTTAACTCCCTGGCAGAGATTTGGCCAGTGCCAAAGTACAGTGTCAGCCAATGGCCTGTGGCAGGTGCAGAAACCCTGTTTTGAGTGTGGGCTTTAGTGGACTGGAGCTATGTGGTGCCAGTCAACCTCAGAACTCTCCTAGACCGTTTTATCTGCAAGAATTAATGCAGCCTGTAGTTCCAAACCAAAAGGGAAAAAAAATTAGGCTACTAAAATCTGTCGGCAGCAGAATTTCCATCTTGCATAGGTTTATTTTTTAACTGTGCATAATTCCAAATCGGTTTAAAATGCCAGTTAAAACAGGAATAAATGTCTACCACTTTAAAGAGAAAAAATGAGAATAGTTAATGGAAATGAGTCTGGATCCCTAGTAGGAAGCACCTATTAGATGGAGATCCTCTCACTAGAAAAGTGGGTCAGACATCCATTATGTGAGTCAGAAAGGCAAAGAAGATATGAGTTTTGTCTAGTCATCCCTAGTAATTCCATAGCACGTTTATTTGTCTAGATGGCAGCTCTGGTTCCTCTGAAATACCTGGTTGAGGGCTGGATACTGGCAGATGCTGAGCACCAATTATGAAGGGATGGGTAATTTCAGTTCTTGCTGACATCCATGCTGAAAGTGCTTCCCAGCTGAGGGTCTTGTCTAACAAAATTTGGAAACCACCACCAACAAAACAGATGTCTGTAATACACACAGACTGACACAGAGGGTCTCAATCCTGTTTGTTATCTGGAAGAATGGAAAATGGAACATCCCCCATCCTACTTGACTGTGATGTGGATAAGCATGAACTAGTTTGGTCCAGGCTCATTTCACAAAATATGGTGTTCATAAACTTCATAGTAGGGACTATCGTTTGAAATTTCCTAAATCTCTCTTTGACTGGATATACTTTGCAACACCTTATGAAAAGAAAAATGTGAATTTAGTATGAAAGTTTCCAGCCATCCCTTCCCACTTGGAAACTATATCTAAATCTATGGAATCTATCTACATTACCAAAGTAGTGACCCTATTCAAGCTCAATTCTTTACTGCTGCTCCAACTTTAATATCTGAAAACCAATAATAATAAAGAAAAAGCCACTACAGAAATGGAGACTAGGCTCATTTATCAGAATTACCTGAAATCATTAGGCTTGCTTGCTAGTGGTTTGGAGGGCTTTTATTCATCTAGCTACCCTTTGAAGGGATACAATTTCCATTTCTTTGAACAGTACAGAACTGTCACGTTTAATTGTCTCAGATATATGAAGGAACTGCTTGCAAAATAGCTGTAGCCAGGAGTAAGGACACTGCAGATTGTCTAGTAATTAAATGTATCCATCATTCAAGATGGAATATGAATGGTAATATTATTCTGAAGGAAGGAATGAAGCTGACAGCCAGACTAGTGATCTGTTGGGTGACCTGACAAGAGAAATACATCCTTGAGTTGAATATTGCCTAAAGCAGAAACCATCTCTAAACTAATGTAAGCTAGAGTAACCCCACTAGAAATCATTGGTAAGCAAACTTTGGCAAGCCTTGGGTTCCTTACCTGTGCAGAAATTACATTCCACATATGAGAACAAAAATCTCAAAAAAATATCCTTGAAAGGACTAACGGTTTACAAAGGTTGTAATAAACTTTTGTTGTGGCTATTATTATGTAAAAGTAATATAATCTCTTTAAAGTGAAATCCAGCAGAAAGTATATTTTCTTATGGCTTTTCAGAAGAACAAAATATTGTAAGTAAAAAAGAGTTTAGGAAAGTCAGAATGCTTTAAACCACTAGTTCTTTCCTCTCTTGCACAGTTAAAAATTTGGCCTTGTGCTAGTCTAAGTTTGAGGGAGATACTGTCCTTTATTTTAGAAGTTCAAGTACAGTGCACACTGGTAGTTTCCATCTGCCTTTGAGCTCCTGCTGAGCTGCAATATCTGCAGGTAGGAAGATTAAATAAGTCACACAAGAGCAGAGGAGGAAAACAACACTTTCAGCAAGGCTGTCCATTAAAAGGGCCAGTCTTCTTTCACAAAACATTTAACCTTGCATTGACCTTGCGAACCTTTCTCTCCTTCACTATGAAGTCATCCTGAAATGTAAATATAATTGAACTATTTTAAGTAGCTTCCCAGTATATTCCTCATTTGCAGGCTCTTTTTGAATATGTTGTTTGTGGCACTTCTGGCCATGCCTGGAGCATCATATCCAGTTCTGGGCTCGTCATTGCAAGAGCCCTGGGTATACTGGAGATTCCAGCAAGGGGCCTCTAAAATGATTAAGGACTGGAGCTCCTCTCCTGTGAGGAAAGGCTGAGAGACCTGACATGGTTCCATCTGGAGAAGAGAAGGCTCAGAAGGATCTTATCAATATGTATAAATACCTGAAGTGAGTGAACAAAGATGGAGCCAGGGTGTTTTCAGTGGTGCCCAGTGACAGGACACCAAAGGCAAGGAAAACAAACTGTAACACAGGACATTCCCTCTTAACATCAGGGAACACTGAACTCAGTGCACTGAACTCAGTTTTAAGATTGAAACTCAGATCTTAAATGTTTGCAAAACATTTCTGGGGTTTTTTGTGAATATTTTAGGAGAACATCCCTTTTATCAAGGGTTTTCCAGCAGGTCAGTTTTTCCATTACTAATATACTTATGAACATTTTCTAAAAGACAAAAGAATAAATATAAAAATTACATCAAAGATCACATTGCAAATATCAGTCTATGATGGAAGGTATATTGACATGTGGATTTTTAATTCTACAAAGTTTTGCTTTCAAATTTTTCATGGGGTCCAAAAGGAAAATGTAGGAAAAATGTAGGAAAATTTGATAATTTTTCTGTCAAACATACACTAATTTGAACTTTGATGGAAAATACATAAGGAAAATATAACTCTGACTTTATAAAGAGATTGTTAATCTGGCTGTCTCTCATGAAGAGAAAAGGTTACCAGATTTAATATCTATTCCATTTTAAAATATTAAATGTACAGGAAAGAGAAGAGAGTGAATAGATTTGCTAAAACCTTTTAAGTACTTGCTTTACTGAGCACATGCCTCTATGACTTACTTTAGTTCAGCACTCATATTTCAATAAGGACAATCTACCTTCACCGTGCCATGTGGGATGCAATTTAATAACCTTATATAATGATCTTACATAAACTCCAAAATCTTGGCCATGACTTCCCATTAACAAAGGGATGATTATACTCTTAAGCAGTAGATCATTTGGGTTCAATTCTGCTTCTACTCAAGCTGAGGAACAGCACAACATAATACTATCAGAATAGAGTTAAACATCTTAACTGACTACACCTTAGTAGCCTGAGGTGCTCCAGATATCTTAAACTGTGATTTTCACCAATCTCCTTTTTGTTTTATGGTTTATTGTTGAATCTCTATTGACTTTTGACCAGTTAGGCTGAATGCTGCACAGTATTAAGAAAATCAAGCAATTGAAAACCAGTAAGAAATCTAACCCACACTCCCCCACATTTGAAGTATGGCAGAAAGACACAATCTCAAATTAACACAGAAGTTTCTTATTTTTCATGGGAAAGTTCACAGCTCTCAACATAGATGATCTGGCCTTACCATAAACCTTTGAACAGAAGAACTCAGAGAACTTAGTCCAGGTTTGCACAACGAAGAAAGTTTGGATCCTATTAATCTGTAGTATTTAAAACTGTATTTCCTTCTGAACTCTTAAATATCTCACAGGGCTAAAAGCTGTTCCTTCACACAGAAAAGCTGAAATAGCACTGCAAGAACAGCACTAAAGAACAAACACAACAGCACTAAAGAACAAACACAGGAGAATGGGCGGTGATTCTTGCAGTCACCCTGAACTGCTGCTTCAGCATTGGTGTCAGAAATAAGACAGTGAACGGGCCAAGGTACCCATCTGTAGGCACAAGGGGTTTTGACTTCATCTCTGTTCCTGTGTCCACAGACTCCACAGCCATACCATCAATGCTACTCTTCTAGAAATCTCAAGAATGTTTTAGGGAAGTAAGGATACTTTGAATACAAAAGACAAATGCAGGTTTTGCTGTGCACTGGGATTTTAATGCTGTAAGGCATTGTTCTTCACACTCCTCTCCATAGTTCTTAGTATAAACACAATTCTGAGTGAAAAACAGAGATGCTGTTTGCAGGACTCTGAGAGATGAGGCTTTTACAAATACTCCATGTATCATGAAGTTAGGAGTTACAGCTGCTGGATTTCCTGATGAGCTGTTTTCTTAATAGAAAGTCTCTTCTCTTGTAATCAGAAAGCCTACTGGAAAAGAAATCTGCTATGACAGAATGTAATTTTTCTAAAGAGCTTCTTAAAGTTAAGCACAATATTTCATTTAGATCTTTTCTTTTATTACATTAAGTAGAATTACTCACAAAAGAGTAGTAAGAATAGTGGTAACTAACAATGAATAAAACCAAGACAACTGATTATTTAATTTTAAACTATAATGATAATTATTTTTGGAACTATAAAAAGCAGTTAGGAAATATCATTAAACTTTTCCACAAACACTGTTTTGTTAGAAACCCAATTCAGAAGTAAATTAATTTTAACTGTCAAATCTGTGCAAAACACAAACTCAGTTCCATTCAGCTGCATTCTCCATAAAACCCTGGTGGGAAGGCCTGTGAAACAGCTTCTATATCCATCCTGGGTAGGAAAAATCAGAGCAGAAAATTTACACCTTGCACTCCCTCTTAGCCCACAGGATTTATGGTATGCAGAAATGTTCATTTGGGAGCCAGAAGCCTGCCTGCATTTAATATTACTGGATCCTGAGCAGAGGAGCCTAAGCTTTTTCACTGAAAGCACATTCACAGCACACAGAAGTGCCCAGCTGTCTGCTATGGACTGTTTCTCACCTGTGTGCTCTTCAAACAGAGATGATAAAAGGGGAAAAATATGAACTACAACACCACACACACTACAACATAAACTGAATCGAGGGGGAAAATACAACAAAGAAAAATTGGAAAGGAAAAAATTATAGGTTTTCTAGCCATTGGAAGAGACAAACCACTTACTTAATTTTATCTTACTTTTTGTGACCTATGAGAAAAAAAACAGGCCAGTTATTACTGCAGCTCTGTAGTTAAAGTCTAAAACTATGAGACCACACTGTAAGCTGAACAAAGAACTGGGAGGTTTGTGACTCCACATTCTCTCTCTCACCTGATGCTTTGAAATACTGGAGGAGTTGTAGCTGTAATACAAAATCCCTATGATGGTTAACTTGCAAATACTTGCATTATTTTAAAAAAAATTGTTTGAGGTTTTTAGTTATATGAGGTAATACTCACAGAATCAGATGTCAAGTTTATAAATTCAACTTGCAAACACATATTTTTTTCTGCTTTAAAACAGCTGAGTCCAAGCTGGAGTCAATGCTTGTTTGTTTTTTCCTTTTAAAAACAATTTGGATCATACATGCATCTTGCACCATCTTATCACCTAAGGCAAATGTAACTCTGGCACTCAGAAAACACAGCACCACAGGTACCTGGACTTTTTGAAAGGAGTTTATAGTTTCAGTGGACACTGCCAAGTGGACTGATTATAACCTTATGGTAATTGTTGGCTTTCCCCCAACAGACTGCTTTCCTATGTCAGTCTGCTAAACACAAGCTCATCATTTAGTTTTAAGACAATCAATTTTTTTGTGGGTGAAGTGGAGTGCCAGTGAGATAAATTCTTTCGAAGGGTTGATCATTGAAGGAAGCCTGTCAGAACATAGGTTATCTGGAGAATCTTATCTGAATATTCATTTTCAGGTGAAAAAAAAATAATTCTGCCCTCAGATTATGTATGAGTAATTGACTTAACATGACCTTTGGCCTAGAATAAAGAAGACTTTTCTGTTATATTTGTGGCTTGAGGGCTTATGGACATAAACAGGTCCAGCCTAAAATGCAGTCATTGCCCAGCAGAACAACAAATTTCAGCCAAAAAATAGAAACTGAGCACAGATCTCCTAAATGGCCAACCCAATAGCCTATGAAACTAGTTCACAGTGTCCCAGTTTGATTCCTACTCCTTATCTGCATGGGAGTACAAAAAAACACCATTAAGGCAAGAGGTTTTAGTAGTCACATTATCTTGTGTGCCAGACATAATCACAAAATACTGTGATGATATACTGCATATAAGGCACATAACAGAGAGAATACCTGAATGAATAGTACCTGGTGTCAGCCATGCATGGGCAGAATATTATCCTTGGCACCTCTCACAATGGCATGATTTTCTTGCCATAGTGAAAACAGTAATTTCACTGATTCACCAGATTTAGGCTACTGGTACATGAGAACGTGACTCTTGGGAACCAATTAAATTCCCTTTGTTTACTGGATATACAGAGAATGAAAGATCAAGTCCAAACTCTAAATTACCTTCAATTTCTTAATGGCAGTAGAAGGTAAGTGCAGCAGTAAGGATGCAACTTACAAAAAACATCAGCTGTAAACACCTGGAGGAAGAGTCAGTGAGATATTTGCTATTAAATTAGGTCAACTCTAGATTCTGTACAACCAGCTTGGCTTTTTTATCTTCTCATGCAACAGGGTGCTTCAATACTGATTTAACCACATAATTACTCAACAGAACAATTACTTAATTACATAATTTGAATATTAACAGCCAAATAATAGCAGCTAAATAAATAAAGATTAGTTTTCCAAATCCCAGCAGCACCCCCAAAAACACATCAGCTAGAAATCTGGACACACTTACCCTTATTTGTGGTCATTTGTTCAATATGTGTGCTTCTTCAAGTAGTCCCTGATCATTGACTTTTTTACTTATAAAGTGTGTGAAGTTGCAAAATAGAAATACTTTCACTCCAAGCAGGAATTACTCATAATAACACTGTTGCAGTAGTTCAAGAAACTTACTGGTTTTGTAGCAGCCAGGCACCTGAAATATATTTGAAAGGTACGTCAAGCTCAGGCCACTGAAGTATTTTTTACTGTATACTCTCCAGAGCGATAAAATCAGCATAGAAGTGGGCAGAACAAATCTTCCATATTAACTGAGAATAAACTCATGCTAATGCTTTCCATTTAAACTCTGCCTCTAGACATCCCAAACTCTCCCTTTTTAAGGCATTACTAGTTTTGTTGTGCTTTTATCACGGGTAATTTGCATGTCTAAATTTTAAAGATATCTGCTGGGTGTATTCCAACTAATAAATAATAATAGCTCCAAAGATGTCAGTTTGCATCAGATGCCTCTCTAGTGCACCACCCTTTCACTTAACTGCTTTTGATAAGGTATATCACCAATTTCCTTTTCTTAAAGCCTTAACTAAGATAGTTTTATTAATCTCTAGCCTGTTACTTTTAGTCTGTTTAGTATTACACTATATAGCATAATCCTTCTGACACAATCAGCTAACTTCAATGATGGATTAATGTATCAAGGACATCACCTCCAGGTATGCAGAACACCTTTGCTGCTGCAGACCTCTTGAATTCCACAGAGAAATGTGAACAAATAGGGTGTTTCCAGCTGAATATAGCAACATAGGAAAGAGCAGTGCAGCGTTGTCATTTCAAGTTAAAAGGTACCAATCTGTTATTGTGATCAGTTACTTAAAGGCTGCTTTCAAGCTACCTTGAAATTCAGTCAAAAATGCTTAAATATTTAATTCTCTTTCTAAGAGATCATGAACCAGTTCCTTGAGTGAAAACAGAACAAGTCTGAATTGAATGTACTTCAGTATAAAAACGATGGTTTCATTCACAGGAAAAAATATATCAAAAATAACATATCTGATGGAACTCTAGCCTTGACTGATGTAGATAAATAAAAGTTAAAATATAGTGCTAGTTTTGTCACAGGAAACATAATGCAGAATTTAGGCCAAGATGCATTACAAAAGTATCACAGTTTTAAATGCAATACCCAAACGTTTTCCAACCCAGTGTGACATTTCTGTCTTTGGAGTGTTCTGTGTTTTGCAGCCCTGACTAACTTCAAACATTAAACTCCAGTTATGAATGGTGAGATGAGGAATCAGGGCTAAGCGTGTACCTTGCATTGCCACTGTGGTATAGATAACAGAAACCTGCGCACTATGTTCCAGACCCACAATCTGAACTTGTTATTGTTTGTTTTGATGTTTTGGGGTTTTTTTTAGAATATAAAAGTGCATACTGTTTATTAGTTATTCCTTTGATAAAAAAAACATTGCAATGAAGTCAACAAGGCATTCTTGCTCCTATTCCTGTTCTCTTATTCACCACTCACTACTTCACTATCCATTGTTTGCTCTTCATCAACCCATGATGGTTTTCCTAAGTCTAGAAGAGATTTTGCGTGAGCAAACCAACAGTTTTTGATCCCAGAAAACAAATTAAATTAGGAATGTATACTGACTGCTCTCAGATGAGTCACTTTCTACTTCCAGTAAGACTCTGCATCTATACCTTGAATGTCTAGTGCCTGACAAGTAAATTATCTCAGTCCAGCTTAGTTGCTGCTCATGTGATGGAGGAAGGAAAACAGGTAGCTTCATTCTCTTTTAGATAGACTCAAATGAACATCCTATTGCATTCACAACCTACACAAGCTGATTCCTCCTTCCATGGTGTTATTCTTCTGTGGAACCAAAGGAAAATTTGCTCTCTGCACCCAGCAGAGAAGACAAATGCTGCTCTACCTATGGACTGCAAAGGAGGGAGGGAGGGAGAGAGAGTTTTGTGCCTTCCCTGCTTCTCCCTCACTCCAACTTTGTGCTCTGGCCAGGCGCAAGGTGACCCTAAGAAGTTACATGTGTGGACTTAAAGATTACAAGACAGAAAGAAAGTGGATGGTCCCTTTTTTTCCTCCTCCTGTATATGGAAATCCTTTCTGTCTTTCCTGGGTGCTCCCTCTGTAGACTGAGGAACAACAGGTCAGAGGAGATGGAAAGGCTTTTTACCTGCCAATCCCAGAGTTCAGGATGTGTTGTTTCTCCTGCAGCAGTTGATGACATCCTAACAACCTTAGCAGCACTGGAGCTGCATTCCTACGCTGTAACAGGGGAAGCAGGACCAAGGGCCTGAACTAAGGTCTTGGCAGGTAAGTGAAGGAGCAACCAGTATCAAAGAGCTTCGCTTGCAAGTGTACGTCTTTGTAATGTTTAAGTCTTAATTATGTGGTCTGCTTTACCTGGGAGCTTAAACTTCCAGTTTTCAGAACAGTATTTGAGAATACCTGTTAGTTCTGCCAAATGCTTGAAAAAAAATGTTGAAGAAACCCATAAATGCGGAGAACCTATAAAGAAAGATTATTTGTCCTAAAGATGTCTCAGAGCTGGAATTTCTTCTTAGAGCTGAGCAGGAGTTATTTAGATCAGTGGGGGAGGGAGAAGCTTTATGCTACAAACATATTTTTGTAGCAACACTTGGAGTGAGAGCATCATTCTATGGTGAATACTTAATATTCAAAATATGAGCTCTTGAGATTGGAAAGGGGATTTTTTGCTTGCTTGCTTGCTTTCTCTCTACCGGACACATAGGGAACACCCGATGAAAGAAAATTTCCATCTCCTTACTACATTCCACTTCTTTAGCTTAATTAGCAGAATCAGGTTTTCCATATGAATATCTGTATCACTCAAAACATACTTTATTTCAATAGTTATCAGGAATTGTGGGTTTGCTGACATGTTCAGAAGATTCACACAGAACACACACAAAGGAAGTATTTACCACTACAGCAAATCTGATTGAAAAGATATTTGCAGAAAAATAAGTGATTCTAGTTAGCAGTTAAAAAACAAGCAAAAAAAACCCATTTAAAAATCCTTGCATAAATGAAGTCTTTCTTTTCCTTGCTTGTGGTAATATGAGGGTAATGGATGCCTTTCTTCTCAGAGGCCAGTATATTTTACTTTTTGGAATGGAAAGCAAATTTAGGTCAGAAGAGGAAATCATAAGGAGCTGCCACATGCTAAGTTTTGTATCTGAGCCATCTACTGCCACTGTATCTTGGAGAGAGAAAAGGGAACATTCATAAAGACTGAAAAACTATGCAGAACTGGTGGGACATCAAAGTCCCATCAATATCCAGTTCAGATATTCATATCCCCCCTACCCATACTGTTGCTAGTATTCTCAGTTAACTAAGTGAAATTACTCCAAAAGTGACCTCTGAGTATTTGCCCATCTTTCAGTGGATAAACTGTGAGCTTCTAAAAAACTGCATGTGCTAATAGTGAATTAATATTCATCACAGTTCAGGGGAAAAGTCATTATAATTTTTTTTCTCCAAAATTTTAGACACAATAGTGAAAAAGTATACCCTATATAGGTCTATATCTTTTAAAAGTTTGCATTACTATAGTCATTGTTTAAAATTAACTTTCTCTAGACAAAATAAAGTGTTGTACTACAT
>VZDJ01007749.1:42734375-42882352 GCA_008694505.1 Cyanoderma ruficeps
CTACATTGCAGCCTCACTGTTAGGAATGAAGATAGAGGAGACAATGCAGGAAGGCCAACACATACGACCAAACTGGAGAGTATCCAGGTCATAGAAGAATGGTAAGTTGGTCAAACTGTTATCTAACAAGTGTTTTGTCTTTAACTAATATTGAGAATTGTCTTGGGTTTAATTCTTTGGGAATGTCTTTTCAATTGCTTTTCCTCCAAAAATTCTATACAAATGGAAGTAAAATCTGTCCTGACAATGAAATGACAGCAGAGACACTCACAAGTCAGGCTTATTTACAGTTTCTTATTTGTGGAGAAGGACCATGGGGAGAAATGGAAGGTGCATGAACAGTTCCATAGGTGGGTCTCTATAAGAAGCCTTTGCTACCTGCGCCAGCACTTTTCCTGTCTATCCAGACAAGAAGAAAAAATAATAGTCACAAGGGTACTTCATGACCAAACTTTTAACGTGACTACCTTTCATAAAACAGCTTGAACTATGGTTTCACTGGAATTAACAAAAAACCACATACCTTGCAACCTAGGTTAAACACACTGAAAGTCTGATCTTCTACTACTGTCTAAAGCTTGGGCCCATGTTTATTGTGTGGGGAAAAATGGTAATCTGTCAGGGGTCCTGAGTTCTCTAATCCCATAAGAAGGAAATCAAAACTTTAAAGAACATATATGATGGTAAAAACAACCCAAACAACTCATTGTCTTTATTGCTAATCATGGTCTTTTATGAGAAGACAATACCATAAATTTTTACAAAATACAATAGTGAAGAGAGCTTCCCAATAGACAATAAGGGAGGCCAGGTTGTTTGTCAGCCCCGTCCACCTCAGTAGGTTCTTTGAACTCTCCACTGAGGAGAGTGCAAAGTCCTGAGAGGACTGTTCACCTTAAAATCAGTGTTTAAACTTTTTCATTCAGTTTACAATTACATTCCAGTTAAACAATTTGTGATTTATCATAAATAGCTTCCCATCATCCAGTCTGCCTTGCATGAAGAGTAGAAGCTGATAAATTGACTTGAACAGAAATTATATAGACAAATGTCACTTGTGTATCATGGTAACATAGAAGCTAATGACAAGAGCTAGTAAAGCCCTTGTGGATCAGGAAGGAGAGGGCAAGTGCTCAAAATTAAGTTTGAAACTATATTTAATTGTTGTTAAGTATTCCAGAGAATTAACCTTCTTAAGATATTCATTGGTACACTAATGGATTAGTGACACCAGTAAGTCTTCTGCTCACGTACCCAGTGCATCCACTGGTAAAAGCTACAAATAACTTTCTTCAGGGAATGGAAATAAGGACTTTTCCCCATTTTGTCTCTTTCCAGTTTTGCCAGAAAATCCATCACATCTCATGCCAAAAGATCATCATTCAGGTCAATAGCATGAAACAGAGGGAAGCTTAGTAACCCTTAGGTACAAGCACAGAGAAATATGCTAATTTAATACTGAATTAGTACTTTGTTTGGCCTCATTAGTATGCTTTTGTCTGCCAAGAGCTTTTTGTTTTTCTTGTTCTTCCCAAACCAAATCGTGTACAGTCACCATCAGAGGCAGGCAGGGACATCAGGTGTCATCTAAACTCCTCACAAGAGTCTGTTTCCAGCTTCCTGGAATCTCCTTTAACTGCAGAGGCAGGAATTCAGTGCTGTTGTGGGATTTTGTCTTTGAGACACATGGCTAAGAACACCAGCAGAAAACACAAGTGTAAAGTCAAGTGCATATCTCATAACATTAAACACATTTAGTGGGCTATTAGGATAATGAATGCACAAGAGCAAAGAAAATTCCTCTGTTACTGCTGAAGCCTTGTTGCTTCCAGTTATCACTTTGGAATAAAGTGCAGTTGAAAGGAGAATTTTTGGATGAATGCATGAAAACACTGTTACAAAAATAGAAGCATATTTGTAATGATATTTGCTTTTGCAGCCAAAACCCTACTGCAGATGAAATTTTGTCTTGGGCTCAAAATTTTGACAAGATGATGAAAACACCAGCTGGGAGGAACCTTTTCAGAGAGTTTCTCAGAACAGAGTATAGTGAGGAGAACCTGCTTTTCTGGCTTGCATGTGAAGATCTAAAGAAGGAACAGAACAAGAAAGTTATTGAAGAAAAAGCAAGACTCATATATGAAGATTACATTTCTATACTATCACCAAAAGAGGTAAAGCTGTAAACGTTACATTTGCATTTTCTGTTATCCCAGTGCAGAAATGTTATACACTGGACTGCCAGGTGAGGGTCTGAAAGTCTGTCAGATTAAAAGCTTAGTGTGAACATTAGTTCAAGAAAGGAAGGGACAGAAATAGTTGAAATGCAGGCACTGGGCCATTTAGCATTACCAGACACAACACATCCAAGTTCTCTGTAAGGCTTCAGGAATTCCAGTAAAAGAAGGCTGAGAAATAGGTTTGCTTCTTTAGTAATGCTACATATCTGACAGAGAGAGGAAGTAAGTAATGTAAATAGATTTCTGGATAAAAAGCATCAAAATTAAGGAATTTAAAACAGAATCTTTATACATTTATCTGCTGCTAGAATTGTCTGGGAGAAAATCCAAATTTCCACTGGTTATTCCTATGTGAGAGTCCAAGAATGAAGCTGATATATTTTATCTAATGAAATGTATAATATCTAGAGAACTATATAAGATTTTATTCAACTCTTTAACTGAAATAGACAAATTTTGAAATTATCTTTACCTGTAGCAAAGAAAAGGTATCCCTATCAAACCATGTTATGTAATACAAAGAGATATATAAATATATAAACACTGTAGAAGAGTTTTTCTTAGGCCACATCATGTACCTTTATCTTCTTTTCCTTGTCTTTGTGCATTGCATTTGAATTTCTACTCAATGGTATTATGCTAATTTATGCTCACTCTGGACCTTATCTCCTACATTTTACTTCTTCACGGCATTCAGTCATAATTTGCAACTTCATTCATATGAATGAAGCCAAAAGTGATTTATAGCTCCATTATCTTCTCTTGTGCCTTCTACTTTTGCTTTGGAGTAAAACACAATTGCCAATACAGCAAGCTAATAATAAGTTTTTCTTGTAATACTGTATTTTTTACCAGATAGGTATGTGATGAATGCTCAATTGTCTTTTTAAGCTAAGACCAACCAGCATTTAAAATTCAAACACTAACTAAGCATTGTTTGACTTAGAGTTTAACAAAACTATTCACAAACTTGGTGCACTGGATGCATACAGATCTCATCAATCCAGTTGCTCCTGCCCATGCTGGAAATCTTAGGAGGCAAACAAGAACTGTTTGCAATGCATTAGAACAGCATAGGAACTGAAAAATTCTTGTTCATCCAGGCATCCCTTTCCAGATGTTACCTTTTGGCATAAGAGCTGAAATATTTAGCATAACTCACTCAGTAAAGAAGTTATTGAGGCAGAAGGCCTTAGTGTTCTAAACAGATACTTCATATTCATCTGTTTAGCAAGAAAATACCTTTAGTAATTCCAACTAGTTTTGCCATCTGGCATTAGTGAGTCACTGAAGAAATACAATGCAAATTAACAGTTCCATAATTAATTTTGGTTTTTTGCATTCTCTAAGTGCAATTAACTTTTATTACGCTCAGTGGCTCAAAACCCCACTATCCTGCCAAATTTGAGAGATTTTTTTATCCCAGCTATTATGTTTGATATTGGAGAACCAATTAGCTGCAAAAACTGTTTTTGTTGATATAAATGTGTGCCGGGGGAGAATTGCTTAAATCTTAGTATGTCCTTTCTATGCAGTAAAAATGCAATGGTGTGGGCTTGAAATCTATTCAAACACATTCTGAAGACACATGGCTGCAACACTGCCACTCGAAACTACCACAGCACGGTACTCCTGCCCACACTCACTGGCTGAGCAGCACCACTGGTCTCTCATAGTTGTGCCTTGTGACTGATAAACAATTGACAGCAAATATTGAAGGAGAAAGAGCTTGTCTGCTCTGTCAGTAGTGTACTCCAATATGCCAACAAACCAACACTGCCAGAATCTACAGCTGGTACTGAAGATAGAATGCAAATGTATATTTACTTCTCAGTACTGTACCATACTGTGCCACACCACACCAGTGTATTTCAAAGACTTCACCCTGTATGAAAGCTTAGGCTCACGAGTTTTCGTCTTGGTTACCATCCTTCATGTATCAAGGTATCTTAAAACATGGATCTTTCCAGAGTTGAAGTCAATCCTTCAGACAGCAAGAATATCTTTGTATGGTTGCAGAGCAGTAGAGTCAGATTACAGCTTGGTGTAAATCACAGTATCTTAACTGATCTCTTCTTGGCATTTATCTACTCTGGATTTTTGCCCTTTTCTTCTTAGCTGAGTAAACCCTTGCTGGTCCCGGTGGGCTTTGCTGCTACTGCCATTTCATTTAATCCAGAAGATATTAATTTACTAGGTTTTAGAGCATTTTGTGGATAAACTGTACAGTCACTCAAATTTCTAAAGGATATTCAAAATCACCTGGGCATTCATCCCAAGGATAATATGTCCATCCAGCCATTAGTGGTGTCCCTCAGGGATCTGTGCTGGGGCCAATTCGGTTCAATATTTTTATTGACAACATGGATGAGGGTATTGAGTCTTTCATTAGTAAATTTGCAGATGACACTAAGTTGGGAGCATGTGTCAATCTGTTGGAAGGTTGGAGGGCTCTGCAAAGAGACCTGGAATGGTTGGATGGATGGGCAGAGTCCAATAAGATGAAGTTTAACAAGTCCAAGTGCCTGCATTTTGGCCACAATAACCCCCTGCAATGTTATAGGGGGGGACAGAGTGGCTGGACAGTGCCCAAGCAGAAAGGGACCTGGGGGTGCTGGTGACAGCAGGTGAGCGTGAGCCAGCAGTGTGCCCTGGTGGCCAAGAGGGCCAAAGGCATGGTGTGTCCAGCAGGAGCAGGGAGGTCATTCTTCCCCTGTACTGGACACTGGTGAGGCCACACCTTGAGTGATGTGTCAGTTCTGGCCCCTCAGTTTAGGAAGGACATTGAGACACTTAAGTGTGTCCAGAGGAGGCAACGAGGCTGGTTGGAACAAAGGGCTTGGAACACAAACCCTGTGAGGAACGACTGAGGGAGCTGGGGGTGTTTAGCCTGGAGAAAAGGAGACTCAGAGGTGACCTTATCCCTCTCTACAACTGCCTGAAGGGAGGCTGTAGCCAGGTAGGGGTTGGTCTCTTTCTCCAGGGAGCAACTGACAGAACAAGAGGACATGGTCTTAAGCTGCACCAAGGGAAATATAAGTTGGATATTAGGAAAATGTTTTTTACAGAAAGTGATAAAGTACTGAAATGGTCTGTTTGGGAATGTTTAAAAAAAGACTAGATGTGGCACTCGGTGCCACGGTCTCGTTGAGGTGTTAGGGCATGGGTTGGACTCAATGATTTTGAAGGTTTCTTCCGAACTAGTGATTCTGTGATTCCGTGATTCTGTGATTCTGTCCTTTTCTGCTTAGGCCCAGGAGTTCATCATAAATGGTAAGTAAATGAGAAGCTAAAACTGAAACCTGCTAACTTCAATATGGTATAGGATCTCCTGAAAGAATGAATTACCAGATGTTAAAGAGTCCTCAAAAGAAGAACAAATCTGAAATAGTTAATATTAATGGGGAGATTAACACAATACAAATGATAAAAATCCCTGGGTAATTTGTAAAGAACAAGTGTAGTGCCTGAAAATAAAAAAACCCACAAGAAAAATTCTCTAGGGCAGCCAGATAAGAGTGATGAATAGAAATCTTCCAAAAGTTTAACCACAAATGCTCAGGAGAAAAACTCAAATAGCTGCAGCTCTCTGAATGGGGGTAATTCAACATTCATTTCAGAGAAATAATTTTAAATACAAACAAATTATTTTTAAGGGAAAACAATATATTTTGGAAAACTAAAGTTGCACTGCATTAATCTGCAATACAGCTGTATTTCATTGTACAGATTTTAAGATGGATGCAAAGACCAAGTCAAAACTGAAATAAAGTTGATGGTCTTGGTGCATAGCACAGTAATTGTGTGATGGTTCTGAAAGAAGCATCGAGCATTACTTGAATAACTGATAAACTCAACATTTTCAGTGGAGCCCTGAGAAATAAAGATACATATTACAGATTTTCCAATGTTATTGTTTTATTATTCTGTGCTCATCTCCTTCAGGTTAGTCTTGATTCTCGGGTGAGAGAAGTGATCAACAGAAACTTGTTGGATCCCAGCCCTCACATGTATGAAGATGCCCAGCTCCAGATATACACCTTGATGCACAGAGACTCTTTTCCAANCAGACACTCTTTTCCAAGGTTTTTGAACTCTCAGATTTATAAGTCTCTTGTTGAAAGTATTACAGGCGCAACTTCTGAAACTTAATTTTCAAACAAAATAACTTGATTTTTTTTTTTTTTGGGTGGGTGGGATGGAAGAAAAGTAGTTTAATAACATCTGGAGCTGGGTTCCTGGAGAACTACAGTTTAGCATTACTCAGGCTACTGTGAAGAAAAAAAATACATATTATGGTCTCTGTCTACATTTTTACCAAGGGCCTCCTTGATCAAGATGGTGTGGGAAGGGATTCATGGATTTGCCAAAATACATTTGTTTCACACTTCTTTCACCCTACTGCAGTCAAGATTGCAATGATGTATTTGTAGTTTTATGAACAGTCTCCTTGTGTATCCTCACACTGCATGTGCAAGGTAAAACTGCTTCACTTACCACTTAGTTGTTGCAATATTTAATCCAATAACATAAATTATATCTGTATTTAAAAACTTTTTTTTTGTGCAATACAATCCTATGGTACATAGAATCAATTGCAGCAAACCAGAAAGAGGCTTGCATTTTTTAACATCACTAACTAAAAAGCCAATTTTTAAGGTGTAGCATTACTCTACATGCTCTACTGAGTACAATACACTGACTTTTTGAAGCCAATATTTCTGTACAGAGAAAAAGAGCTATTTATCACTGTTTATTTAAAATAAACCAAGCGGAGGATTCCTCTGGTTGTTCACTGCCAAAACTGTGGCATTTTCATTACAGAGTTTGCAATGTCAAAGAAAAAGAAAAATAAAAGAAGAAAAATAAAGCACAAATCACTTAAAGGGATCCATTTCTGGGTGACACAATCTATGCGCTGATATTGTTTAATTGTTAAAAGAACAAAGATTTTCAATGTACATTTCAGATGTCAGATACTGTAATTGATTTATTAAAGACTGGATATCCAGTTCTAACACTGTTGTATAATGTTATGTACTTCAGAAAAAAAACCAACAAAAAAAAACAAGAAACAACACAAGAAGCTTGATAATTTAGTTTTTTGAATAAAGAAATTTAATAAAGATTGCCTACATGTAGCATTTTAGAGCATTTTAGAACATTTTGATGAACTGCATCTGTTCTGTAAGATTATTTTTGTTTTGAAAGCTAAATCCAGTAAAAAATGTTTTTAAATGAAGTAATGTTTTATGATGTGGCGGGTTAAAGAAGACTTATCTTAGCTTCTAGCCTCATTGATTTTGAACAACTCCTTGAAAACAAGGAGTTTGGAGAGTAATATTAAACCAAACTTCAAGGGCTTCTATACCCACAGATCTTACCCAAGCAAAATGCCTACAGAAACACAATGGGTATCTTCCCTGGGTAAGGATTCCTGTACTGAGCCCTTCATCTGAGCTAAGGCAGCACAGTACTCCCATCACTAGGCTGCCATGGTGTTTTTAATAGGTGTTTGCTTGGCCTTTTTATCAAAGAATGTCCAGTTTCAGGACTCATTTTGATGTTTAAAGAGATAGTGACTTGGAACTTAAAAAAAGCCCATCTTCATACCTACCATACACAAGCAAAAAGTGTTAGCATCCCTCACAAACTGCTAAAGATATACCAAGAAATTGCTCTGAATACTTGTTAAATATATATATATGTATGTGTGTGTTTATATATATATATATATATATATATTTAATACTGACAACCATACTAAGACTTGACAGGCGAGGTTCTTCTCACTTGCACAGGACTACACACGGCACAAGCCCATGGCTTTCAACTGGCCTGAGGGGTCTGGCAGTTGTGTCCTTGAGTGGAATCTGGCCTGCAGACAGCTGGCTCCAACCCCTCAGTTACTTCCTGCGGGCAGCCTCCAGTGCCGGCTTTGGCGGGAGCCGCTGCTGCCAAGGCAGGTCTGCTGTGACACCGTAACTGGGAGGATGCAGGTCTTAGTTTATCTTCTGGGGCTTATTTTTTTTCCCCTTTGTTTTACTACCTCTCATTTTCTTAATTTATTGAACATGCTTCAGATAGCAGGTTTGGGGAATTTTTTAGTCATTCTTTTTACTTGAAACCTGTGTGCTTTTTTTGGATATATATATGAACAATTTAACAAACTGTTTCTTAAACTCATTTGGTTTTGTAATTTATATAGAATTCAGGAGATGATTAAAAGGGCTATTCTCTATTCCCTATGCAAATATTTTAACTGTTGTAGTGTTTGACAAAATGGGATCTAAAACAAAAATCTGCAAAGTGGAAAAACAAATCTGTTTACAGTGGCATTGCTGACTATCCTACCATATTCAGCACTTTTAAATATTGTTATTTATGAAAATGTAGTTTAAAATGCAAGACAAAATATTTATAAATGTTTCTTTTAATAAATACCTGTTTTGTCTGAAAGTGCTACCGTGTTATGACAACTTTATTCATGTTGGTTAGCTACTTACCATTATGAATAAAATATTCAATTATTATACTGATAAAATATGAGCTATGATGTTTACAAAACCTGAGGGGGGGAAATTCAGTGAGAAAGGACTGCCTCCTTCTACTGTGAAATGCTGTTAGGAAAAAAATAATTTTTCTCACTTTTTTCTTAATTGGAAATTTAACTATGGTCCTACATATGTCTAGTATCATTTGACTAGTTATATTTACTTGGTACTAAACATATACAGCATCATATATGTATATATTTACATAGTGTAATTTCAAGTTCTTGGTGTTTGAGGCACAACACATTTAGTGCACACATCTAAGCAATGTGTAAGAGATAAAACTGCATGCATAAGTCTTGAAAAATGTAGACTTGATTATTCTTAATGTTACTATTTGATGGTGACCTGCTAATCATAAGCTATCTTTATAAGATATTTCACACAGGTAGAAGTTCTTGTCAACACAGACAAGTCATCCTTTCAAGACAGTTTTGAAGCTAGATGTGCAGGCCCTAAAATATTACCTTGATTTCTAGCATAAGATTCCAAAATCTGTATTTGGAAACTGTGACATCATTTTGAAAAATATTACACCAATCTTCAGTGTAATACTGCAATGAAATCACGTTCTAAATTTATTGTCTAAAATCCTCTATTGGGAGGGATTTACAATTTGAACATAGCATGTAAAATTTATTTCTTGGAGCAAATGCTCATACTAAAACATTTAGTATACATTTCATTTATCGGTTTGGGTTTCCCAAATTTTTTTATGACAAAAATGGATGTGGTCCAAATGGACAATAAGTAACATGATCTCATTGCCTATCATACAGTTCTTTGAACACAAATTGTAAAAAAATCAAGTTATTAAACTGATTTATTGTGCATGCAGTGTACAATACACTTTGAAAAACTGCCTAAATACACTTATTCTATAGCTTGGAATAAAATAAGTATGTATTTAACTTGTATTTTAGTTTTTCATGAGAATGTATATAGCAAATGCACTGCAGAAAGCGAGTTATGTTTTTGTCACTTTTGCCCGGTGTTTTAAATTCCTTTCAAATAGAGCCTTATGCAAAAGAGCCAAAAATAAGCAGCGTACTTCTGTACCCTCCTGTCCTTTAGGCTGCAAAGAAAGTGAATCTATATCGTGTTGCACATGTGCTCAACTTAGCTGTTTACAGCCAGCTCAGGATGAAGTATCATACACAGACAGTATCATGAGCATTCAGATTAGCCTGAAGGCACATGTGGTCTGAAGGAGACTAAAGGTTTGATGAAGAAAAGACAGGTCGGTGCCACAGGTGGCTGGGCTGCAGGTTAAACAGCTACGGCATGGTACCATGGAAATATGGTCACGTCCAGGTCCACAGCCAGTCCACAACTCACTTGAGAACCTATGGAGCCCAAATAATCCATTTGCAGGACAACAGAAAGTGGACACAAACCAGACTTCAGCTAGCAATAGCTATTTTCTAAATTAAAAGCATGCTGAAGTGCTGCTAGGCTGTGGTCTAAACCAAGCAAATAAAGGAGACCTACACTCTATCATCAACAGCCAGGGTTTCAGATGTCATCTCATGCCAAGTTGATTCCCTAGGCAGCAATTACAAGGAGCATATGTCTGTGGAGCCAATATCTAAAATCAGGAGGGGGGCTTTTTCAGTATGAGCAGCCTGCTGGACTGACCATGCTGTGAGCCCACTCAGGAACTCACAGCTTCCATATGCAGGAAGTGGCTGCAAAAGCCATTTAGCAGAAGTATTCTGCAACATCAATTCAAAAGCAATCAAAGCTGATACAAGAAAGTCTCTAACTTCAGCAACTCTCTACATCACAAGGAGTAAAGTCTATATTTCCACAAGGTCTGTGGGCCTGTTCCTGGCATTGTTGACTCCGCCAGCAGAGCCTGAGCCCTTATCAAATGCAACAAAGCAAAAAATTAAGGTTGCGCACAGGCAGACAGCTGCAATGTCTCCTCCAAGGTGATCTGAATCATGTTTAACTATCAACTTCCAAACAGGGTTTTTCTCAGCCTATAATGCTGTTATTTTTAAGAGACCCAAGAGTAGTCCTGTAGCACATCCTGGGACTCAGATACAGCGACAATAGTCCCATCTTGTTCACCAACACGCTGAGTCCATTTGCAGTGACAAAGCATCAGCCCTGTTCAAACATGTCCTGAATACTTCTGCCAGCAGTACAAATGATGTTGGTGGGATGAAAGAACAGAGCAATAATAGTGCCAAAATCAGTTGGATGAAGACTAGGCAGAAACACAGTCTGCATATTATTTTAACTTTATACCAAAAGCCTGATTTTGCCCCTTCCTTCATCCATGAACTCACCCTGTGGAAATCCACCCTTCACATTTAAATAACAGGGATATGATTCAGGTGATTCAAAGGCTGGACATCAGATTGATCTAAATCACCACTGATTTAGATTACTTTTTTTTTTATCAAAAGCTTTATCTTAAATTACCCCTTACTCTGAGTTGCCTGAGTTTTCCATAGGTCTCTTCACAAGCTGGGCTCACACAGACCTTAGACTCTCATTCATTGTTACAGAACATCAAAATATTTTGTCTGTTAAATCAGAAATTGATTCAATTTTCCTTTATGCCTCTGGAAGAAGACTTCAAGGAGCTTCCTGAGCAGGCAGTAGTGGGTGCAAAGGAAGCTTTTGGTGGGTAAGATTTCATAAGTGATGGCCTGGGGTTTTTATCAGTGCCAGACCACTCACACAGACTACACATTCTCCACAAAGATCTTCCAGTGTGACTTTTACTTATAAATTATTGTTACACTGTATTTTGCCAATACAGCTTATCCAAAGTTGTGCACTTAAAATCATAGGAAAAATTTTTATCTACCCATTAATTTTAATGTTTAATATTCTGAATAGCAAACTGGCCTTTGGATTTCCATCATGGAACAAAACCTTCCAAAGTCTCCTTTTCTGACGAACAAAACTACTTAGGTTTTCAAGAATTACTCTTGCTTTTGATATCATGAAAATTACAATTTACTAATGTTTCATAAGGAAGTAACTTTTATCCTAACAGCACAATTTAGTTGTAAGATATGGATGCCTAGTTCTGGTAACATATGAACCAGGACAGAAGGAAGGCAAGGGCAAAACTCTGACTCCTTCAATGATTGTAATATAAAATACTGCCTAATAAAATTTTATGGATAGTTGCACATCTTTATAATAAAATATATTCTTGAAACTGTTTCAAGTTTAGCCAAGAATCTCATTAATGATGTTATCTAAAACAAGGTAATATGCGCTTGGTCTGCATTTCAGGAGGGATTTGCCCAGATCATCCCACAACATACAGTTCCTAAATGGCTGCATCCTCACTGCCTTCTCACTTGAAACCTAGATGAAAAACACTGTACGCAGACCTGTATTTTGAAAATGGGTTGTCTTTTAGTCTCACCACTAATCTCTGATGTGAAGGCACTTTGAATTGCCCTTTTTTGTTCCTCTGACAATTCATTTCTTTTTCTCTAAATGCTGAATTTTCCACCTACTTTCAGTGTGGGGCCATCCTTTCACAATATTTGCATGTTCCTTCTCAGCGTACTTTAATTCTTAAGATTTCTCCTGGAGGGAGAAGGCCTGTAAGAGTAACCTGGATATCCAAAACCCCAGCTCACGCTTCCCACCAATCGCACTTTCACCTATGCAGACTTTAAACCGCTCCCGTAGAAACCTCAATAACCCCGAGGCTCTTGCTCAGAAGTCCTGCTATAAGCCTGGGGTAGGGAGGATTTGGTGGGGTTTGAGGCTTTTTTGATTTCTTTTCTTTTTTGGGTCAGAATGACTAAACCTCACCCCCCCGGGGCCTGCAGAGGGCGCTCGGCCGGGGCCATGAGACGGAGCCCCGCCCCTTCAGCGTTGGCCAATCAGAGTCCGCCCGCCTCATCGCAGGACAGCCGGAGCCGAGGGACGCCGAACCCTTTCGGCACTTTCCGCAACCGGAGCCCTGATGATTTCCGACTGCGCCCAAAGCCAGATCCGAGCGTCTTCGGCAACTTCCGGAAACCCGGAAGAGACGCTGCCGAGTGTATTCGGGCGTTCTCGGCACAGCAGGGACGGCTGGGCGGCAGGAGGGCGGCCGCGCTCCGGGCCCAGCCAGACATGCGGCTGCTCTCCCGGGCCCTCCGCGCGGCGCAAGGATACCGATCCACCGCGCTGCCCCCTCGGCGCCTCCGGGCAGGGCCAGTGGGATGGCCGCTCCCGGCGCGGCGCGGGCTGAGCGTGCGGCCCGGCCTGGAGCAGCTGTTCGCCGAGCCCTCCCTGCACCGGCTGCTGGAGGCGCGCACGCGGGGCGAGGGCGGGGCGGCGCCGCAGCTGGCGGCGCGCGTGCGGCGGCTGCGCGACAAGGAGCGGGAGCTGCAGGATACGCGGGAGCTGGCGCGAGGTGCGGGACGGGCCGCGCGGTGGGGTTGTTCTGCGCCCCTGACGTCACCGGGGGCGGCCCCGAGGGGGCGGGCGGATTGCTCCTTATTTGCATGCACTGACGCGATTGGGCGAGCGGTCCCGGGGGCGGGGCGGAGGCCGGCGCGTGGCGCTGCGCACCTGCCGGGGTGGCGCGGCTGAGCGCGCGGGTCCCGGCAGCGGGAGCGCGGTGCGCGTGTCACAGCGCGGGGGGTGACGGTGACACACGTGTCACCTGCGGGAGCCCGGGGCGGCCTCCTCCGGCCTTCCGGAGGCAAAGAAACAGCCTGAGCAGAGGTCGGGGGTACGAGTGAGTGGGGAAAGTACTTCCGCCCGCGTGGGAAGTGCTGATACTGGAACTTGCTTCATCTAAAACAAAGATAACTAATTGGGGATAGAAAAAATTTGAAACTTTGATGGAGCTTTTTTTAAATCCATCTTTCCCTTGCTGCCAAGACAGTCCAGTCCGCCTGCCTGCCTCCGTTTTGGCAGTCATAGAAGTCAGCACCTGCTGTCTCCACACTGATTTGTCTTTGTTGTGTGTCAGTAGCTGCACACTTTTAGTTCTGCCAAATAATGGATTTTTTGTTTTTTTCACCAGAATCAAACTTCGTTTTGATGGCAGTTAGAAAACTAAAACGTAGAAAAGGAGTACTTTGGGATCAGTAATCATTTGTTAGATGATTAAGTATTCCCTAGAACTGTAGTGTTCAGATTTTTGCATACGGTGATAGGGGTATTAGTCCTTTTAACAAGATGTACCAGTTTTGGAGCCGCTGTGCTCTAAATCTTTTATGTTCTTGCCACGCTGAAATACAGAAAATGGTTTTACATTTTAAATAGAAATTTTTTTACAGCCACAGAATGTCTGGTGTGGAAAGGACCTTTGGACATCACCCAGTCCACCCTCCTGCTCAAGCAGGGTCACCCACAAGTTGCTCAGGGTTTCTCCCAGTTGAGTTTTGAGTATCTCCGAGGATGGAAATTCACAACCAATCTGTGCAACCTGTGCTGTTGTTTGACCACTGGCACACTAATCGTTGCTTTTTATGGTTGGCTTAGATTTTGGTTTTGATGTTTTAGTGGAATTTTTTTTATTCCAGATTTTTCTCATGTCATATACCTGCTCAGGATTAGAAAACACTTAATATGTACTTAGAATCTTCTTTACAGATAATAGTAGTTTGATTTTCTAAAAGGTTTAGTGTTTTGAGAGAGGGAGAGGTTGTGTGGTAACTTGGTTTTGATTTGGGGTTTTTTTTTGGTAGAATAATTTCTTCATGTGGTTATTTTTTCAGAAGTTTTTCTCAGAATGGCACTGATGTAAGTCTGAGGATTAACCATACTCAAACATTTCAGATGAAAATGAAGATTTCCGGAAGCTTGCAGAAGCAGAAATTGCTTGCTGTGAAGAAGAAATAGCTGAACTGAAACATCAGGTTAGATCCACTTATAAAGTCCCTCTTGCCTTGCCATTCTTAAATTAACAAAGCCAAATTGTCTTCTGGGGGTGTTGGAACTAGGTGATATTTAAGCCTCCTTCCAACCCAAACCATTCTATAATTCTCATCAAGATGTATGTGATAAGTTCTTCTTCTCCTCCTCTGTGCTAGTTATAATCCTCAAATAGTGTCTGTTAGCTAAGAAAAATGAAAAAATGAGGTGCTATAAAGACATCCTGTAAGCAAGTGCCTATTTGTGCCTGAAAATGTTTCAATCAAAGTATCTTTTTAAGTGGGGGCTATAGTTTGTCTTGTCTGGGTGTACCTTTATGGTTGTCCAGCTCTTTAGCTCTTGGAAATGTTAAACTTACATAGTATCACTCACTGATAGTTTTGAAAAAAAAATAATACTATGTAACTACTTTAGGCTGCTACTGTATATAAATTTTACAGAGTATCTGTGTTACTGAACCACAAAAATCTTTAAGTAAACAGACTGTTTTAACTTAATACTACTGTAGAAGCTGCGATGGTCACATTCTTTATTCCTCCAACAACAATACAAGAGTCACTTTATAAATATTTTTTGTGAATATTTATGATTCTGCCAAAAGAAGTCCTCATCTGTGGAAAGAAACATCACCTAATGCCAGTAGAGAAAGAGGATTTAAAAGCATTTGCAAATCATCCAAAATTGTGATCCAGTATGCAAAATTTTGATCATTTTTTGGTTTTGGTATATCTTTTTTCTGCAAATCAAGGTCTTCTTTTTTAAATAAATAAACAAATAATATATTTGTTGTTGTTGAAGGACTCCTGTGCTCCTGAACATCCATACCTTCTTAGCTCTGCAGTTGAGATGGAATTAAAGGGGAATCTGATTAGAAGGGAGATATTCAGTTGTCTTGCAAGAACAGGCATGTATCCTGTGGTTTATCTTCACTGTGCTCCTGATGGATTAAAAACTTCTGTGACATTTTGTGGCTCTCAAGAGAGGCCTGTGTAGCTCCTGTGACCATGAAGAGATACAGAGAGCCTTCCTGCAATGCAGCATCACCCTTACACACCTTTGCCTGGCTGGAGCCTGTCCTTGGGGCAGGAGAACGCAGCCTAGATCAGTTACAGATTTGTCTGGCATTTTATACTGTCTCAGGTGTGGATGGCAGTGTCAGACAGGAGTCTTAGCTGGGTGCTTTTGTATTCACAGATAGTGTTGCTTTTGATTCCTTCAGAAGAAACAGATGAGAGTGATCTTGTCATGGAAGTAACTGCTGGAGTTGGAGGGCAGGAAGCCATGCTGTTCACCTCGGAAATATTTGATATGTATCAACGATATGCTGCTTATAAAAAGTGGAAATTTGAAGTATTAGAATACTTTCCCAGTGAAATAGGTCAGTAATGAAAATACTGTAACTTCTTAATTCTAGTTGAAACACTCATTCATATGACATTTTAATTTCCTAAGTATAGGAAGCTAATTTGCATTATCTTAATATTAGAAGTGGAATATTGTTTGAATGTCTGAGTACAGTTCTCCTCAGCTTCTGTATGTGGGCATGAAACTCCATTTCAGAAAAACTAAAAATACTAAAGTGCTACAAGGAAAATTTGTCTTTTAGTAATTTCATTTCTACATTTTAAAACTATCGAAAGACAAGTGCTTGGCTGAAGGAAATTTAGAAAGTGATACAGATATGTTGGTTTAGCTTTTTTTTAAAATGAAGATTATGTAAACTTTATTTGGCTACACTGTTCTACTTAGTTATCTAATGTTTTATTATTTGTAGATTAGGTTGATGGAAGATTCAAAAATCTAGATTTTATTATGGATGTATTGGCATAGAGGAATCAGTTTTACAAAAACAATTCTTGAAGTTTAAGCTAAAGCATCCTAAATTTATGTGTGATAGTATCTTGTTTATAATATAAGGGAATGGGATATTTGGATATAGCTCATCTGTAAGAGCGGTTAAAATCTTTATTGGAATTTGATTTTAAAAGGTGTTATCTTTGTAAACTGTTTGAATAACTTTCTTTAAGTATCTTATTTCAAGACGATGAACATGAACTCAGGCTCCCTTCTAGAGTGGCTGTTAATGATTCAATTAATTTACTTTTTAAAAAATTTTATAACTTTTGAATTTCTTATTTTTGATTATCTAGATTTGTTAATATCAATAAACTTCTGGTATGGTTAAGGGCTCATGTGCCAAATAAACTGTTTTTACAGTTTAAGTGATATTAGGGATGAGAAGCTTCATATTACAGTGCATCTTATTGCTGAAAGAGCAAAGTCATGTTCATCCCCATTCATGACCAGGCAAATGCTTTGCCAGGAGCTGAACCAGTTTAACCTTCAAAGCCAACAGAAATCTGCTTACTTTCTTTTTTTTTTTCAAGTAAATGGAATAAACATTGTACAGGTTAGATGGGTGTAAACAGAAAAGGATCTTCGTTTTTCACATACTAGGGGGAGAGGGGAGTTGCCCTTTCCATTGATGCAAGGCTTGGATTGGGCAAACCCCCGCAGTGTCATACACTTCACCTTCAGAGCACAGCTTCAGTCAGCTTAAGCAAGGCCTGGC
Source organism: Cyanoderma ruficeps (assembly GCA_008694505.1). NCBI lineage: Eukaryota > Metazoa > Chordata > Aves > Passeriformes > Timaliidae > Cyanoderma > Cyanoderma ruficeps. The sequence goes on from VZDJ01007749.1 coordinate 42,751,598, forward strand.
TCACCTTCCAGCCAGCTGTATGTTTTTTCTTTCTCAGCTTTAGCAGTTTTGAGGCCACCGTGCTAATTGGATCAGTCCATTGATTTGACTTAAAAGCCCTGTTATGAAATAGTTGTAAATCAGATCTGACTCAGCTTACTGTCCTATGATTAGAAGAAAAAGGGAGTTGGGCTTGACTGCTCTTTTGGTGAAAGCTCAGTCCTTGGACAAGGAGCCCACACCCTCAGAGATATTCTCATTGATGCCTTAAATGGGAAATTGAACTAGTATGTTAACCAAGTATATATATATCCATATTTTCTCTTTGAAAGGGCTATTTTTTTTAATGACTATATATTTATTTTAAACATACAATGTTTATGTTTTGCTGAGGGTTTGTCTATGCACTGTAATTAACATTTAGGATGTAAATCTTGGGAAAAATAAGGGCAGCCCTAGCTCTTGTCAGCTTCTTGCAGGTTTTTTTTTGATTTTGCCTAACCACATAATATCAAAAAGGCTGCTGGAAGTAAATTGGGAGGTAGGGGCACTATACATGGCATGGCCAATGAAATGGATGTTTGAACCCTCAGGTTCAAAGTGTCTGGGCTGTGCTGAGTAAGATGGGGACCCTTAATAAGTTCCCTTATTTCAGAGAACTCCTGAAATTGAAATCTGAAGGTAAGCATGTGTGAACAAGGGGAATGTTAAATAAAACTGCAATGAAATACAGGTTACAGTTCACTTTTAAATGTGAACTTTATTGAGCCACCCCATGGGATGCCACTGAGCGAAAATAACATATTGAAGATTCAATGCACATGTTGAAGCCCAAACTCACATGTCAGTATTTATCTACTGCTTCTCACTCTGTAGTGGCAGGCAGAGACACAGATGTGGAACTTTTCCCTAGTTTGAATATAAGATGTCACATAAAAAATGAGTGCAAACTCATAGCCTTGTTCTGAGTAAATCAGATATCAGGATAGATTGGGACATTTTATATGAAAGGGGCAAACACGTAGTTATGGAGAGTTGACTATGTTTGACAAGCCTACAACATGTCTGCCTGGGTAAAAGGTCTGTCAAAATTTCATTAGATTTGGCTGCAGTTCATAATAAACCTGTGTCGGTAATAGTCAATTTGAAGCAGTATGATCTAAGTACCTGTCACGTGAACCTGTTTCTTGGTCATCTTCTTCTAAGCATTGTACAAAAATTATGTGAAAGAGAAAGCCAAACAGCCTCTTCCTATCTTTCACAAACATGACTGTAAAACAATACATATTTTAATAAAGTTATGAGTGAACAAACATGTCCATGAAGTTGAACAACATGGCCTGTGTTCTGGCGGATGATTTTTTTCCTGCTCTGCAGGGCATTTCCAGATTCCATGTTGTCTTAGCTTTCCTTTTTTAAGGAGCTGTTGTCTTGTCCCTATGGTTGAGTTTCTTGATCTGAGAGATAGCTTAAACCAGTATTTCTGAGAAATATGTGCCTCTTCCTCAGCTGTGGTTTCATATTGCAAGCCTTGAAGAGCAATACTCTTTCAAGGACTCCTGAGTCTTCTTCAGTCACTCCCTTGGCGCACCATCCACTGTGCTGAGAATGGGATTTGGGAATTGAGCTGCATTAAAAGCAAAAATGGGTGAAAAGTTATATTCATTTATAGTGCCATCACTTCTCTGATCACTTTATACTGCACACCAGCAAACGAGAATGTCATGAACTAGTAGAGCAACAAACTCTGTCCCAAAGCCATGATTGCTATAGGCTTGACTTTCAAGTTTCAAGCTGATCAATGTTCGTAGGATCTTGCTGTCAAGAGTTTTGCTGGAGGTATTGGTAAGAGGTGCAAGAACCTGTGTTCTGTTTGCTCCAGGAAAAAACTATATAAGTGTAGAGAAAATTTATAAAAAATTAAATTGGACTCTATAAAAGAGAATTTAACAGTCCTTTTTGAGGTAATGTGTGAGTAAATATGTATGGCTTTAAGATTTTTCTTGCATTTTTGACCTTATTTTGCCCAAGTGTTTAAATGGTAAATTCGTAATTTTCAGAAACCAGTGCCAGTGGTGTGTAAATACACTCTTTGAAGTATAACAGCATAGTACCAGCAGTTCTTAAAGGTTTACAACTGTTTTTCTTCTCTATTTAAGGTGGCCTAAGACATGCAGTAGCCAGTATAGCAGGTGTTGAGGCTTACAAATACATGAAGTTTGAAGGAGGAGTGCATCGTGTTCAGCGGGTACCAAAGACAGAAAAACAAGGACGCATTCACACCAGCACAATGACTGTTGCAATATTACCCCAACCCACTGAGGTAATATTTATCTTTTAGTATAACAGACATTACCAGGAGCAATGTTTTCTGTCTCTCTTGATATTGCCTTTTTAGTCTTAATTTTAAACTAGGTCATATTTGTTACTTTATTTTTATCACAGGGATGATTGTCAAAGATGTTACACCGTCCTGAACTTTCTTGAAATTGTCTTGCTCCTTCCTCACAGAGACTTGCTCCACTCCAAAGCCAAAACAGGGAATGTCGGCCATTTCATTTAAAAAACATCTAATCAAGCTCAAATATTGGTTAACTGTGCTGGAAGAGAATGCAGAGCTCTCAGAAGAGAGGAAAATTAGTGCTAAGCAATGGTTATGCATTAAGTTACTATTTGGTTGATTTCTGGGGTTCCATTGTGATGCATTCCAATCTGATTACCAAGATTTCTTAATGTGTTTATAGGAGGATTTGAACTAGTACCCATAAATGTTCAGAAGTTTGATCTTGCACGAATGTGCCTTCTAAAATAAACTGACTGTGCATATTTGATATCTGTTTAGAAAGAAATAAGATAAAGTACATATTTTCTCTTCTTCTGTTTCCCATGACAGATGAGTCTTCAAATTAATCCAAAAGATCTACGGATAGAAACGAAGCGAGCCAGTGGAGCTGGAGGCCAGCATGTCAATACCACAGATAGTGCTGTACGGATAGTTCACATTCCAACAGGTGCTGCTTTATTCTTTCCTTAGTGCAAGATCTACATTCCAAAATTGCTGTCAGAATTTCTTTTGAAACAATGGTTTTGTTTTCAAACCTGGGCATTGGTAGAGCAGAGGCTTTGTGTAGTTTTCATGTCTATTCATACTACTCTAAATGCATCATCCTGTGCACACTCCAGCTTTTAACAGTGAAGACTACTGGCTTCAGTAGGTAAGGTATTAATTTTGCTATTAAACATGACACTCTAAGAGCATTCAGATCAGTTTATATCAAAAAAATTCTATTTAAGCATTCAAGTAATGAAAATTACACTGGAAAATGGAGTAGGTTGAAATCTAATGATTTGAATTTTCTTGACTAGTCTCCAAAAGAGAGGTTATGCTATTTCCATATTAAAACATTACTTTTAATTGCAGAGTCTGCTCAGGAGGCCAGCTCCCATTTGTCTGCTGGCTGCTTTCCCATAGATGACACGCATAATTAGGAGGCCCATCCCTCTGGCTCAGGTTAGGGAACATAGCAGGGATAAGATACACCCTCAAACACTACCTGATTTTAGCTGTTGTATGGAGGCTTTTTATTGCCATTCCTAAGCCTTTTACTTCCCTTTGAGCAATTCACAACAGCCTTCTTGACTTTCATTGCATTTTAACTTTTCCTCTTCTCTACCACAAACATTAGTCAGGCGTTACAGGGTTTCAGGGTAATCTCAAGCACCGTTTATCTTCATGTATCCAGATTTTTGCCACCCATTTCCCTGTATCAATCCATTCTGCACTTGTTGCATCACCCTAGTAAAGCAGAAGGCAAGCAGTGGAGAGGTTAAAATTCTGTTCACTATATGGTGACAAAAAAGATACCCCAGATTAAAAATGTTTTGGGTTGCCTGTATGTTTGGATAAAAATGCAACAAACTGAAACCAGCAATTGATCTTAGTTTTTGCTGATGGCAGTTATTAGGGCATCTTACAGAAATATTAAAGTGTATTGCAAATTTTTTGCAGTTACACACAGTTAACAGGGGAGTTCATACCTCACATTAGCTCATGACTTTTTCCTGTTCCACCTTTCCCTTCTTCATTTCTCTCATCCTTAAAATTGTCCTGTTACTTCTTCTATTTCTCTCATCCTGAATCTTTTTATAAATCCTCACCACGATCCAAAATGTTGTTTATAAATAAGTCTTTCAGAAAGTAATACTATGTAATCTTATAAAATCATCCTCTAATATTACCAGAGCTACTTATTAAATCAAAATAACAGCTTAACTCGTAGTTTATTTCTTTTCCCTGCTCCTTTTTTGGGCTTTTCATTTCTTAGCTTTAATTGTGTTTTGGGATGAGAAAGCACACCCTTTTATTTTTTTAAATAAAATAGTGCCCACTTTTTTATATTCTGATCATATTCTAAGCACTCACTATCTTATGTATTTTACTGTTCCTTAAATCCTGTGTTTCCTGGAACTGTGGCCAAAATTTACAACTAATGAAGGTGTCTTTTTTAAGTCAGATCACATATCTTTTTCATTATCCATCTGTTGTCCAGGTGAAATAAATTTCCACCGAATTAAACTTCTTGTCTGATGGCTTAAAACACCTGTACAATTCAGCCTACACTTCTCTCCCAAAATGTGTCATTACTCATTAATAAACCTGGATTTCTGCATTCCTAGTCCAAATGTAACAGCCTAATGTAACATATAAAAAATCTTCCAGAAATTGCAGGGCTCTTTTAGTATGTGTTAATCTCAAGTGCTAAATGTCACGATATTTTTGACAGGGATTGTGTCTGAATGTCAGCAAGAAAGATCCCAAATTAGAAACAAAGAGAAGGCTATGCAAATGCTATATGCTAAACTGTACAGCACCAAACTAGAAGAAGAAACCAAGAAGAGAAACAGTGCTCGAAAGATTCAAGTAAGTTTCATTTAGTTGCGTTATAATTCTGTACAAGCAAATGTTTTTAGGGTAACACCTTTGTTGAACAACAAGTAGTAAATGGAAATATAGAGCAACAGGAGCCCAGGAAGGACTTACATGAGGCAAAAAAAAGTCATAGAGTCATAGAATGGTTTGGGTTGGCAGGGACCTTAAAAATAATCTAGCTTCAACCCTCCTGCCATGGGAAGGGATGCCTTCCACTAGACCGCTCTGGAGAGCAGAATTTGTGGACACCCCAGGCTCTTTAAACAGCAACATTACATTTTACTTCAGCAATAAAAGTCATGTATTAGCCAGACATAAAATTGCAGTAGTATGTAAATCCTAGAGATCCAGTGAAACAAACTGGATTGCAGCATGAGAATAGTATTAGAAAAAAATGCCAAAATTGTTCTTTTACATGTTTGAGAACAATTACTGCAGCTGTTGAAGTGATCTGAATACTACGTAACTATAATAAATTTTGTAGTCATGTGAGGAAGAGAAACCTTTTGCTTTATATGTCTGATCAATATTTCATCATTTTTGTAAGATGATGATGGTGATAATCTGATTCTTCTTGTTCAATAGATTGGGACTAAGGGAAGATCAGAGAAGATCAGAACATACAACTTTCCACAGGACCGGATTACAGACCACAGAATAAGCAGATCAGTGTATCATGTGGAGTCTTTCATGCAAGGGGAAGAAATGCTAGATGAAATGATACAAACCCTGAGAGAATATGCTGATTATGAATCTCTAATGGAAGTTATTTCAGAAAACGAAAAAAATAATTCCTCCTGAACATTGTTCTTTCTCAGGCCATTACAGTAGATGTAGGCCTTGGTCTGCAAAGAAGCTTCTCAGAGCACCACGCAGAAAATGGAACTTCTTTTAAAATCATGAAAAATATTACAACTTGTTTTCCCATGATTATTAAACAGTTTTCTTACTTGCTGGGTAAAAGACTTTATTATCTTCGTATGAGACATTATTGCTGCAGTAGTCCTTTTGAAAAGTTATTTGATTGCACTGGAAGTGACAGGAATTTTTAACTTTTTTATGGAGAACTGATACACCACTCTCAAAAGGTATGCATGCATTAAAAAAGGAGTTATTTCTTGTTCCAGTTTTCATTTAAACGATGGCTTAACCACCACACAGCAGTGTGAAATAGCTTACGTGAGAGAACAAAAAAAAAAAATCCTATTTTGTTTGAGTGATTGGAAAAAAGTCATAAATAAATGACCTCAACTCTACCTGTCCACATATTTATTAATCACTTATATGTGTCATGGGAAAAGGAGTCAAAGTGTATCTCTGTCATGTTTTTTAAGGCCTTCAAGCCCTTATTTATAAACACAAAACAAGTTTAGGAATATCCCTTGTTCAAGGAAAAAAAGCCATGGAAGCTGAGTGATGAATCATATGAACTGGTTTTGGAACAAATGTTTCTGTTCTTGAGTCAAAAATGAAAAAAATGTTACAATATTGTTCAGCTGATATTTTAGTATCCACTTGACTTGAGTTTCTCCTTTATGGTTTCAATTGACTGTCCAAGTTATTGGTCTTCTAGTAGTTGTGTGCTGTCACCAGCACTTACTGGTTTTGTCTGTTTATTTAACAGCATTTGAAAACATTTGAAACCTTTATCAGCTTTTTTTTTTCTAGTAAACACTGCATGGTAACTATGATTAAATTCCAAGTCTTGTAATTTAAGATGCATATATTAGCTTCAGATGGAGGAATGTCTGTGTGCATAAGATGAGGCATACATATTTCCTGTTGGTAAGCATGAGACCTAGGTCTGTATTTACTTGCACTTCTGTAACTCCAAACTGGCACATAAAAAAGTAAAAAGAAACACACATTTTTTCTGTAAAATAATTAGATACCTATTGGAGCAGAAACCAGGACTGAAGTCTTCATTCTTACCAGATCAGTATTGTAAATAGAACATTAGAGAGCGCTTGTGACAGTGACTTGTGACATGTGACTTAAAGCCAGGCCTTCTTATGCCAAGTGATAGATGGAGTTTGCTGTTCAGCTTCATGTTCTTCCAAAGAAATAAGGGCCATCGACCAGGTCTACGGACTGGACTACTGCATGAAACTCAGATAATTGTTTAGGTTTTTGTCACCCTAGACCTTCCCTGATCTTCCAGCCCAGATCCTACCCTCCCTATTCTCATCTGGCTCTTGAACAAACGCTAAATATGTTGTTGCCTTGCAAGTGACCAGCTCTGATCAGTGTGAGAAAACGTGTAGTTCTGCAGGAGGCTGAGGTATTTCAAACCTGGCGTCTGACAGAGCTGAACAGAGGGGGACTTCAGTGTCCTCCTCAGCCTGTCATGGCAGGCTTTACTGTATAAAGACTTGAAGTCCCCTGCTTGCTGTGTATTAATTTTAATGCAAGTGATGTCTCTGCAAATGCAACCTCCTCGACCTGTGAGCAGATTGCCTTTTCAGCAGTGGTAATCCCTGCACTGGGGTCCAGTCAGCCCAGCTCCCAGTAGTGCTTCTGCTCACTCTGCAACCACTGATAGCATCGGTCATATATAAAATATATACAATCCTTTTATGGGGAGGAGCCCAGATCCACCGCCGGACTCGAATCATAGAACGGTCAGGTTGGAAGGGAGGTTGGAGCACATGGCACAGGATTGCATCCGGGCTGTTCTTGAGTATCTCCAGTGCGGGAGGGGATCATTCCCCGGTAGAGCGGCTTTTCACATTCGGAGCGTGCCTGGGTGATGGGAAGATCCCAGGCGTGTCCATTTAAACCAGCAGACGCAGATGTAGCTAGGCGCCAGGCTGCCTGGGGCGCGTGTCAATGCCGGGACGCCGCAGCCGCCGGTTCTTTGGGGACCGATCGTGGTGCGGAGCCGCAGGGCGGGAGGAAGGGGCGGGCGGGAGCGGCCGGCGCGCGGGAGCCGCGGCCGCGCCACTCGCCTCCTTCCCAGGCGGCCGAGGAGGGAAAACGAGGGACGGGCCGGCCCCGCCCGCCGCACCCGGATTGGCTCCGGCCGCCTTCCTGCCGCCCATTGGCTGCGGCCGGCGCTGCGGCGCCTTACCATTGGTTGCCGCGGTTTTGGATACCAAATTTAAAGTTTTTAAAAAGCGCCCGGCGCGAGCGGGACGTACTCACAGCCCGCGGCGGCGCCAGCGCGGCTCTGCAGGTGAGCGCGGGGCGGGCAGCGAGCTCCGCCGGGAGCCGCTCCGGGGCTCCGCGGGCCGTGCTCCGCTGTCGGCCCGGCTCGGGGGCAGCGGGGACCCGCGGTCAAGGCTCCGCGGTCAAGGCTCCGCGGTTAAGGCGCTTTGACTCGGGTGGTGGGAGCTGCCGGCATACGTGGTGGCGGGACTGTGCCGATGCTAGAGGCGCTGCCGCGGGGCTAGATGGATTCGGGACGGGGATTCCTCGTGGGCGCCCTGTCCCACTGCTCTCCTAGTCTAGCCCCGCAGCTATCCCGCCGGCGGGATGGGATGGGACGGTGGCGCGTTGGCGGCCAGGGAGCGTCCCGATCCCGCCAACGAGCCGCGTGTGGGGTGGTCCCGGCTGCTCTCCGCACTGGCGGGGCCGGAGCCACGCTGGGATGGGGATCGCAGCGCGGATCCCGCCGGCGGGCAGCGACGGGCGGGGAGGCGCCGCGCCGCTGTCTCCCGCCCGCCGGCCACGCCGTCGGAAGGGCATCCCCCCCCCGGCGCTCTCCTGCCCTGCCCGCCACCACCGTTTTAGAGGGAATCCTCCATTGCGGGGGAAAGGGGAGGCCCCCGAAGGAGTGGGTTAAAATTCCCGGGCCGTGGGGCACGGCGGACCTGGAACCCGGTCCATCTGCACGGACCCGGGCCATCTTGAGCTGGCGGGAGCAGCCTGACAGTGCCGCGGGGCCCCGCGGCTTAGCCCGCTCCTCCGGGGGTCGGGGCAGGCCCTGGTGGACCTAATCATGATTTGGGGACATTTTCCAAATCGTCAGGGTTTCAGCCTAAAAGCCTCTCTGGTCGTTCGCAGGGAAGGGGAGGAGGAGGCTTAAGAAGGGCTTGCATCTCTTCCCCCAGCTTACACTATACAAAGCCATAAGCCTATTTGCTACTTTCTCCCACCAAACGTAGGTACAAAGAAGGAACTTTTTCTATTAATCGTTCATGGAACATATTTTTCTTGTGCTTCTTTCCAAAACTTCTGGAAGTGCTTAAATCCTTTAAAATGCTTACTTAAATCGGGGATCTTCTATTTGCTACGGGTTGCAAAGCATGTTGAAAGTTTTTTTCTCTTTAGATTTAACTGGGGAGAAATTACGTCCTTGCGCCCTCCAGCCCTCGCCCATCCCCCCGCAATTGTTATTATGGATAGCACCACATTTCGCCGGGGAGGAGAATGGAGCAGGGCAAGGAAAGCTCAATTGCCCTATAATATCTATCGAGCTCCCAACCTCTTTAAATCATGCTTGAACCTTTATTTCACTCTGACCATTGTTTAAGGATGGCCGCTTTTCTTTGTATTTTACTCACACGTGAGCACGCAAGCCTTTCCTGTGCCACCCAGCCTCCTCCCTTCTCAAAAATGCCAGATATCTGGTTGCAGCAGCATTGCCTCTTGGATGCAAACTTCAGGCTTCTCAGGCCTGCACAGGCCAGCGGTCACTCATGGACCTTCTGCCACTGGGGTGCCTTGCAGAGACCTCAAGTGTCTTGACTATGTTGCTACCTTTATGGTAGGAAGTGGAAGCACTGGTGTGTTTCATCCATGCTCTTGAAATGGTAACCAAGCAAATCACACAGTTAGCTTTCTTGCCCTAGTTATATGCAGCATAAAACTAGTTTTTGGGAAGGTCTTACATAGATTTAATCAGTGGCTGTTCTAATCCTTAGTTCCACCAGTTGTATTTTAGACACTAGAGGGTGAGTCAGATACAAGTGTAAAATCCATAATGCAGAAGAAAAGCATGGTAGAGTCTTTATGAGAAAAAGAATCTGATCCAGTTTATGCTGTGTTTTCATACTGCCCTTGTTGTTTCTTGCAGAATACAAACAACAAAATGAAATCAAACCTTAACCGCACTTGCAAAATGAAACGTGATTTTGATTGCACGTCTCTTCGTGCTGGGTTTGCGCCATTGAAATGTGCTGTGGAGAAAACAAGACTGGAAAAATCCTGCCCCTTGAATTATGAGGAAGTCTTTTGTAAAAGCTGTGCAGAAGAACATCAGAAAATACTCCTTAGGGACTCGTACCATGCAGCCACCAGAAATCTAGACCTTGAAGATGGAAAAAGACCCGTACATAACAAAGAAAACAACCAAGTAACCCAGAGACTTGATGAAGGTATCTGTGAAACAGAGGCAATGGAAAGCCATAAACTTAATGAGGACAGCGGTTATTCCTCTTTGTTAAATACTCACTATGCTGATGCAATAGAACATGAGGATAGTTTACCTTTGGCTGGGAATCTCTATGGTACACCAAAACAATGTCTCATAAAGAACCAAAACCAAGAACAGTTTTCAAAGAAGACGCTGTTGCCAGTAATCCATTATGAAGAAGTGATTTGCTCAACTTTGAAAAAAAGTGGTAAAAGAAATCTCAAGTCTTGGGCTGCTATAGACAGAATTGTTTCTAGGGGAAAATTTGAACTTTGTAACTTAATTGGAAAGAAAATGGGGCTGGAAAGAATAGACATTCTTGCTGAACTCTTCCAAAAGAACCTGAAACATGTATTAGCAAACATTTTGAGGCATCTTGGCGAGATGGATTTAGTAAAGTAAGTATATTATGTGTTAATATATTAAAACATGAACATTGTAAGCCATTATACTTGTGGAGAATGTGTCTCTTCCCTAAAAGGCAAATTAAAGACTTATTATATTCTATCTTTACATAAAAGAAAATGATTACAGTTATTCTTGCTATTTAATGAATCCCTTTCCTAGGAGGCAACTGATGTGTTTGTGTTGTTGTTTCAGTTTTGCCAAAGTCAGCACAACGTGGCAGAAGATTCTACAAGAAGATAAACGGATTTTCCAAATGTATAGCAGAGCTGTGAAAAACCTCCCTGTAAGTTTCTGCCCTGAACCATCAGTGTTTTTCTGCTATTTCAGGTCTCCTCCTATGCTTAAGAGATCACAGAAAAGTTTCTTAGGTTGAAAACTGTCACTGGAGTATCTGAGTTTGTCCTGTTAGGATGCCTTGTCTCAAGCGCTGCTGGTTACATCAGTGACTTCGGGCACCCTAAGGAAGGTTGACTGAGAAGGTGACCCAAGGAGAGATGTAGGTGTTTTAAGAGCTTCCACAAGGTCCTGTGTTACAGAGAAAGCCATGAGGGAGAGTCATTGCCAGCACAGCCCACTGGGCAAACCCTAGAGTCTCCCAGCAGAGGCTTGCTTGCTTCAGCATCCCCACTGATTCAGAAGGGAGAAAGACTGAGATAAAACACTCAGCTGGCTCTGTGAATCAGGGTCTCTGTTTATAGCAGTAGTCTCTGAAGTCCACCATGCCTGCTACAGAAAACTGAAAAGCTTTGCGCACTATGAGCTATTCCTAATGTCTCTGTCCTATGAAATAAAAATACTACATCCATCCACACCAGACTAGTGTTTTATTAAGTCAGGACTCTCAAAACACTAGCAGTGTTTTTCCTTCTTGAGTGATGGAGAGACAGAACAAACAAAGGCTTAGGATCTGCCACAGGATAAGGTTATAACCAGCTTGAGTTTTACGTAGTATTTTACAGTGCTGTCAGGATGAGATATTTGTACTGAATATTCATCCATAAGCTTTGATTTCTTCCATGCTATTGTATACTTTTTTGTTTAACTTGAACTGGCAACCTGGAAAATTGGTGGGTGGAGTTTATTTTTCACAAAGAAAGCTTTGAGCATCCCTGTTCACCATGAAGAATTGGAAAAACTGATTTTTGCTTCAAAAAATTATGATGAGTAGGTTACGTGCTCTGCCTAAATAACTATGTTACTATGAAAGTAGGATTGCATAATAGAACTTGGTTAGTTTTTTGAACCAGAAACTAGGGAGCAGTTCTGTGCATTTGTATCAGAAGTGACTCTGAAAGTTATGGTAAAATCAGTAATACTCCTTGGTGTGATGCTTTATTATGGGAAACCAAGAGGAAATATCTGAAATTATTTATTGACTTCCATTAAACAAAAAAAATCATAATGTAAGTTTTCTTCCCAAATTTAAGTTATTGTTTTTCTTTTCATTAGAATGTCACTAAGGCACCAGAGCATGCTGCAACAAGAGAGTATGTTCCCCACAGAGTGTCCCTCGCTTCCATTCAGAAAGCAACCCCACCAAAAAACTTGAACAAAAAAAGCACCAGATCCAAAGCATCTAGGAATCACAGCAGGCTCACGGAGTTTTCTGAGGTAAGTGGTGATTTCCACTAATCTTTAATTTCTCTCATGTTGTCTGGCAAACAATCACCTTGTAAAGCCTGTTTTTGAAAGTGGCATCTCCAGTTTCAAGTGTTTGTAATTCTTACTAGTATGGCTGCCAGATGCTGCTTAGTAAGACTATTTTAAGGCAATGTTGGAAGCTAAGTGGAGAATATTGATATACTGCGGTATTCTACATACTTTTTTTCCCTTATTAAAAATTTCACTTAATGAATTTTTTTTTGCTTAAATTTTGTTTTGTCAGATATTAAAAAAATTAGTAATTTCCTGTTATTTTCCATAGGGTGTTAATAAATCACATGTTTTCCACATAAGCAATATCACAAAAACTGTAAACTTTGCTTCAAAACTGATGGACAGTTAGGAAAAAAAAAAACCAACAACAAAGACCAAAGACTTGATAGTTCTTATGCATTGCTAATTTTTTTAAAAAAATGAAACTATTTCCTTTAATCATTCTATGGGCTTTTTTGCCAACTAATTACCTGGCATTAAAATATCTTTAACTACATATTTCTAGTGTGTCACACATTTGGAATTGTCAACAACTGCCAACAGCCTGTTTCCCCTTCACCTTGTTTTTTTTTTCTTAAGATGTCTTTTTTTTCACATACTTGCAAGGTATGCATACTGCACTTATATCTTATGAGACTTTTAAAAGTCCTTATTGAAAGTTACTGCTTGTCAGTAAGCAAAAGATTTTCATAAATAGGAAAAAGTTTTATGCTCAAGTCTCACTGTGAAGTTGATACAATAAGAGAAGATGATGAAATGCCACTGGAATATATAATCAAGATGCTGTAATTATACTATATAGGACTTTGCAGCATTAGGGATGTAAAAGTACAACTGTTCAGTAGCAGTCCTAAAATGTAATTCCTGATATATGTGTCTGTACGCAGCTACATCACCATCCTTGAATGAGGTTTGGAAGACTGGTGAAGGCTTTTAGCCTTACTGGTCTTGATTTAGCCTGTGCTTTAACTTTCAAATTTTAAGAATTTTAAATTGGCTACCTCTATTCCAGTACAAAATACCTGCAGTCATAGGCTGATCATTCATGTTCAGTCTCCATCAGGATTTGATGCAACAAGATTTAGGCTAAATTTTTAGTATGTGTCTCTACATTAGGAGAAGTTATAGTAAGTTTAGTGAGAGTAAGATAATATCAGGAAGTGTTAGGAAAGTGTATTTACCCTCTACTCAAAAATATCTGTGTGTGCTTTTTCCAACAGGCCGCCAGGAACTTGAAAAACACTGAAAGCCTTAGAGCCTGCCATCGCTGTGGCTCCCCTGCCAAGTATGACTCCTACCTCCACAGAGCAACGTGCAATCGTGAAAGTTGTGGCTTTGACTTCTGCACTAAGTGCATGTGCAGCTACCACAGCTCCAGTGACTGTGTGAGCAGCAAACCAGTGAAACACAACTCTGCGCTAGGGCCGCTTCCTGGGACTAAGAAAAGCAAGCAGAATCTAAAGAGATTGTGATCCATCCCCCCATTACAAATTGGCCAATGTCCCATAAAAGTTTTTTCAGTTGTCCACAAAGAGAATGCTTTCTGCTATTCTGTATCCATAAAAATGGTTAATTATGCTATCCCTCTGTACTATTTAATCATACTACTCAGAAAGGTTTTAAAAACATTTCTAGTGCTGTTGAGTGAGGTGAATGAAGATGCTTTTAATGTGGAAATGAGGGAGACTGGATTTTATGTTTTTCAAAGCTTTGCCTTTGATTTTAAAATGTGGACATTCATAATACCATTTTCTCTGATGGCTTCCCTTATGTGGATCTTAAATTGTTCTTCATTCTTTCATTTCTTGGACTTTTTCCAAGTTTAAAAAAAAGTACTGTATGTTGGCTGTACTGCTAAAAAATACTTTGACTTTTTTTGAAATCACAAGCTCATTTTAATATTTGTATATGTTTGTAAATACTGTTCATATTTGTCTTGTAAATGTGAAAATAAATGATTATTCTCAACAAAAACATGGCTGGCAAATCTGGCCTTCCTATTTATCATCCTAAAACATTGCATCTCATCCTCTTTTTACAGGTTTTCTAGTGTGTGCTTCCTTAAAATTGTTGATTTAGTGAAGGGGAAGTACTCCTGGGTTTGTGTAAAACCTACCAAATCCATTGTCATGCTGTATTCCTGCATCTTACCTAAAGGCTCTTATCAGTAATTGCCTATGGTGTCTGAAGTGCCAATGCCTCCTTTTCATTTCAATGGAAATTGTTCTTTTGTCTGGATTTATGCTGCTGTTGCCAAACTAGCTCACTGTCAGCAAAATATTCCTGGTCCCACAGTAAAAAAAAAAAAAAAAGCTTTCAAGAAATAGACTACTAATTCCACAAAATTATCTAGGGTGGTTTTTCTCCCCTTTGGTAAGTGAATAACAGACTGGGAGGAGCACACTGTAGGTCCTGCTTCTTGAACTGTACTGCATGTAGTGACAGGGCAAGTGGGAATGGCTTCAAAGTTACGAGAAAGTAGTTTTAGACTAGATATTAGGAAAAAATCTTTACTCTGAGGGTGGTGAGACAATGAAACAGGTTTCCTTGTAAAACTGTGGATGCCCAGCTCCAGAAGTGTTTATGGAGCTCTGGACAACCTGGCCTAATGAAAGGTGCTCCTGTCTGCAGCAGGGGAGTTGGAAATAGATGATCTTTAAGGTCCTTTCCAACCCACACCATTCTATGAATCTGTGATCCTATTGTACTTTATTCTGCTATTTAGACAATACCATCTTGATACATATAAAACCACAGCAAGAGTTAGGCTGAGCACAGAGAGAAATCTTGCAAGCAAAATTTGTTACAAAGTTTTCGTTTGTATCTACTAAAATTCCTGTGTCCTGAAGAGTGCAGATAATGTGGTCTGAGCAGAACTGCTATTTCCTTTAATAGTTTCAAGAAATATGGCACAGGCATTCACTCTTAGATCAGTATTGCACTCTAGGATACATCTTGAACTGAAATTGTGTTTTCAAACTGAGTGTGGTAAATCAAATTTACATTTTCATATTTTTGAACTTACTAAAGGAATAATGCACTTTCTAGTAGGCCTAACAATTTGTACATTGAGTAAAGAATAGCTGTTCTTTTCCTTCTTTTTAGCTGTAGAATTTATCTCTTCATGAAGAATTTTGGGAAAAATTCCTTGTTACCTCCAGATAAGCGAATAAATGGACATCTTTCACTAACTTCTGAGTGATAAGGAGCAACTCCCCTCTACCTGAAACCTTGTTGCAAAGGTCAAATTATTTGGTTAATAAAGCTTTGGCCAAGCTGTAATGGATCTGCTGCAAACCATTGTCTGTTCTCACTTGCCTAACCATTTTTAATTTATATGATCCTCAGATCCTTGCCTACCAGCTTTAGTTTTGATCAGAATAGACATTCAAGATTGCAGCCTTCAACAGGTGACAGCTTTTTAAGGACCTTGATCTGTTATCAACACTTACAATTTTCTTATGCAAAGGATCTGTTAGGGTGGCACAGCTATTTCTTTATTAAAATCCTGCTCAGCATTTGAAATCTTGCCCAATTACACTGAGCACGGAGCCTGAATAAAACCATGCATCTTTCTGTAAGTCGAAGGAAGTTTGGTCTCCTCATAAATAGTCTCAGTGAATGATGAGCTGCAGGGAAAAAAAGGGTGGACAACCAGTCCCCACTCAGGCATGCCAGCATCTACTGCTGAGGGAGAAAGCAGATCCTCAGAGAGTGAGGATGATGGGTGTTAGTTACTAGTAGACTGCTGAGGAGAGTGATTTGTGTGCCAAAGGTGTGAAAGTCGTAGATGCAGATAGTTGTCAATGTCTCCGCTGAGCTATCTTGGACCTGTCTTTGATATGCAATCCGTGAGTCATACCCAGGGCAATAGCACAGCACATGCCATATGGAGATCAGTACTGCTCAGGTACTGCAGCTGCTGTCAGAAACCGCTTTCAAACTCAGCAGTTGGCAGCCCCAGTGACTTTGCAGGAATGTGATAAGCTGCTTACCCACACTGCATACGCCTTTCAGATCTACAGAGGATGATAAATACCTGCAGGCTGCCAGAGTCTCCTGCCTGCCTGGTGCAAGTACAGATTTCTTCCAGTTACTTACTTATCTCTAGCAATGACTCTGCATGGTGAGGAAGGGTGGGACCTTTCTCTGATCTGTAAATTCCTGTGTCTAGCAGCTGTTCCCCCCATCTTGAACAGCTGTGAAAGACAGATTATTCCTTCATCCTAACCCAAGCTGGAGGACAGGCAAAGGCAGGCATTTAGGACTTTCTGAAATCAATATTGAGTATCTGCATTTTTCAGCTCTTTCTTGCAGTTACAATGCCGTCCTGAAAAACCCAAGAAGCTCCTCGAGGTGCTTTTTGCAAGTCATTAAAGCAAATTCAGCTCTCACCACAGCATGGAGAGAAGCTGAAGTGCTTGATAGTGGTGATAGTCACTTGTATAAATGGGGACAAGTTTGGATGCACTTATCGGTTTAAGATATCCTCCAGCAGGAGCCTTTGTGCTCTGAGGACTATGGGACATGTAAGAACCAAAACAGGAAAATAACAACCTTCAATTCTGCAACTACTGGTGCCTTAGCCCATCTGGTCACCACGGAGCCTGATTTTGTAGTGGGGCAAAATTGCAGCATGTGCCAGATATGTTCTCCCTAGACAAAGGTTTCACCGCAAGGAAGCAAAATTTTAACATGTCGAATGTTTGGGGTTGGGGTTTTTTTTGTTATTTTTGTTTGTTTGTTTGTTCGTTTTAAGCATAAAGGTCCTAGTTGTATCAGTGACCTCTCTCAAAAAATTCTGTATATTTAGCCGTAAAGATAAAGTCTGCCCTGACTTAGAGACTTTAAAAAGAAGGACTCTAGGTTAAGAATCTAAATAAGATTTATTTTCTCACCTCCCAAAGCCAAGGACTGACAGCTGTTTTGAGGAAATTATGCCATAGTATAGAGATTTTTTAAAATGAAATCTGTTCTGGAAAGGGAAAACCACGAGATGGTGCTCTTGACTCACTCACTGCGTGAAGCTGGATTCTTGAGGTCCTTTCCTGTGTTCACAGAGAGGATATTCTCTCCACCTCTAACAACAGTAGCTGTAGATCTAGTTACTACAGTCAGGGGGAATCAGATTAAATCTCCAACTAGAACAACAAACCCTCAACCTTCCATTCGATTGGTGATTTTAATATTTGTTTCAAACATATTTTTGTAGAATATGTACACATTTGCTAAACTTAAAAATGTACAGGTCAAAGCTTTCATAAAAGCTTTGTTTTGCTATAAAGTGCAGATGCCTTCTTCAAGGAGTGATTAACTGCTCAAAACAAGACGTTTACTTTTCCCACCTTGTGCCGTCATAGTGACAATTGGAGTGCAAAATCATCATCACTCCTAAACAGTGGGTGCAAGCTGTCCTACAAAGCCATCAGTGCAGGTCTGGAGAAAGCAGCAAAAAGAACTTTGCCTGGCACTGGACATGGTGTTCCTGACTGATGGAGGTTTGGTGAACACCTCCACAGCACAACAGCTGTGGTGCCACCTTGACAGGTCTTCTGGCAGGAGCTAATTGTGCCAACTTGCAAAATATCTAATAGGCACAGCATGCATGTCACTTTTTTAGGGTGCCTCCACTGTGCTTAGGAGGGGCTGGCATCTTGACCTGAATTGCCATTGGCTGAATGCAAGGGTGGACTAGGCCATTACTGTGATAGATGCTTCATTTTTGAAGACGTTGCCATGATGAAAATATCCCCCTTCTAATATATTTGAAATATGCAGTAGAAGATGAGGAGTTACAGAGATGGACAACTCCTGGATTGTGAGTCTTTACCTAAGGATATACAAATTGTCAGGTCCACTCAATTTTAATATAACCTTGTCAGAATGGTTTCTTCTCTGGAGTAGTCCATGGGAACTTAAGGATAAAGGTCAAAACATAGTGCTGATATTCCGAACACAAAATAAAAGCAGCTAGGCTCTATGAGCCTGCTGGCATGGGCAGAAATAGTTGCTAGACTCAAAAGATGGAACAGACATTGTTGTAGTGGCACCTGAGATGGTTCAGCAGCAGCTGAGGTTTTGTCCCTAAAGGTTTGATATTGTTCTGCTTTTTACATTCAGAGCTGCCCTGACAGTACCTCAGTCCAGCATTCAAACAAGCCATCTGCAGCCCTCAGGCAGCTGCAGTGTCAGGGCCAGGTCATGGCCTGAGGAACAGCCCTGAGGATATTGCTTGGCCATGCAAGTGCATGTCTGGGAAGAGGGAGGGAACCTTGCCCCTCCACTGCCCTATTTCCCACCTCATAAGTACTGGGCTAGCTTTTGGGATGTGCCAGTAGCGGTGTTGCCCTTGGCTGGTGTAGCTGTGCCCAGGCAGGGCTGAAAAACAGAGGCCTCTGGACATTTGATGTTTCCTTGTAGGCAGACCAATACAGTAATGGTGCATGCTGGTTTGGGGTCAAAAAGTCACTGAGGCTTCATCAGGCCCTCAAGTCAGACTCACACTGAGAGTGTCGGTGGTGTCTCTGACTTAAATTATTTACTGTGGGCATATAAAAGTCAGGCAGCCCTTGGCTGCTGTGCAAAGGGACTGGGCTCAGGAGACACTCCTGGGGGTTTCAGGAACAGGTACGGCTTTTCCAGGGCTAACACATGGCAGCTACAGCCTCACATGAGGAACTTGGGACGGGTGCATCTGTGGTGGCCATCACCTCCCAAAACTCCCCTCTGCTTTCTGCCCATGCCAGCTCTGTGCCCACCAGAGAGCGCAGTGCCCCTGCTCAGCAGGGATGAAGGCTGCTTCCAGAGGCTGCACTGGAGCTGGCTGATGCATGAATCACAGTGCAAACATGATGACACAGAGCTCTGAGACTTACCTCTTGTGTTTAGTGTCATTTTCTGAGGGTCTACCTTGGCTCAGTTAATTACATTGTACAACAGATTTTTGTTAGTCATATGTAGATCTAATTTTCAAGATTGTCCCTTGGTACCAAATTAGCAGAGAAAACATCAACTGCAATTTGCTTACAAACATACTTTAAACACCAGCTGCTTGTAAAAAAGCATACGATGTTTTTAAATTAAAAAGCTCTGTGTTGCCTTAAAAATACTTGCAACAGGAAACATAACATTTACTCTCTGCAACATGTTTACTAACATATTCAACAATAAAAAGTCTGTGTGCCAGTAGGAAATCCAAAAAGTTTGAATTGTTTCATGCCCCTTTCTTTCTTTGTGGCACATCATGGTTGTGAAAAAATTGTGATGCTAAACTTTAGTAGTAAGAGCCCTCTGAAGCAGGGTAAAAAACATATAACAGCTTATATGTTTTAAGATAAGAAGGAATACCACAGAACTTCCAATCTCACTGTATACACTTTAGCAATGGCTTTGGCAAAATAAGCAGTTCATGTTTGTTCTGACCTCCTCACCTCTGTTAAAATACAGTTATATTCTCAGTATTTGTACTTGATATACAAATGTAAAATATGTAAAATAAGACGTCTCAATATCTTACACCACTACCACAGCCCCACCACTCTACCATGAATTAACCATGTAGTAAATAACAAGGACACTTTTTAATATTTCTATTTATACTCTCAGCGTGCTAATATTTATAGAGTTATTGTCTTGTCAGTACTGATAATCTTCACTTTTCTCAACACCCTTGTAAACAGCTTACATCCTGAAGGCTGACTTTCTTAAAAAGATTTAGACAACTTTTTTACTGTTTAACATATTGGAACAGAAGACATATTCTTTCCTTGGAGTTACAATCAAGAGCAAGGTTTTCACTGTTCATACAGAACATTTTATCCTCACTATAACAAGATTTTCACAAACTTTCTTGGGTAGATGGTAATTCAATATATTGAATTATGTTTACATGCCAGTCTCAAATATGATTAAAATTCTTTCAGGTTTCCTATCCATACACTTTGACACTGAAGCAAATTGAATGTCTATTTGGTACTTTACTGCATATCAATTTCTTAAATTCTGGCAACCAAAATCAAAGGTACCAGTCTTGCGCCTCTTACTATGGTTTGTATTTTGTGTTACCAGGTGCTCAAACAAGCAATGAAACTTCTGGGAATGTGAGAGGGGTCTACAAAACAAAGATTACTGGTTTATTTCAAAAATGTTTGAAATTGGGTTACTTTATTGATGAAATTATATATATATATACACAGATACAGCTATAGATACACAAAAGAGATTGTATGAAATAATAAAACCAGGCTCAGCTCATCACTCAAACACCTTTAAGACCATGCAAAGATCAGAGGTAACAAATATCTTTATTTTTCTTTCTGATATGAAATTCACCTTTTGAAGCAACTTCTTACTGCAGATAACTGATGTACAGTTGTACAGCCCTCCTAAGTCTACATCACTTAAGTCTACTGCTTATGCAGCTGATGAAACTAGAAATTTATTCTCCTATATAGAACCGGGATAAACATTTATCACTGCTAACTGAGATGAAATAGTTGTCATTCCAAGTGAAAATACCTGTGACTTGACCAGTGGATTAGGCTTCCAAAGTTTAACAGATGTTAGTTATGGAGAGGATGGTGGAGGCTAAATATTGCTTTTCCATTGCTATCTTTCCTGAATAAATTAATTATATAATTTAATATGTGCTTACAAGGAATACAAGCTAAAAAGGAAAAGCCGTCAGCTATATTACTATTTATTTCTGTTCCTTTGAACTTAAATTAGTAGATTCTTTTTCAGAGAAATCATTAAATAAAATTGTAAAGTTCAAAAATATTTCTGAATATTTTCCTTGCCATATGAACAGAAATTCTTTCTTATGAACCAACTAAAGTTTTATTCAGGGAATATTCTCCTATTCCAGAGTTATCTGCATACTTAATTCACAGAAAATTTATTCCATTTCAGAACAAAATACATTAGACATAGAAATTAGAAAGTCTCAGTAAACTATTGTGCTGGGTGGGACTTAGTTGCAAGTAGGGACATTATACAATAAATTTTTTTAAGTAATGAGTTTAGTTTTAATTTGCAGAATTTTAAACTTATATTCTTGACCCTTTTTCAAGATCTAAAAAGTGTTTTAGTAAAGCTTTTTTTCAAATTTATAAGCCTATTAAAGTACATAAAGAACATGAAGGATAACTGCAGTTATATATTTTTATCTGATAAGTCGCATTTTTGAATGGGGTTTTAGCCTCTTTTTTTGCATTTTATGTTACCTCAGATTCTTTCAGAGAAAGGGAGAGAGAAACATTATACCACCTCTTTTGTTCAATCTGTCTTTCACTTTTATTAGCATTTAATGGAAATTTCTGTGGGAACGATGCTGAAAAGATATCTGTTGTATAAACTTGTAAACAGCAAAATCATGAAAGTATGAAAAATAAAATATGTATGACATGTCTTTTTTTCTAATGAAAACATACAAACTAGAAATAATGTGATTTGGCTTTCAGTTTGTAATCCAGTTTACTAGGGTTATAGGGGAAATACATGGTTATTATTTATTACACATCTTAGAATAGTTTAATCCAGTGCGATAAGAGGTATTTGCTTTAAAAAAATCAGATTTTAAACTGGTGTGTGAGTGAGAGTGTTCCCTTTCAGGCCACCACAAGCATCAGCTTGATGGGTGTGAGCCGTACACCTGGTATAAAAAGTTTGAAGGATTAGAAATTAAAAGAAGTCAGCAAATATTTTGGCTGCCATCCCCAAGACTTGTTCAAAGCCAGCAAGAAAGCACATCATTTTAAAAATTAACATGGCAAGAAACGTGATCCAAAAGGCTTCTCCTTAAGCTTGCCCTTAAGGGCATGAAAGGAGCTCAATACAGGATTGTGATACACAGCCCACAGGCAAGAAATTGATCCATAAATCTTTATAAATTAAGCCAGTATTTGTGTTACTGAAAAATGGATTTCATCTGCTGGTGAACTCAGAACACTCATAGGCACGATATATCCTCCATATGAGCTTGGTTTAGAGATGCTGCTATATAGCATTAGAAGCTGCTGCAAAATTGTCACAAAAACCTCTACTGTATTTTCAGGGTCACTCTAGTCTTGATGTGCTTTGTAGGTAATAAATGTTATCTCTGAGGAGGATGAAAAAGCATCATGATAGATTTTGTATTAAACCTCAGTTAGCATGACTTAATTTAAATTCAGAGTAGTAGTAGCAGCATGTAGGATTTCATTTATGCTAAAATTTGAACACCATAAAAAGCACCTGGAATATATAATTTAGGAGGTCTGAGAGATCATAGAGTTTAGTTCAGAGAGTACAGGACATGTCTACAATGAGACTTTATTTTCTTCTTTATACATGCTGTGTAATTTTGAATTTGTTGATTTAAAAGGTTGTACAATTTTAAAATAGTTGTCTGCTTAGTATTTCTTGATTTTCATCACCTTATTCTTGCAATGCTGATGACAAATTTCAATACTTTTCAGAATATTTTGCTATATTTCAAGCTAAGACTTTCTGAGTCAGCAGATTTAATCTTTCACAAGGTCATCCCACAGAATGACCACTGGGGAAAAACTCCAAAAGAAAAACACTTATTTCCAGCAGCAAAGAAAAGTTTTAGTAAGCCTTTCTGCATCCCAGAGAATTCAGAAATGATGAAATGGAACAAAAGTTGCCATCTGTAAGTTGGGTATTCATTACTTGGAGTCTGCTTGTGTAATGTCCACATTGTGAACGCTTGTGACACAAAACACAGTATGGCTTGAAGGGGGCCTGAGTTGAAGCCTGGTCCCTCCTTAATCAGTAAGTCCTAGCAAGTGCTTGTTCAAGAGATCCTTTCTGCATATAAAACTAGTCCTCAGATATCACTTTTGCCTTCAATGTGAGTATGGAATGAAGCTGTGCCTGTATACCCTTTCTCTTTTTATTTTTCCAGACTTGTGATTTCTCTGCCTATGCTCTGAACAAGCAGGTAACATGACAGGTTCTATCCAAAACCAGGCATGCAACTGAGTTAGCACCATCCTGAATGCAGGCTAATGAGCTCAGGATTGCCCCTCAGCTTTGCTCTTTACACTGCTCCACCACTCTTTACAGCACTCCACCATGCAAAGCTCACAGCAGGAATACTGAAAATCATGTATTATCATTTTAACAAAAGACAGGGTTGTAGAAGGCTTGGTTCTTCTCTTGGACAGAATCATATTCAGAGCAAACAGAGGCTGAATTTTTAAAGAAAATTTTAAGTACTTTTGTACTCCCCCATTTCTGGTCAGCCAGAGGCAGGTGGGAACAGGCTGGAAGGGAGTGGTACTGTTTTCCAACACTTACATAAACATTCCCACAGCGGTGCTTCACTGCTTGGGCCACTTCCTCCTAGCAGTGTGGGAAGTGCCACCACCCACCTTCACACCATTGGAACCATGATGTACAGCCCATCTCCTGAAGCAGCTGGAGACTACACTTTTTTAAATTTGAAAATACTTAGTATGATAACATCTTTGAGAAACAAAACAAAACCAAAACAAAACAAAAGAACAAGTCAGTGCTTTAACATCACAACAGAGAAGACAGAACCATTTTCTTACCTGCTTTCTGAATGGATGTAAAATAAGCAGGTGAAAGTACATGCACACACAATCCTTGGTCTTTGGCCAGGGCAATTTGTACTCTGTGATTTCCTTGGGGAAGCTGTAACTGGTACAAACTTGCAGAAATCATTACACTAACTCAGTGATGCTTTTCTTTCCTGCTGCAAGGTTGGCTACAAAAAGCGTAAGAGCTCACACCATCAGTGCCACCCTATATCCTTGGTACTAAACTTGGACACAATTTCAAGTTTGCTATCATGTTAATCTTTCTGTGGTGTCAACAATCATACCAGCAGCAACACATTCCTCTAAAATAAGAGTCCTCTACAAAAGAGGAGGAAAACACAGAAAAGATCACGAAATAAAGTGTGTACCAAAGATTTTTTCCTTTCATTAGATATTTGTCATGCATAATAATTTTGAGTCCTATTTTGCTATGAATTAAAGTGTTTCTACATTGTTGATTATCATTAACTTCCAAAAGTAGTGTCAGAAAAAATCAGAGTTCAACAGAAGATAATATAATTGAATTTATCTGTTTATTGATGCATTCATGAGTGTTGTTTAGAACACACATATTTCTTGAACTACTACCATGCTGTTTAGTTTTAAATTCTACTTTACTGAAGTTATTTCTAATTCTTTCAGTTCCTAGTGCTTCCTATCTTATTAAGAATGTAAAGCCATCTCTCTGTATACAGACTTGCAGACATGATGAGGTGGATTCAAAGTTAATGAATCTTCCTCTTAATTTTAACCCCTGAATACGGCCATGACCTTCTCCTCCTACATTGTTGAATTATAATGAGGTTGGGGGTGGTTTAATCTATTGATCCTGTTGTCCATGACAGCACTGCTATATTATTAATTGCAGACACAGATTACATGTGCATACTCATCCCTTACTTCAAGAAGAGGTACTTTTCAATCTTTATGTAATAGAGGCGTGCTTGGCATCTAATTTTCCTATCTTAGGCTTTCTAACTAGAGTATGTTCTTAATTTTTCATGGAATGCTAGTCACAGGAA
This sequence comes from Cyanoderma ruficeps, assembly GCA_008694505.1. Taxonomy (NCBI): domain Eukaryota; kingdom Metazoa; phylum Chordata; class Aves; order Passeriformes; family Timaliidae; genus Cyanoderma; species Cyanoderma ruficeps. Next base: position 42,776,519 of record VZDJ01007749.1, read on the forward strand.
GAGCAATATATACTACACTACAAGGCATTCATAACACAGCTGTATTTTAGGCATCAAATATATGATGAGTATGTTACACAGGTTTAAGAAAATATTGGGTCTCTTCTGAGTGTGGTAACAGTCCCAGGACTCAATCTTAGCCCTGGTTTTCAAGATGCACTATAGTTTGAAGGCTTTCCAGTGGTGTTCAGAATAATTTTTTTCTGCCTTGCAGCATGAGTGGGTTTAGAGCATACTCACAGCTATAAGCTGGCAAAATAAAAGTGCCCAGAAATGTTTACAGTAACTGAGGCTAACTAATGCAGAACAGCCCATGCCTGTGCTAATGAATCCCCAGTGCCTCCAAAAGGGGTTGACTATGTGCATGTGACCCTTTGTGGCAATGTATGCCTATGCCCAGGTAACTTATAATTTGCTTGCACAGAGACAGCCACAGTGGACCAGCTAAGCTGCTGTAACATCATCAGTTGAGGTTTTAGAGTACAGAATGATATCTACTGAATCCATGTCACTTTAAAAGTGATTGGATTTTGGCCCACATTCTTAATTACAATCATGGCAATGAGATAATTTGTTGAGTAACAATCGGATCACATTCAGATCTTTAGCCTTTCAAAGGGATAAATTTTAGAAAAATGTCTAGAACCTAAGCAGGTCAATGGAGAAAATACCAGGCTGGAACATTAAGACATCTCCTGGCAGTCTGTGTCAAACTGCCTCAACTTATTCCTGCTTCCAATCATGGAATCCTGCTAAAGAGACAAGTAAAAATGCACTGATTTTGTAAGAAATGTGTGCAGTTTCTGTCGTTTCCCAAAGGGTGGTACACCTATTAGATAGATAGATGGATGGATGGATGGATGGATGGATGGATGGATGGATGGATGGATNGAACTTAAAAACCATTTATAGTGAATAAATTACCGTGCATGTATAGATTTGACCCCCTTTTAGGAAAGGTGCAGATCTCTAACAGTGCCATGGAAGAAAAGTGCAAGAATGATGTACAACCTCAGACAACTGAGCTGAATTGAAGGGATTCTGTTCTGTTTTGCCTTGGGCACATGGAAAGGAAGGGTTTTGTCCTGTCCTGGAAGAAGTAAACAGAGTTAAAGAGGATTGTGTATAATGATAGGAGGGAAGGGAAAAAAGACTTCCAATCCTGAGCAATGTCAAGGAAATGGAAAAGAAGCCTTTTTTTTTCTGAAATTCCTACAGCAGGTTAGGAAGAAGAGATGACTAAGAGTTGAAAGTATGGCTTAACTTCCTGACCTTCTTGCACTAGCTATGCCTGAGTACAACCTGCAATATTCAGCAAGTTAAGATTTTGGCTGATAATACACAGGCTCTGCATGTGAAAACAGCACATAGATTCCATGTCAGCTGAAGATTCCCAGGGATTTATCTCTCAGATGAAGCCTGTAATTTATGTTTGGTGAGAGAGAACTTTCAGCTGTTGTAAATCAAAACACCTACATGATTCACAGCATATGAAGCTCTAGTCCAAATTGTGTATAGATAATTTCTGTTGACTGGAAGTATTATGGGGCCTGTTTTTCTTGCAAATTCTGAAAGCATAATTTTGGAATAACTTCTGTGAATGTAAGTGTTTCTTCATTGAATGAGAAGTGAATTAGCTCCAAAATGTGTGTTGCAAATATATAAATGACAGATCGTGTTGTGTTGCTTGCTGTCATTGTCAAGTTTAAACCCCAGCAGGCATATATTTAAGTACATTGATATTCATGTTAAATTGAGCACATCATCATGTTAAATAAACTATAAATTTGTGACTAAATCACAATAAACTTAGTTGATTCTTTATTTTTAGTATTCTTCCAGAGAAAAATCTCTGATTATTCAATTAAATTGATGCTGCTAAAATATCAAGAATATTGAAAGAAACAAGCTTTTTCCAAACAGAAATGCAAGCAAAAAAACTATGTAATACTCCTGAAAATGTGATGAGAGGTTATAGTTTTGAACAATTCACCAAGGAGTTGTCAGATCTTGTGAAAGATTTTTATGAGATGTTTCCTTAATAACAGTGTTAAGAACTGGCATTCCCCTGCAGAGTATCTTTTGCAACCATTGCACTGCTAACAGCTACTGTTTCTATCTGTACAAGGAGAAAAATTTTCTAGAGTGGCACAGTCCAGCTGAATATTTACAGCTAAATCCATGTAAAATTGATTTAGACTCCAGGATATTTCTACCCAATTCTCTCCTCAAAGGGGTAGTTATTTGAGTAATGCAGGTAGTCCTAGAGATACATCCCAAAATCTCCCACAGCAAGGCAAGAGGGCAAGCATCTATCACTGTGGGAGAGCAGGTGGAAAGGGGAGCAGGCATTGTCCTGCATGTCCATGTGCTCTACATTTGGATTTGCTTCTGAGGCAAGCCAGCCCAGAGACACATCCCTCATCTGGAATACGGCCCCAGTGCTGACAGATTTCAGGCTACTGTCTAAAATGCAATTATCTCTAATATGTTCAGCTGAAAGTCTGGAAGAAGAGACTTTGAATGCTGCTTTCCAAGATGCTTGTGAAGTGCTGGCATGAGAAATTGGACCCAATAAAATAAGAGGGGAAGGCTAAAATAGAAGTGATAGACATTTATTAGCCATTTGTGGAAAGTGTTGGTCATCATGCATGCTAAGTGGTGATAATGATGTGCTCTGATTGTGTGGTGACTCAGAGCTGACTCCAGAAGGCTGCAGCAGCTGCTCTGCTTCCAGCCATCCTCTTCCCCACTGCTATGGGGAACTGTGCTAGTGGAGAAGCAGTGGTTTTGCCCATTGTGCCCAAGATAGAAGCCTGGAGGCTGGGGAGGAAAAGCTGGCAGGCTGTCATGACTGCCTTCTTTCTGTATTCCCCTTTTACTCTCATGGCAGTAACTCTGTCCAGTGACTGGAGGAGCAAAGGCAGCTGAGACATTTCTACAGGAGGTCAATATTAGTATGTGGATTTTACCCAGAGCGTCTGTAAGAAGTGGCTACCCTTTCTTGTGGCTTACCAGCTGGTGGCTTGGCTGGGTCACTCACCCTTCCAGCACAGGCAAGTTGGGGAGCTCTAAGTAGCCTCAGGCCTTAAGAGAGAGCAGAAACATTTGGTACCCCAGAATTTTATTAGATGCTGTTATTCGCTGTAAGGTGGGGTCTGCCTTAATTATGACAGGCAGCTCTTTCAAAACAGATGGAGGTGGAGAGGAAGGTGTAGGAGTACAGGATGAGCTTCTATCTTCAAAGAGAGAGAAAGGGATTGAGGAGGTGCATGACATTGAATCATATCTACACTCTTTTGTATTGAAAAATAGACTGAGGAGAGGCTCTGCTCCTGACACAGGCCTTCAGCCAGCGCGTGTCTGTGGATGTTCAGAGCCCATGAAAACATCTCGCATGACTTGCTGCCATTAGGAGCCTCTCATGAAGCACTTCTTGCTAGGTATGTCTGTGTTATATTTTTTTACTTATTTCAGGTTTAGGGATTGAGGCCAGTGAAGAGCAGCTGCATTTTAGTAGGCCTGGGGTACACAGGGCTGTTTCATAGCTTTGGCACATGGCAGCTCTCTATCACAGAGTCTCTAGAGAAGTGCTTTTTCCTACTCTTCTCCCCAAACCTTTTTGATTTAGTCATTTGATTTGGAAATTTTTATCCTTTAAATTTAATTTTTGTAGAAATAATTATGAACCAACACAACATTGTACCTAACTTTGCTAAGTGGCTGTTGTAAGTTGCCAACCAGTTCATTTTTGTCTTTATCCTCCCATTCCAATCTGACCCCACTATTTGCTGCTGTTGCTGCTGCAGGAGCTGGGGGAGAACATTAATACCATCCTGTAAGTTGTTTTTGATGGTAAATCTGATGCACAGTTTAAAGGAGAGATGGTTGGGGTCAAACACCAAGCCACATCTCATTGAGGGTGTTGTGCTCATATTTTGTTACCATGTGTTGATAAATGGTTTTTGGCCTTTAGGACACAAGTTTTTCTGTTGACAGTATTTAGCACTAGGCTGAACTTTTCATTATTATCATCTCATCTCAGAGAAGTCTTTACATTTACTAAGCTAATTATTTAACATAGAAATCTTCAATGAATAAAATCCCAAACAATCCCAAAGCAAACCTTTTTTTGTATTGTGGACTAATGTAACCTCATATACAAAAAGAATCTTTCAGAGGGAAGTGCTGCTACGGTATGATGACAAATGAACTCAAACTACCTGTGAATTGTATAGTGATTTTCTGAGAAAACATCTCTCACTTCAACCCTTGGATGCTGCCTATTAAACTTCTCTAATTGTCTTGGGGAAGCTTATGATGCTTGATTCCCTTCCAAGGCCTAACCCAAGGGATGCAGCAAGGGACCAGAAGAGCTCAGCATGGCTCCAGGTGGTGCTCTGGTCGATTAGACCATGGATAGCCTAAGAGGGGCTGGAGAGTCAAGAGGACACAGTTACATTACTGAAATCACAACAGGCATTCTACCTGATGAGGTCTGCACTGGAAGGAATGAAATAATTAATGCCACCCAGATCCTTCACTTCCTAGGCCTTGTATGTACAATTATCTTTCTTAATACATTTCTTTGACTTGCTTTACTGACCTATGCTTCAGTTTTCCTAAGTTTTATTCATTACATAAGCCAAAATTTCAAGTAGATAATTTTTGTGGAGGGAGATGAAGGTTAGAGAAAGCTTGTTTGTATCTTTATTACAAGGGAACTAGAATGCTGCATTTGTAAATACAGAATACTCATTCAATTATCTAAAATCAAACAGCTTTTGCTCAAGGTAAGAAAATGTAATTTCTCTATTTTATTCACAGTAGAATTCTGCAGACTTCAGTAGAATTATTCTAGTTTATGGATACATATATTGGAAAGAACAAGACATCCCTTTTTAATTCTTCATTCTTTCTTTTCTGGTACTTGTTTCTCACACTGGTTTTTAGTGTATACTGAGCATGAAGGAGATCTGTTGTGGTGTGTAAAAAATTCTGTGCTACCTCTGCTGTTTGTCTGAAAGCTTTCTGAATACAGCTCTGCAATGTCAAATGTCTTTGATTTGATTTGGACCGGACCAGATGCCAACAAATTGAAATTTAATGTTGTTGAGACAGAGGACAATGTAGGAAGCAAAAAGGGTTTCATTACAAATTACAATTAAAGAAAACATTCAGATGCAGTTGTGCAAATTTTATGTACCGCAACTTAGAGCAATTAGGAAAAAAGTCAGAAATCCTGTTTTTCTCTCATTCTTTATGAATAAGTGAATGGGAATTTAGGACTTCTGTCATAAAGCTTGTTCATGGTGGGGTTTTTGTTTGTTTTCATTATAACTTTTATTTTTTAAATAACAGTTTGTGGTATATAAGGGAACATTCTTCTTTAGCCCTTTTAAATTATACATGCTTTGATTTGTCTGGTGGAATGTTAGGCAAGAACTCAACAAAAGGCCAGTGTTAAGGAGCAAAAACCTTTATTATAGTTTCAGACTGATCTACAATAGTATGCATAAAGCTGGCAATGATCTTTGCTTTCTTCATGCTGCCAGGAGCAAATATACAAACAATGGCATTTTACATGAAGAAGTGATTGCAGAGGAACTTCTAAAAGTCAGAAATGCACAGCAATTAACTGTTTAGACTGCCTGTGTGAGCATTTGCCAGATAGTGTTTGCCTGTTGCTTAAATATGTAGTAGAAAATACAGAACAATGAAGAGGGAGAACTTTCACTGCAACATGGCATCTGCCTCTCTGCAGGAGAAGACTCCTTTTCTCCAGGTTGTCTGTGGTGGAACAGAGTTTTCTTTTTCTAGTTCTGACTTACTCAGAGTACATCTGCCTGGGACCTCAGAGACACCTTTCTTCTGCCCACCAGATATGCCCTCACATTTTCTTTAGAAGAGCAGGTGGTCTGGTTTTCAGGAAAATGGTTGTAGTGGAATGTGGTATTGACTGGTAAATCTCAGGAAATTCAGAGGAGTCAAGAAGGGACTGGGATCAGTTTTCTTCAATCCTGAACAGTCACATCCCCTTCCTGGTGCAGGCAGTGTGGTGGGAATGAAGAAAGAAAAATCTTCAAAGAGTGATTTCTTACGCAACTATATAAGTATTTCCAGAGGGGCTTTATGTTGGTTTTGGTTTGATTTTCTTGTTTGCTTGTTTGGGGCGGGGAGGGGAGTATTGGGTTGGGTTTGGTTTTTTGGTTTTGTGTTTGTTTGGTTTTGGTTTCTTTATCTCTGCAAGGCTGTAGATTCTTCAGATTGCATTAGTTCTGCGCTCTGTGCTACATGCTTACGGTTCTATGTCCATTTTTGTTGAATTTAGACCTGAACCTTTCTGGAGCCTAACCTTAAAAAAAACAGAAATTCAGATTACCTGTGCTGCTCCCCATTGATGTGGAGGGAGATTATAAGAAATATTGCTCCTTGGTTTGTAGAGATCTCCATGCTGATACTTCCTGGAAATTTTTTTTACTGGAAGAACAGTTATCTCATTACTTTTTTTCTTTCAGATGACTGAAAAAAGACATTGGCCAATTACAACTTTGAGATTTGTGCACCTTCTAATTTTAAATAAATGTTGCAAAACAGTTGATAAACTCTTTAAGAACTTTGCCAAGAACAAGTATGTCTAAAAGTATTTTTCATGAAGTTTTTATGTGAAGTAAAGGATAAATAAGATTAATTCAAATCTTCCTTATTAGTTCAAATCTTCCTCATTCCCATAAAATGCTCACTTAGCAAGAGTAGGTATTTCTTTACTGGCATTATGTTTGGTTCTTCTGTTTTCTAGAAATACAAATCTGGCTTAAGAATGATCTTAAAAAGTTGACTAGAACAGTAATAGCACCTATTAAATGTCTCTGGCCTTGTAGAATCCAGTATAGATTGACTTCATATCAGGCGTAAGTGATAAAAAAGATATTTCTGAGATTCAACCTCTTGAAGGGCATGACTTTATTCAGTGACTGTAATCCTGAACCTAGGAGTTGCAATTCTTGATTTTGCAAGAAAGAACAGTTCTTCTGATTATCCACAGCTAATTTTCTTCCTCCTCATTTTTTTTTGTTATCATGTTAAATATAACCAAAATGTCGATCTTGATGTAACTAATTCTATAGGCAATTTTGAAATTATTTAAAGCATATTCTTTCAGTATCAAGGTACAATAGCATCACAATTGTTCTTGCCAATTGAAACCAATGCTTGAATTCTGTCTTTCAGACTGCCTTTTTTTACTTACCCTTTATCATATCCCTAGTGTTTTAGAGTAAAATAAAAAGCATGTGCTTTATTATTGTTATGATTATTATGATTATTATTTATCTCAAGTATGTAGAGGAGCAAGCAGGACAGAAAATACTAGAAAGATAATACAAATAGAGACAGAAATCTATAAATGAGGCTTCATATATACTTCAGAAGAGTGAATGGCTAAGAAATCTCATTTGAAAGGAAGAACAAATGGCAATGGAGCCTATTGGTACAACTTAACGTTATTTCTTCTCATGATTGAAGCAAAGACCAGACTGTTCCCTTCCTTTTTGCAAGGGTCTTGCAAGTCTACTCCACGTTATTGATCCCAGGATGATTTTGCTGCTTTGGTAACTGCAGAACTTTGGTAACTTGTGTTAGCTGTTACCTTTTCTACTCTTCAGCTTCTTTCTGAGAACATATAGAATCACAAGATAAGTTCATCAGGAAGGGACGTTGAGATGTGGGTGTTGAGTCCAGCCTCTTGCTCAGAGGAGGGTCAGCTGTGTGCTCACCAGGCTGTTCAGTCTTATCTCTGCCCATTATATCTCACTCTCCTGATACAAAGAGCCTTACTCCATCTTCTCACTTATTTTCCCAGAGGTGCAGGGGAGCTACAGAAAGGAACCCCAAAACTCACCTCTGTTGCAGGCTGAACCACCCTTGCTTTCTCTGTTTGTCCTTGCTGGGTAAGTGCTCCAATCCCTGACCAGTAGTGGCCCTCCACTAAATCCACCCTAGTTTATGTCTTTCCTGTAATGGGAAGCACAAAATTGAATGCACTGCTGTAGAAGGAATGTTGTGTAAAGGGAGATGATTACTTTACTCCATCTCTTCTAGTCACACAGACAAGAATATTGTTGTTCCTCTTTGCTGCCAAGGCACACTGCTGGCTCCTGCTCACTCTGCCAATACACCTTACATCTTGCCAGGAATGCTGTTTTCCTCAGTCAAGCCCAGCTGGCATAACTGCAAGGAGCTCTTCCTTCCCAGGTGAAGGACCTTGCATTTGTCCTGTTGCCTCAATAAACCTTTGGTTTGTTTTAAATTCCAGGGTGTTTATAAAACACATATGCATGACTCAGAAAGAAATCCTCACCCTAACTGCAGAACCGGGGTAGAAATATTATATAAGGAGCAAAAGCCTATTACAGTGTTTAGAGAAAGCGAAAAACATCTTCAGTGAACTGGGCACATGTCTTTCAATTAGTAGAGCAAATTTTTCTCTTCCAGTTATCTTTCTCAGAACAAAATCTATGGGCCAGTCAATATATTCAATGAAAAAGAAAATTAATCTTAGAAACATAGAATCATATAATATGCTGAGTTGGAAGGGACCTGCACAGTGCAGTTCTCAATTGAGATAATTTTTTTGTTCTGTGATTTATTTAAAAATACTATGCTAATACTTCCTGTGTAACAGGAAGTAACTACTACAGTAGTTACAGTACTAACAGTAACTACTACATTGGATTATGCACACCCCAAATCTGAGGATTGTTTGCAATCACATCCAAGAAATCAGATTTCTCAAGAAACCCAGGACAAATCCACATGAGCATCTTATTTTCTGTTGTAGGAGTCATCACTGACTCTCTAGCAGAAGACAATGTTGCCTGAAGATCCAGCATAAGCCTTCCAGTATCTGAAGGGTGTCTACAAGGAAGCTGGAGAAGGACACTTCATTAGGAACTGTAGTGACAGAACAAAGGGGAATGGCTCAAAACTGAAAAGCAATAGGTTTAGATTAGATGTTAGGAAGGAATTCTTTTCTGTGAAGGTGGTGAGGCACCGGAAGAGGTTGCTTAGAGAAGCTGTGGATGCCCCAACCCTGGATTTGTCAAGGCCAGACTGGACGGGGTTTTGAGCACCCTGGTCTATTGGAAGGTATCCCAGCCTGTGGCAGGGATGTTGGAACTAGATGGTCTTTAAGATCCCTTCAGACCCAACCACTGTATGATTCCATGATTCTACTATTCTATAACTCCAAATTGTTGTGCAAGCCTATAATGCTTTTTTGAGGTGTAAATTGAGTTCTGTGATGGATACCTGGTTTCCTCAACAGCACCTTGAAATTATTCTCAGACTAGCAGGTATATTGTGGTAATGTGAACTTTTCCCTCCTTTAACCTTTTGTTTCTACAGTTCTGATGAGATTTGGAAGTTGAAATTTACTGAATTGTCTAGTTTATTAATCTCTTAGTACCGTGCTTATCACCAGGGTTGGAACATTTGTTTGATTACCAAAACTTTATTGTGCTTCAACAGCACATGATAAAGAGAAGACAAGTTATTTCTTATTATCCATGCCTTAATCTTCAAACAGGATGCTAGAACAACATAATTGCCTATTGTCCATCATCTCAAGCCAGGAGTACTACATAATGGTGCTTCAGCTCTCACACCTTGGTGCAGTGTAATTATAATTATATTACTGGAACCTGCACAAATGCAATCTGACCTGCCCAAGGCAATAAAAGCTTTAATCTTCAATTATTACTTCCTGTGCTTGTTGCCTCCATGTTTCTTCTGCAGAGCACATTGGATCATTCCAGTATGAAATTAATCTCTAGAAGAAGATAAATGACTTTTTACTCTCTAGTTAAAATATGTTCTTGCTTTTCTATTCATAAAGATCTTATTTTAAAGAGGTTTTTTGTAGAATGACTGCAAGGCTTGAACATTTTCAAATAGCTGCCTTTTACACAGGGATGGTGGATTAAATGTGCTTTCACTGGCTTTCTTTGAGTAAGAAACTGGAGAATTTGAGTTCCCTTCTAACCTAAACAATTCTGTGGCTAGCCTGCACATCCTTGTTGTAGGAGATATCATTGTATTTTCAACTTCAAGAGATATAATAAATCTTTGTTATAGTATAGGAATAATTTTGATTATGAAATCTCCAGATCAGCTCATTGTTAAATTTTAAATTCCTGAAGTCCTCAAAGTCTTTCAAGACTTTTAGAAAATACTGGAAAACATCTGAAAAGGGAGATACAAAAATTTAATCCTAGGAGTTGCAATTTCTCTTTTGACTTAGTGTTTTCAAACTATCACTTCAGATTTAGAAGTTGTTTCTTCTGACTGATAAAAAAACATGAGTATGTAGGGATACAAACCTTCAGATTGGTTTGTTTGTTGAATCTTCAACTTTTCATTTGTTCCATGCGGTTTTTTTCATCCAGGATCCGGTGATTATGGAAAAAAACCCAACACTCTGACACAATTTTTTTATCCTGTTGTTAATCAACAGTATTATCATTAACAGTTCCAAAAGCTAAGGAGCTAAGTGAGAACTACTGCTGCTCTTACTCTGGAAGTTACAGAAATTCAAAAGCTATTATGATCAAGATTTCTGTGTAAATAAAAATGGCTTTATGAAAAAAAATGGTTTCTAGTCTCTGTGGCTGGATTCTGGGAACAAACAGATTTTTAAATTCTGATTTAAAATGCAAGAGAAAGATAAAACATTAATATTTAATGTTAGTGGGTTAAATCTGTGCTAACCTCAGTAGGGAGTGACCTATAAGTTCAAATGTTATTACAGCAAAAAGTAAAGAATTTTTTTTGTTATTTGTCTTGGAGTATCCCCTTTTTATCTTTCCTCATCTCTCCCCCAGCTAGGAAACAGAATAGGATTCTGAATACTGATAGGTATAGCAGTTCATAAGGTAAATCCTTTCCTATAAAAATGTTCTACATTTTTTTTTCTATTTTTTCACATATTATATGGGTTTTTTAGCATATTCCTATTAAGGTTTTAAAATTTAGCATTGATTTTGTAATTTTAAAACTTTTTTAACAACCAAGTATTTCCTAATGGTCTATTGTGCCAAAAAATATGTCAGAAAAGAAATGAAACACACTAAAATCTATGCTGGCAGGGCCATAGAAGTTGGGAAAATCATATCTAAATTGTTATAAAACAGAACTGGTCATTCCTTGAAGTAAAACATGTTGCATGGTTTCAGAGGAGGTTGCAATAGCCTGATTTCAACATATGTTATACACATGGCAAGAGGAATCAGGCAGCATTTTATAGCTCCAGGCTTACATCAAACACTAGGAGCTCAATTCATTCGCAAGGACACAAGTGTTAGTTCCACTTAGGAGATTCTAGGATATCTCACCCAGGGCCCTGAGGAGACTCATGTCTTCTATTGCAGCAGTAGGAGGGATGTGAGGATGTACAAGGCCATGCCCAATGGTACTACCTGCCTTTCCAGGGGTAACTGCTTGTGGCTGTACTGGCGCTCAGCCTATTTCCTGCAGGGTGTTCTCTCTAAGACATTATCGATATGCCAGGTGTGCATGGAGCTGACAGATCCATGGGAAATATGTGCCATTCTGTAGCAGCAGTTAGGAAGTGAGTGTAGTATTGTGGAATAGCTGAAAAGGCACTAAATTACCATATCTGAACAGCTGGATCCTGCCTCAACTGCACGTGCAGACAAATGAAACCTACTCATTAATTCAAACTGCTCTTTAATGGAGAAAAAAACTGTGTATTCTCATTGATTATATCTCTGCCTTCACTTAAGATTGCCATAAACTAATTTTGTTTCTGAGAATTCAGTGGATTTTTGACAATGACTTTATGCAGCATGGAATTAAAAATTAACAGCAACAGAAATTCACCTGGTTTATTTCCGTGTCCCCTAAGCAGACACACCTGCACCTAAACTCCTCCTGATGGACATTTGTGCTAAAACTTTAAATGACAGAAATGCCATAGCATATCCATTCTATTAAAAAGCTAAATCTCTCCTGCTACAATTTAAAACATTACTTGCGCTATTCAGAGCAAATTAAAAAAAACAACCAAAAACCCAGAGCATTTTTTCATTTCTTGTTTGAAACAATAGTCTAAATATTTGAAAATCTTTCTTAATGGCATCTTCCAGATGTTTCATTTTCTTCATCTGGTCATATCTTTCAATGAAGCGAAACATACATTGCACAAAAAGCTTTTATTTTCTGCTACCCCAACCCACTAAAAGAAGACCTTTATGGTGATGGTGAGCATTGAGTCAGAGATCACCTACATTTGAGGAACATGCTCTTTCTCTGCCTTTCTTTTTCGAAGAACATTCACTGAGCTTAAATTCTGAGACCTTCAAATTTTTCACAGCAATGATTTGTAGTGAGTTGGGCCTGGCTAGTCTTGAGAGGCCATCTTTTCCTCAGGTAATAATGATGCAATGTGTATTTTCAAGTTTATGCCTTGCCTGTGATTTAACAAGGACTGGAAGATATTTTTGTTTGAAACTTTCATTTTTGTTAATTGTGAAGGTGCACTAATCTTGTAGTGCAGTGAGGGAGCAGGAGACTAAAGCACAAGACCTTTCTAAATGCTAAGTAGGTCACCAACAATTTATTAGGCTTAACCTGACCCTCTTCAGCATACATAAAAGTTAACCAAACTTGCCTATACTCTTGCTGACTTACCTATACTGCTGTTTGACAAAAAGTAAATTAGGAATTTAATAAAAATATCTTTCCAACTAAATAAAAACTACCAATGTACCACCTACAGAAATGCATGGCAGCAGGGGAGCTTGAAATTCAAATGCTAATGCATTTTATCACGTCCTGAAGAAAGTTCTTCTCTTTGAGCTTCCCTGGTGGCGGGCACGAGAGCCAAAGCATGAATGAGTCTCAGAAATGTACCATAGCTTCATCTGGACAGAGATTGGGCCAAATACTCAGTAATGGAATGAAGTTCCCTGGCTGAGGGGACATACACTGTTCAAACCAGCCAACTGCCTGCTGTTCCATGCCCAAACCTGAGGGAACAATTTTGAAGAAGTTTACACAAACCTTTCAAAGTTACTATTTTCCCCCTCTGTTTCTTTCTTTTTCAGTCACTGGCGCTTAATGTAGAGAGTAGAAGACAAGAACAGTAGAATGTCACTACAGGACAAATTGGGGGGATCTTGGCTGCAGGGGTATGTCTATCACTGCTTTTAAAGTGATCAGATTTTATCACAAATAACATGACACATTTGGGAATACAGCATCACTTTAACAGCTAAAGCGTAGTTAGTGATCAGATGAAGTATTGAATTAATTTGGTGAGCCTGAAATATATAAATCACAAGGAAAATAGACACTTAAAAATAGTTTGTCAAATTATGGATGAAGATCAGATGAAAGAAATAAAAAATAGAAACAGAACAGCCTTTGGGACGTCAGTGGGATCCATCAAAGTCTAATCATTATACAGCTCTGGCATTTTGCTTCAGTGTAGGGAGTCCCCCAAGCACTTTTGGTTGGTGGCTTGCTGAGTAAATGTCAGTTTAATGCTGTTTTCCTGTTTTCGTGGAAAACTCCTGTAGGGTCTCTCATCAGCTAACCAGTTAGATTATGTCCCCACTGCCTCTAGTCAAGCATAAATGCTAGTTCTAAAAGTAGCTGCTTCCTTACCTTGTTTCTATTTCACTCAGTGACATCAGGTTTTTTAGCCATCAAAGGTCCAAGACCAGCTATTTTTGAACAATGGGCTACTGGTGGTTTTGATGCTTCTTGCAAACCGCATCCTTGGGTGCATGCCACTGAATTTGACACGCACACCATTATGACAGTTAAAATTATTATGCATAGATGATGTAGCCCAGTGAACACACAGGAGACGGGTTCAGCTCTGCTTCTTTGTCATGAGCACCAGCAACCAAAAACCATGTGTCTGTTCTTGTGTTACATATGGCATGGGGAGAGAGACACTAGCCACTTTTCTATTTGCAGGGTATGTGTCTGATCATGATTGCATGCTGCACCTCTTCATTTAAGCATGCTTCACACAAAATAGGGAGAAAATATTTTTGTGAGTATTAGTTAATTTAAAAAAGCATCATCACCTAATAATGAAAGTAATGCAGTTCATTATTCTGTTCTAAACCCTGTAAGCATCCACAGTAACTTACAATGTGCCCTACAAATACCATAATCCCTGCATCAGCAGGGCATCGCAGTCTAAATGCATACTGAGCAGGCACAGTATAGCGACCTTTCCTTGTATGTCTGTTTCATGGACACTTCATTACCAACACATGTATTATATCAAAAAATGTATAGAAGAATTAATGGCATTAGAGATGGGCAAAACTAGGGGAGATGGCTCATTTACTGACTTTCTCTTATAATTGTTATTTAATTTGGGGTCAAAGAGGGAACTTTTTAATGGGACTGAACAGTCTTCCCTGAGATAGGGCACTAAGGGTGGAAAGAGTTTCAGTAATGCTGCCAGACCTGGTAGTTTACAGCCTAACCTATTTCGTGTTTGTTTTTTTTTAAGAAGTCCCTTGCTAAGGCAAGGCACAGGCATGGCCATGCTTTGACTCACCTGACTTCTCCCAGGCATAGCTCCCTGTCAGATACTGTGAAAGGTTGGACTGTAAACCTTGGGACTGTGTACCTCTGAGATGTCATGGTGGGAGCAGAAGCTCTGCATTTAAACAAATACCAGGGTAGGAGTTTGTGTTTGTTGATAAGACATCAGCTCACAGAATTCTGCTAGCAGTGAAGAGAAGCTGAGGTGAAGTTGCTGTAAAATTTCTCCCCTTGCTAAAGAGTGAATTTGTGATAAAGCGACAGAGAAGCCATGTTTAGATTTGCAGTCTAATATCTCACCTGCAGATATGATTTTCTTAGTATAAGGGAGTAAATTTTTAAAAGATGAGAAAGCATCATTTCTTTGAATAACTTTGATTTAGTTACAGTCAGATTCTTATAATGTTTTTATGCTGGGTTTTTGTACATAAAATATAAATGAAAGCAGCTATTAAGATTCCGCCTTTTTACTGCATCATAACGTGCTGCTATTTTTAAATAACCATCCCTTAATGCATCACTTTCATTTCCATTAAATAAATATTTTAAATGTGTAAAAGTCATATTCATTAATATTTTTTAAATATAAGCTAATGGACATACCTCTCTATGAATACATGATATTTTATCTCCTGATTCATAAAAAGAACTCGTTCTATTAAAATAAAGGAGGTTCTTCTCATTTTTTTAAAAATTTCTTCTTGTCTTTTAATCTTTAATATATGTTAAAGCAATTCAAATACACTTAGTGTTTGTCCCATTCTCTCTGTTTCCTCTTGGCACTAGGGCTCCAGCTCCAAAGAGCTGAGAAGCTGCAACACTCTATACAAACTTGTCACCACACTGCACTGCACATTCCACTTACAGCTTTGCCTATTACCCATCCTCTGCATTTTTTTTCTTTATGGTACCAGAATCCATTAAGCCCAGGCTTCTGGCAGCTTCTAAGCTTCTGCAGAATGTGCCATTGATAACATGCTGCCCTGGGTCTGAGCCAGGTGCCAGCGTAGATGCTGGAAAGGCAATAGGAGTTGAATGAAACTCCTCCATCATAGTTTTCTGGCCAATGGATAGGCTTATCAAATGTCTTTCACAAAGAATCACAGAATTCTGTGATTGAACGCTGAATTGTGAAGTGACCTGTGTTGATTGTCCAGTACAAGCTCAGTCAGGGTCACCTACACCAGATTGCCCAGGGCTGCGTACAACCAGGGTTCAAATATCTTCAATGACAGAGTCTCCACAACCTCTCTGGACATTACATGGAAAGGTGGGAGTAGTCTTATTTTGCCTCTACTCTTTTTAAAAGTGAGGCCTATCCCTTCTGCTTTGGGAAATCCTGGAGCCGATTGGAGATGCAATGTGTGAATTAGGGGAATTCTATAAAACAGTACTTGTATTGGTATGTGGCTCAGCAGGGAGGAGCAAATCTGTACTCAGTTCATGCCTCAGTTTACTTCCCTAGCATGGGATGAAAGCTCCTGGGACACACACCAGCTCTCTAGTGATGTTGGTGTCATTGAAAAGCAGAGATTTGTAAAGAGAAGCAGAAAACCCCAGCCGCAGCCTCTGCTAAGTCCTTGTTCAAGACTATTTAGTAGGTGCTCCTAGTACCTTCATGGACAAAGAGAGAAAAAGAAACACTTGTATTTGGCACTAGGACAGGATTTCCTAGAAAAGTTAAAACAAATAAGGCAGTGTGCCTGTGATCTATTGAAGACATAGTTAGACAAAACAATAGGTTTGATTTCCATTTACTTGAAAAACTAATTTTTTTCCATGTATCGTAATAGGTCAAATGGTGAAAAAATACAATGTAAACAGATTAAAGGAAAGGTCTCTAATGAAAAAAGAATCAGAAGTTACAAATGTTCTGATTTATTTTGTTCTTCCCATAATACCACTTTTTTCAGGCTTTTGGGAAGCTTAATCACTGAGTAAAAAAAATGTAATGAATATATTTAACAGTGGGTTAAATCAGAGACTGAATTTTGGCTACTTCTGAATAATTATGTGATCTGATACATATGCGTATTTTCATGTACTCTTCCCAGTACACCTGTTCAAAGTACCATCATGTCCTATAACAATAACAAGATAATCCTGTGATCACATCTGCCAGGGAGTTAACTCAGTTGTAGTCTGGGCTTCACAGGTTGCTTGGAAGGAATTTGCTAAAGTAGTAAGTAACAAAGCAATGGACTGTCATGGGGACTAGGAAAGCTTTGGTTCACAAGTTGTCCATTAAACAACAGAGAATGCATTCTTCAGGGTTAAGGGTGGTCTGGAGTAACAAAACTTTGTTGATTAGAAACTAACATGATGAGAATGTTTTTTATAGCCACAGATCTGGGACTGGTTGGTAAATTTTGTTACAAGCCAATAGTAATCTGAGGAAAAAGGAATTGCTGTAGACACCAGTTACGGCTTGTGGGTGAAAGGAAAACACTTGGCTTCACTCAGTGTGTACACATGACCAATTAATCACTTCCTTTGAGTTCTCTCTAAGTTGTCTGCACAATGTTTTCAAGGACAGAAAACATCACTCTGAGTAAACCATTACTGCTTTTTGGTTTGGATTTGGTTTGATTTTGGTTCTTCACTTAACCCTATAATTGTACAATCTTTTTTTCCTCTTCAAATTTACTTCCATTGTGTTTATGAGATTCTTGAAACTCATACTATTTTTTCCAGTTCGGGGGACAGAGAGACACTTATCTAAATCTCTCTGAAATGAGAACAGTGACTGTCCATGGAAGAGTGACTGGGAATTAGACTGGGAGATTAGAAGCCCTGTGCTCTAAGATTACTTGTTTTCTAATTTTTACTAGGCTTTGAGCCTCTTCTTGATATTCTAATTTTTCCATCAAGTGAATACTTATTCCATTAACCATTAAAACAAATACATTTCCTCCTATCAGGGCAATGGTTATAATAAATGAGCCATGTCTAGTTTTTATGACTTTTTTTCCTTTGCATAATTGTAATTACTTATATTTGTGCAAGTGAGCATGTAGTAATAAAAATCCCTCATATTTTGTTCGATTGAAATCTGGAAAAAACAAGAAATGCACAAACACCCCACTCAAAATGCTTAAAAATACTCTTTATGGAAATGTTTTTCAAACTCTGAAAAAATAAATTTATTCATTTCATAGAAATATTTTTTAGATTACTATTTTTTTTAAAGTTGCTGTATTCACACAGAAATAAGGATGATTCTGCATGGAACACCTATGATGCAGAAATAATTTCTTCTCACTATTAGGAACACCTTTGCAAAGGTCTGTGTAGCTTTCCTTCTGTTGTCCCTCTTGAGCTCTTCTCTTGCTTATTGATTACTGACTTAGCACATTGCTTCTCGTGCTCCTAAGCAAATCTAAATCTTAATTTTTATTTCTTCAGCTGGGTGTTTCTCACAAATCTTTTTGTATGCCTTGGTAGGGTTTGTTGGGGGTTTTTAAAGTTAATTCACTAGACTTGATGGTTTTACTTTCCCTTTTTTTAGAGATTCAATATTGACATTGAGAGAAGATTCAAATCCCAGAGGTTGTCACAGAGTTGTGTTTGGAACTGATATGTCCTGTAATTCTCTCTGGTAAAGGTTAGTTGTGATGCCCAATTGCCATGATCTCCTGGTTTATTTTGTAGCCTTGTCTCTGTAATTTCTAAAAGGTCTTTCAGGCTTTTCAGTGTTAAAGAAATCAAATATGAAGACAGACACTAAACGTGAAAGAATTTAAGATTCGTGTTCAGCACTAGTCTCTGAAATTGAGGAAACAAGAAATAAAGGAGAAAATTTCTCAACAGTCATTCCTGCTCTGTTTTCCATAATCAGTAATCTGCTAGTGTGTCTTCACAAGCCTCCCCAGGAAAGTGGTCACAGCCTGACGGAGTTCAAGAAGTTTGGTGTGATCCATGTGGCGTCCTGTGTTGATCAAGGAGTTGGACTCGATGACCCTGATGGGTCCCTTCCAACTCAACACATTCGATGACTGTATGATTCCAAGTCCAGACTATAAATCTGCATGAAATATCCATTGCTCAACCCCACAGGACTCTGTAATGATTTCAACTGCAAAAGGAAACAAAACAGTCGCACTCTTGTGCAGATTTGTTGAATTGGTTTTTATTTCCATGCAGATCCCAAGTGGCCCTGTCATGAATCTGCAACACTTAATTCGACTGCAGAAATCAGCCAGCTGTATCAGATGTCTGCTCTGGGTCAATCTTAAATGGAGACTGAATATTCAGCAAGAAGTGAAATTGACTGTAGTATGATAGAAATACTTTCTCTGTATATAAACATGATCTGTCTCAAGTAACTAAGCACTAAATGTCTGTTCTATTTTTGTGGCACTCATTCTTTGAGAAAAAATGGGCAAATTTAATTTAGTTTATTAATTTCGTTATCTTTTTAATCTTTTTATTACAAAGGGAAGAATATGAAAAAAAACCCTAAACATGTTAGCAAACTTGATTATTCAGTTACTACTTCTGTTAATGACCAATTTTGAAAGATAGTATTAAATTTACAAAGACCAGACAAAGAGATTTACAATCCTTTTTTAGTTTTATGCTTTAAAGGGAATATTTGCTCATTAACACAGACGTTAATGACAGGACAAAGTGATGGTAACAACACAGTGGGTTTTTTGATTATTTGATTATTTTTATTTTTGTATTATTTGTTTAGGAAAACCATCTCACTTTATCTTCTTCTGTTGCTTCACCTTTAAGTAGAGCATATTTCAATTGACTTTATTTAAAAGAGAGCTAATATGAGCTGTTCATTTAGTTAAAGTTTAAGCTATACATCTAGCCAACCCTCTTTAACAAAAAAGAAAGATTTCTTAAGGACCAAATTCATACTATAATGAAATCAAAGTCAAGTAGGATACATCTTTTTTTCAATATGTATGTGTCTCTTCATTGACAATAGAAGTAGTCTGAATGGCTTACCTTAGTACTTAACTTTTATGTGGCTAAAATTAGGAAAAAGAAGCCCACTCTAAGATTCTGTCCATCATCTGGGATTTTGGATGATATCCCTGACTATTTTACAATTTAAATTCTTCCCCCTCTCATTTCTGGGAATCTTTTCTTCTTCCCTGCTTTGTAGAGCTCCATCTTCTTTATCTCTCTATTATTTTTCATAAAACCTGCAGCTGAAGGACAAGACTACAGGTTTTTAGTATTAGCCATTAAAGAAATCAAATAATACAGCAAATAATTATTTATTTCTCAAAATCTAAATTTGCCTGATTTTTGAAATTGGAAGCTCTAAAATGTTTCTCCAGAAAATATTCAGTAGCATAGCCTGGTCTCCTTTTTCAAATAAACTTGTCTAGAGTGTATGTTTTGCTCACATTTATAGTTAAAAAGTAAGTTATCTGTTGATTACTTTAGTTGCTAAAAGTGAATATTATTTAGTTATAATGAGGTAAAGGAATTATGTATATTAAAATTTATCATATACTGTATCATATGAGTAATGTTTTATTTGAGATTGATTTTATTATGCTGTGATGAATAACACTGGTCTATTTTAGTTATATATTTCTGCTCTTAACTATATGTGGTTGAGTCATTCACTTATACGTATTTTTTCTCTGTGTCTTGTTTTTTGCTTCATTTTGTTTTCTTTTCTTTTTAATTATGAATTCTTTATTTTGATTAATTTCTTTCATAAGCATGCAGGGAGTCTTTAGAGTAAGATTAGATGAAAATTAGGAATGATGGTAAAGGTCCTTCTTCCTTTCAAACTTTCAGTAAGATAAGTTATAAAAACTTAGAGAGGGAGAAAAAGGAGAAATTGAAAAGTCATATTTTCCCCATTACTGAGATCCATCTTGGTTAGAGGTGCTTTATAAAAAGCTGGTAAAAGTTACATAAATATTTGCTTGCCTTCGGGAGCCATCTCTGTCAAGAGAGGCAGGTACTCTTTTACACGTGCCTGTGTCTTTTCTTGTTTTTATTTGGCACTGCTCCCACTGAAACTGAACAGTACAACATTGCTCATGTTTTCTTTGAAGCCCCTGTGTACATGGTCTTTTCATGCTGCTTACAGGGACCACTCAAGCTGATGAGAGCATTTATCTGCAAGAGAGGGCAGCCAGCTTTCTGGTAAGGCTGCTGACAGAAGGAATTGATTTCATAATTAGAAGTAAATGGCACCTCCCTGGCAACAGACACGTTGAGTCACATCTGCTATGCATGTACCTCTAGGCTGTTCTCTTGGAAACTGTCCTGCATGGGATCTGCCTGCCTCTCAAAACCGGGAGCAAAAATGGCCTTTTTGAACAGTTCATCTCGGCCAGGTTTTCCAGCTACTGAATGTTTACAGCCCCTCTTGCGCCACTTACGTTTCATGTTTTCCAAGTATCCTGTGTCAAGATTAGTGTCTTCACTATGTGTCCTAGGCTGAACGGGATGTCATAAACCATTAGAAACTCCACAATGTAAAAAAATATACAAGAACCCTATACAGCTTCTTGTACAGCTTTGCAATTAACTAGAGATAAGTGATTTCCCCAAACTTTTTGAAGCAATATTCTGTGATCAATATACTGCTTGTACAAAGTAAGGCAATAGCTGCTTTCAAAATTTAATGCATACAGACACATCATAAAGGTGGAAATTAGCCAGCCAACAAGACTGAAACAGCAATTAGCTAAGGAGAATCCTATGAGATGACCTGAACAGGCAAATCAACCTTCACGTGCATTGCCTACATGAAAGCAGAAATCACAGAAATTTTGTCACTTAGCATGATTCCTCCTCTAGACAGGAGATAATTAACCATCCTCTTGCCCTTTATTAGGTAGATGGAGCTGTGATTGAAATTACATACTCATTATAGTAATCACACCTCAAAAAGCACTTGACTTAACAAATTACGTAGAACAATACATAGCTTTGCTTTACAGTAACAAAAGTACACGTAGTGCAAGAAATTGCAGAGTAATTAGCACCTTCATTTTCTTTCCCTTCCCTCAGTAATTCCACTTTTTTGTCTTTTCTCTCTTTTCTTCATGTAATGAAGGTTCTCTGATCTTCCTAAAGAAATCTGTCAAATTGTTTCGTATCCAGCTTTTGAAAAAAATGTCAAATTATTTTACCCAGGAGTACAAACAGTGATACCAAAGGAAAAGAAATAAAACCACAGAAAACAAAAGACATAGCCCTCTAGAATTTTTAGTGATGAGCAATAAAAAGTGACTTCATTTATTAAAAGGTAGATTCCAAGTGGTGCGGGAAATTATTTAGTGATTTAAAAATGGCAGTGCAGAATTTCCTGTTATTCATGTATTATTTCCTCTCTCCTTCAAATGTAATATTAGTTAAATGATAGCTTGTTTTTTTCATTATGTTCAGGAAATATGAGTCAACATTTCTGCAATGTTTCTTGTAAATGGAAGTAACTATACTTCTAGAAATTATGATGTTCAATATTAATCCCTGTAGATAACATTTCACTTGGAAAAGTAAACACAAATGTAAATGGAAAGTACTTCCAGCTGATTAGACAAAATGTGAAATCAAAAGTTCTTCCAAATACAGTGCTATGATTGCTTCAACAGAACATTGAGAATAATGAAAAATATTTTTCTGTGAAAATAACCAAGGGCTCATATTGATGTTAAGTACAACACAATCCCTAGAATATTATTCAATTTTTTTTTGTTGTTGTTGAGATAAGATATGCTGACAAAATCATGCCTTTGAAATAGTATTTAGACATCTAAAGATGAAAAAAAATCTAATTTTGGCTAGTAAACCTCACTGTTTCTAATATGTTCTTTACTTCTGCTTTGACATTGATAATCTCAGAATAGGTCCAGTGGAAGCAAATTGCTCACGGCTCCATTCAGCTGAGTCTGGTCTGAATATCTGCAAGCCAATCCTGAGCTTATCCAACAATACAGAATACACAGCCTGTGCAACCTGTTCCAGGGCTTGATCATGCCCAAAGCCTTATGGTGTTTGAGGTATCTTCAAAACATTTTGAAAATATTCTATTAAGAGCTATTTCAGATTACTTGAGCAGCATTTATTACACACATAATAACTATGAACAATATCCAGTGTTATAGAGGATTTTTCAGAGATCAGAGTAGAAATGTTTTTCATTGCAACTCTTAGGATACCATGGAATGGTGGTATCCTAAGAGTCAGCTGGTAAAGAAACAACTGTGTTATAAAAATCCTTAATGATAAAATTTGTTTTTGAAAAGAATAGACTGAGCTAAGGGTATTTTAATTCCGAGTCATCATGAACCTCATACATCTTAATACAAAATGGCTTTGGTGTGAATTTTCAATGTGTTTATGCTGCCTTCCCAGGATTGATTAAAATCACTCCCATAAGCATATCTCTGTAAAATGATCAGTGACCAGGACCCTATTAGGCATTATAAAATGGAAAACCTTTCTCTGCATAACCCATATATGGTTTTGTGAAGCAAAACTGAGACCTTTCATAAAGGGTCAAGAACTTGGAAAGAGGAAGAAAAGAACAGGGTTGGAACTACTGAATTAAATTAAACTTTAAAGTTTTCTGGAAAGATAAAAATTATCTTCCAATCATTAGGGATGCTGTATACCTACAAATCAAGGCAAGATCTGGAGATAAAAAGTTTCCTTTATATTCTCCTCAGTATCTTTTTCCACAAAAAAAGCATATAAATGCTACTCAGATAAACAGTGTTGCTTAATCTAGAGCAAGTTCCTGAGGGGAAGAAGGCAAACATAAAGTTTATCTTTTTGAGAGTCAGGGAAGAGATTGGAAATTACAGAAGAGTTATCTTTACTTCAGTTTATGCAATAATAGCAATATGAAAGGATACCTTTTTGTAAACACACCAAAAATCGAATGAGAATGAGTACCAACTAATATAAATTTGTCAAGAACATATCATAGACTCTGAATTTCCTTCTCTCTTGACAGGAAGTTCTGAATATGCAGAATAGTGTATATTGTATATCTTGATCTCACCACTCTCTTTTGTTTTGTGTGACATTTTTATAAAATTACAATCTTCATGAAATCGCTGTGAGGCAGATACACGGTTAAGAAACCATGTTAAGTAGTCAAAAATGGTTCTTTGTTTTCTAGCATAACGTATTGAGTGGTGTTCTGCAGAGATCAGTCTTGTGCCCGGTTCTTATCAATGTTCTCATTAGTGACTTGAGTCATTGAGTAGGTAGTCAATGATTAAATAGTGTAGTGTGTTTATTAAATTTCCAATGACATCAAGCTGTGAGGGTCTGTAAACATATATGAGGACAGACTTAAAAAGACCTTGACAAATTAGGAAAATCATTTAAATAAATTGGATGCAATTCAGTAACAAGAAATGCAGAACACTGAGTTTAAATGATAAAAAAATTTCAAGTCATAATACATGAAACAGTGATTTCGCAGATAAGAATCTGAGGCAGACTGAGTTGACATTTTCCTTAACATTAGATATCCAAAAGGTTCCAGACATCTATGTCTGATATATTAATTGTATTATGCCTTTACACATTGGGAAGAAATACCTTTTCATGGAACCTTACTTGTTCTAAAAATCTGCTTAAGATTCCTTAGGAATGTATATAGTCATCTCCAACGATTATCAAAGAAGCCTAGAACAGAAGCTCAGATGTAAATGTCCATGCCATAGAAAGACAAAAACACATTAAGTGTTAGAGACAGATAATTTTCTCTTAAACCAAATGAGAAAAAATTCTCTTTGATGCAATTATGAAGGATTCAAAGTCAGTTAAAGAACAGGAAGTCCTATATGTAGATTTACCAGACATAATGAGGGAGAACCACTGGTTCTTACAATTCATGAGCCAGCTCCTCTTTGCCTACTCCCCACCAAAATCATAACACCAAAATCTCACTATTCAAGAAAAAAGCATTTGAAAACCGGATGTGCAAAACATTATGAGTCAACACAACAAGTCAAACAATGCAATGTTGGTGCCACACAACAACAATCTGAAGTCTGACCCAATACACCAAAGCACTTCATACTTCTCCATGTAGATCTTATGGCTGGCTCCTAGAAATCACTGAGATTACTCAGGTCCTTTGAGTCATGCAAGTGTCCATCCTGGCTACTGGCTTTGATGAAATTTCTTGAAAGGCCCATCCAAATACTGTCAATAAGCAGCAAGAGCCCAGCTGATTGAACAGCTGCAGCCCAGATTTTATTCAAAATGTACTCAGTTCTTGTTCTGATCCACAAAATTATTTCAATTACCCTCCCCCAAGACCTAATGGATTATCATAATGAACAAGAGCTAGTGATAGCTGTGTGCTAAAGACATTGGGCATATTGTTCACAAATACTAAGCAGGTGTTCAAAAATCTGCTGAAAGATATGGACGACCTTCCCAGCTAGTGTTAGGATTTTGGGGTCACTTACATTACCTTATGGATCACAGATTTTTAAACTGACAAAGCTAAAAGTAGAAAACCTGGGAATAGCTGATAAAGCACTGAGAGTCTCTAGCTACCCATTACATGCAACCAGGCTGATTTCAGTTGACTGAAAATGATTGTCTTTTTCCACTGAAGAGCTTTGTAGGAAGAATGTGACAGCCACTTCCCGCTCCCAACAGGCATCTTTTTTTTTAACACAATGTCAAAGGAAATTTTTGGAACTTAGAGAAATTTTTACATGGAGTCCCAGGATTCACAGTATTGTGTAGCACCCAGAAGTCCCAGTGACAGTTTGTTTCTCACAAAAGCTTCAGTCTCCATTCTTTCCTCCAGAATAAAATTGGGAACATGTTACAGCTACAACTGAAATACCCACATCTTCCATGTTTCTTTCCACAATATCAGAGGAGTTAGGCAGATAGAGTCTGTCAACAGGAGATCGCATATACTATTTAGTCCGAGCAATAAATTATTTTAAAAAAGAAAATGCAGACAATCAAAATGAACAGTAAAAACAGCAAAAATCACTGGATTTCTTTCTTTAATCTGTTAGTATTTAGCTTGTGAGGATTTGAGCTTGCACTAAGCAGTCATATGGACCACATAAGTCAAGTCTGATACCTGCTGTCACTGTCTGCGTCAATCAAGTGACAGTGTTATTTCCATCAAATTTATTAGAGTTGTGTGTCCCTGGACACTGGCTCTGAGAGCTGAACAGCCAGCAGCCTAAACCAGGAGAAGTTCAGTGACATTTGGATGAGAATGATTCAGTGCCTGTTTCTTATTGAGGAAGGGGATAGGAACAAATAGGTTTATGCATGAAAGGAGGTCTGTGCTCAAGGTCTGTAAACAATGAGAGTCACTATTTCATAAGTGTTCTGTGACACTTTTGTTATGAAGTAGAGAGCACAAGGTTGTCCATAAATCAATAGACATAGATGAGGATGAATATACATCTCAGAGATGTGTTGTGACCCGCAATAAGCAGAAAGACAAGCTCCTTGTGCCCTGTCACAGCCAAAGCAGATCCTGGCCTACTACTTCAAGACTGTTTTCTTCCTTTTGTCATCCCTTCTTCCTCATGTCCTAACACCTCCTGGGACCTGCTTCCTGTCACCTTGGATGTCTTTTCTGCACTCTCCAGTTGCAGTTCTCATGCCTGTTGTGACCTCTCATCCCACAGCTAAGTACTGCTATTGCCCTTCTGCTCAGACTTTTCTTGATGGACTTGCTTTCCTCTCTAGAGTGAATTTTCACTGGCTAACTCTCACTTTTCCCTGGTTTCTTGGAAATAGTTTGTTAAAACTTTAGAGCATGATAAAGTGGTGGAAGCATGGATTTTGCTGACCTCTGTAAGGATTGCTGCAAGAGTTTTGGCAAATGATCTCTGTAAATTATAAAAACCCTTTGAAAATATGTACATAAATTGCCAGAGGAATACATCTTGACAGATGACTTCTCAACTCAAAGAAAATTTTTCGTTTTGATAGCATCAAGCTGTTCTAGTCTGACTTTTTATGCCCACAAGCCCAAATAAAAATCAGAATTGTTTTCCAGAATAAGGGAACTTACTTTACATAAGGAATTCAATGCCAAAAAGTGGATTGGCATGAACACCTGGGCAGCTAAGCTGGTGATCAAATTTGAGGTCACAAAAACTAAAGAAAATACAACACTAGCAAAAGAGCATGTGAAATTCCTGTAGATGTGAATAAATCTTCACTGTGGCTGCCCCAAAAAGGTAATTTTCTACATTGTTATCTGAGGAAAGCTGTCTAGACCATGGAAATTTTTATGCTTATGGAAGAATCTCAGAATGGGATTTAAGCAAGCTTTTAATCTGCCCAGGTTATATCCTGACAGGCTGAAAGGATATAAAATCAGCAATAGTCTGCTTTGCTATGCACTTTCCTCTTTGGAAGTATTTGCATTTTTGTATGAAGAAGCATCTCTTAAGTTCTTTTGTAGCTGTTCTTTGCACTGAAAAACATATTTAAAAACTTCTTTTGTATCTGACTGTTATCTAATGACATCCATCCTGAGAAGTCTAACTGCCCAATTTCTGTGTGCAACCCTTATTTTCTTATTGTCCTAGGTGACTTTATGATGCTTGCATCCCCAATAGAGAGGTTCCCTTGCTTACTATTATTCATTTTTCCATATTTGTGAGTACTTTGCTTGTTAAATAAACATTTTTTTCCACTTGTCTTGAAGGAGGTTTATGTCTCCTGAACCAGTGGAGGGAGGGGCTGCTTGAATTTGCTTTCTAGAGGGACCCCTTTTGGAGGTTTCCTCCCAAATTTGCCCTAAACCAGGACACTCATGCATCTCCAGACTTATTCCTCCATCTGTCTGTGGAACGTTATTTCATGCAACTTTAGATCTCAGTATTATAAGTAAAATGTACTCTGATTCCTCAGTGAGGATCCACTCCTGCACCACAGCCATATATTCCAGCATAACATTCTCTACTGTTTTGCACAGATGCAGCATAAATATGCCCTCAGAAGAGAACCATTACAGCTCAGGCCCTTGATCTCAGATCCTCATTATGCAGTCCACCCTCTAATTCACTTGAGGACTTCCTTGATGTTAATTTGCATAATACTTCATTTTGTTAGCTGAATACACAGTGTATTTCCTATCATGAAACAGAGATAAATACATGAAGCAACGTTTTCTGTGGAAAGAACCTTATTTAAATAAGAATATGAACTTGCAAACTAAAGGCTAAGTTAAAATTAGGTCTGTTTCTCTGTGGGAGCAAGTATTTTGCTGATTAGGGTACACAAAAATCTCACTTTTGTTGGAATTTGGATAAGTAATAAATAAGATGACAAAATTTTAAGTGAACACTTAAACACAAACACCAGACTTTGGAAAATCATCCTCAACATCAATATATTTTTTGTCAAGGATCTTGAAATATTGCTCTTTGATAAAGGAACAAATATTTACTCCAGAGTTAGGAGCCTTAACAGATGGTGTTTAATTGATGGAATAAAACCGCCCTGCTTCTTATAGACCTGAAAGGTTTCTCCCATGACATAGTCCTTAATAAAATATGACAAAATCTTCACAGCCTGCCTCCCAAGTCAAAAGCTGTAGATAAGATATGGACCTCTTACCTTTGTTAATCTAATTATTAAACTATTACATTAAGAAATAGCCTAATTTTTTTGTCACCAGAGCTTTCAGAATGATCCTAAATGTATAACACTGTTAGACTGCATGACCACACTGTATTTACAGTGTTCACATTGCCAGTATGATGGTTGATAGATTTTCTTATACTTTCAGTCTTATGAAAATATGAAAACACATATTTTGCTCACATTGAAAAAAAAAAATACCAAGATATATTTGCATGTTTTGCAAGGGATATAATGAAAGCTAATGTTTTATTATATATTTTATTTGGCCCAACAAGCTTTGTTTATTGAAAACATGCTACAATTTTTTCTTAAAATGGGTGGCCTTCCTTCAGACTTGTGGCTGTTGGCAACTGAATGGCAATAATTTTACACTGATATTACTTAAAATCGGCTGCTATTGTAAGCGATAGTTCAGCATACAAAGTGCTTATTTGAAGTTCTGATTTCTCAGTACATTAATTTACATAGCAATGTGTGGTGCATTCTGGTATGCACTGACAAACTTGCCCACCTTGCTGAGTTGGAACTGAGGAGATGCCACCCTCCATCCCCGAGCTGCTCTCTCCTTCATGATATACATTTAAAGAAATGTCTCTATCTGAGTTCAGTTGTAACATGGACACATTTTTCAATATAAAGATGTAGTCATTTGGACATGCACTAGCTACTTTACCGAAAAAATCCATCTTATAAACATTGAATAGCCATATTTCCATGTCAGGTTTTCTTTGCTTACATTGGATTAAGAAACGAAGAGGTCTGAGATATATCAACACTTTGCATTGGATTAAATGTTGTTACAGGAAATAATAAACTCAGTTTTCTCTCAACTTGTCATTTTCTCTTTTGTCTTTTTCCTATTTTTTTTTTCCTACCTCATTCGCTTAGCAGCCCTTGTACACTTGTCTCCTTCCGCTGTGAATTACGTCAGACAGCACGTTGGTGCTCACTGGGATGCTGGACAGAGGTCTCTGAGGGAATGCTGCTTCTGCCTCCAACTGAGAGGAGCAAAAGAAGCTCTGCATCACAACGCTGCTGTACCCCAAGACAGAGAAAAAACAGCATGCATTTTCTAAGAGCCATGAACAGATGATGTGAATGATTTTGCAGACCTCTCTCCTTTTAGCTTGTGGGTCAGATATGAAGTGGCTTTTTCTTTGTTTTATTCTGCACATAGCACAGTGGCTCTGTAGACAGCAAGCACTTTCTTCGGAAAGATTTTAAGCAGTGAAGCCAGAAGCTTGTCATCTATCTTTAATACTACAAGGATATGACATTAATCAATTTCCAGTAAATCTCTGTTTCATGTCTGAGCATGCAGGTTTTATTCTTCCTGGTAGTTGCTGTAATTGCCCTGCTAAATGCAGCAAATCTGTACCTCTGGGAGCAGTAACTCTCCAACACTCTTTCCATAGCTCTGAAATCAGTTAGTGGTTGAACATACTAGCTTCAGATGGCCAGATACTCATTTTCTCATCGTTTTTAGCCTGCCTTCTTAAGGAAATCAGGTCTATGTATAAACATTGTTTCACTGATATTCAGCCCCCTCTTTCCCTAGTAACTTCTAAATACATTTTTGGGCATATTCAGCTGTACTTGACAATGCCTAGATAACTCAAAGCTATTTAATTCCTTTGACTTTTGTGAAAGTAGATGGCTGTAACTCAGTTTTATCCCTTCAGTCTGACTTCCGAGTTGCAAAGAAAGAGAGGTTCTAAAGCCAGACAGTAACTCATACAAGACAGCCAGTCAACCTCCACCACAGCAAATTTTGCTGTATGGACAGATCACTTATGGACAGAAAATTCGGGAGGCTGTGGGTGGCTTGAGAGAGCCATGGCTAGAAGGGGAAAAGTTTCAGTGAAGACTGCAACTGAAAAATTTTTGGACACATAGAAAATTTAATGTGCTTGTGAAAAAAACAAGGCTAGAGCTTGAACAGGTAGAGAAATTCCAGGAACACTGTAGAGACTTAGGGCTAATACACTTACTCTAGTGGAAGACATGCAACACATCAGTATATTGGAGGAAGAAAACAAGGACCAGAGGAGGCACCTACATCCCTAGGTTAAATTGCTTTATTGGTCCTGCAGCTCACAAAAATGTGAATACCTGCTTTTATTTACTGCAGTGTAAAAGATTTGAAACAACTCCAAGAAACTACTTTTCAAAATCCAGTACAAGTGATTTTTATCTTCAGTTATGGAAATTTGTGTCACTTTTTATAGATCAGGATGTTTCCTAAGCTGAAAAATCAAATGCATTTTCTTTTGCTCTTGTACCATCCTGGAAGTGAAAGTTTTCTGTGATCTGTCAGAAAAAATAACAAATTTAGCTCCTAGAGCTATCTGAGCATATCACTCCTAAATTAATCTGCACTCATGCTGCTTTCCTTCACTTCTGTTGGCATATTTACCTTTAGACTGAAAATAAAACATTCATTGAGTTCTGATCAGTGAAATGATCATTCTTACACACCAATTTTAAAAATTCTCTGGTCATTTGAAAACACAAGTGACATATAAAATCAAAATGTCAAGATGTTCTTTTCCTCTTACTACTTGTTGTGTTCCTTTTACTTCTCTAGTTTCTGCAGTTTTATTTAAGAGAGAGAGGGGTTTACTTAATTTTGCATTACTGTCATAATTGATTGAGGACTATGGAGAGTTAATCAAACATTCAAAATGGTAACTTACAAGCCTTTACAGACGGCTGCATTTAATCACTGAAATTCCTCTTTTAAACTGCATAGTTATGAAATTTTGGTTTTGACTTACAATTGAAATAATAACCATTAGTTTGGGGTTTTCTCTAGTAACAAACGGCACACAGTAAAGACTTCATTCTTTTTAAAATGAAATATTACCTGTTAGTTGGAGTTCTTGATCCTGATTTATTTATTAAGCTTGGTGATCTTTAGAAAGAAAATACACTAAATGAATATTTAAAGATTTTGTTTACTATATATATATATCAATATTTATGCAAAAACATAATTTATTTTCCTTAATTCAAACTCTTTCCTAATTTCAACACAGGATTTTTCAAATCATTTTCATTCTTCTAGAGGTATATCTTTTGATAGACTACATTAAGAAGAATCAGCACAATTTTTTTAACTAATATCTATTTTAATTTTCACTTCAAACCTCGCTAAATCCAGGGACAATGTTAGTCTATCCTTTGTCCTTTTGTAAGTGGAACAACATAAATGTATTAGTTTAGGATATTGTCACACATGCTGCAAAGTTCATGACTTCTAAGGAGAGATAAAAAGCAATCACTTTTCGCAAGCCTTATTTCCAAGTTGTTCCAAGTTGTGTCCCATTTTCCTGCTTGCAGCCAATGGCTGCAATTTTATGACACAGTGTTATTCATGTTACCTGTATAAGAAAGCTTTCTGTACTGTGAGCAATCAATTCTAATTCAGCAGTAGAAAGTAGAAGAGTGGGAAATCCAAACTCCACCCTGCTCTTCTTCCAGGGCTGTGCAAAGAGACAGCGCATCATTGAAGAGCCATCATTCCTGAAGTCCAAAAAGAAAAAAGGAATTTAGAAACCCCATACTGTTTATTTTTTAGGTTCAGTCTTAAGGAAGGTGGGTCTTGTGTAAGTTGGTGCTACCTTCTTGAATTTGCTTTCTAGCTGTTCCCTTTGTCCATGTCAATGTTTGAGGCCTAGCTGCTCTCTGTGGGCAGGTGAGCCAGAGGCTGGGCAAGCAGTGATCTCACCCATGGGCACTATCCTGAAGACACCAAACACAAGGAGAAAAGTTGGGAAAAGAGCCCCTCTGACAGCCCCAAGGAGGTGACCAACAAGGAGGTGAAATGGAGTCTATGCCAACCAGGGTCTCCAGCTCTGGGAATGGTGCCAGAGAAAGGGCAGGAGACAAGGGCAGATCACACTTGTCCGAGAGGTACCTCCATGAGACCCCTCACCTGGGGTGTGAGGGCAAGGCCCATCCAGCAGACAGGGCCAGAGGCAGGGTTGGAGACCCAACAGCTTTCAGCTACTCTCAAATCTTGCAATTTGCTGATGAGTTTGTCTCATCAGCAAGGCCATACATTAAAACACCCATGCACCCATTGGTGGGTGTTTGCCCCCTAAGGGACACTCTCAGTAACCAGCTGTCAGCTGGTTTTGTGCTGCTGATCACCACCCTGGAGACCAATTAACTTTCCACCCACTTCGTAGTCCACGTCTTCGGCCCATATCTCACCTATCTGAATATTGGAAGACAGTGGGCGAGGCCTGGATAAAGTCACAGTGAACAGCTTTCCATGCCACCTCCACCAACACAACCCTGTCAGTACAGAGGGCAACCTTTTTATGACAGAAACTGCCACAAGATTGCAAAACAGCTTAATTATTTATTTGGTCTGACCAGCATTTCACTAGGACTTGGATCAGGGCTTTGGGTAAGCAAACACTTGTCTTTTGTTACCTCTACTGTAAACTTATTTTTCTTGTAACATAGTGGTGTTTTTCCTTCACACCTGTCATCTGCCTTACCAAAAATCTGTGTATTATACACTTAATATGCTGCACAAACAATATCAAGGTTGCCTTCTCCAGGTTTTTCAGGTCATCAGCTTTCAGTTATTGTCAGTAATTTGCTGAGGTTATTGTCTTGAAAATTCTCTCCAAGACCCAGTTATGACATTCACTGGCTTTGTTGTCTAAAATGCAGAAAAACAATGTTATGATTGCATTTTCATATATAGTTCACTACCTCTACAAATTTTATTTTATTTATAGTTTCTTTCCCTGGTTGATTAACCTTGAGATATGATATGATTTCTACTTCCTCTTTTCATGACTGGAAATAATATCAGGGGGAAAAAAAAGCTGAAGAAGGAGCACTTTACTTGCATGGGTTCTCACATGAAAATGTCAGAGCATGGTTTTGTGCAGGAAACCTTCTGCCTGAGCTTCTGCAAATCAAGTGATAAAACTGATATTCATAAAACAGTCATGCTACAAATGATGTACTCATGACAGAGTTCCAGGTTTGCACATTTCTAATTCAAACAACCAAGTTATAATACTGCAAGCTTATTAAGTGGTTCAAACAAGTTGACTACCCATTTTCTGCAACCATTTAAATTTTTCCTATGCTTGTGTCTCAAATGAACCAGTTTCAGTTGATTTCCTTTTGCCTTCCCTTGCCTTCCCATCCCTTCCTGTCTCTGCATGGTTGATTTTGTCTATCTGCTAGTGGATCCTTGTGACGTGTGTGAGACAGGCAATCCTGTGACATGTTCTAATGAAGTCTAAAGGGTGGAACAGCCATGAGAGCTACCTACTGCGATCACCCAAAGAACTAACATGAATTTTTGAATCAGAGAAAACCTCTTTTGTCAATTATATTTTGATGTCCCTGCAGCCATATGAAACACAGGGAATCTCAAAATACTCAAAACTGCAGAAATGGAGTGAAGAAAGCAATTTTGAGAATTTAATTGCCTAGATGATGATAAAGGAGTTTGCATTTTGAAAGACAGAAATACTTTCAATATTTTTATCGTGTTGCCTTTTTTTTTTTCTGATTCTTCTCATGTGAGTAAAGGTTAACTTTTTGTTTCAAATAAATAGCTAAATTAAAGCCAAACATTTTGACCCAAGGTCATGAAGGCCATCTAGTCAGATGTCTTTTCAGCCTACCTTCAGTTTCAAGTATTTTGGTCTGGAGGCCAAAATATGAGTCTAGTTAAGAAATTTTGCTTGGCAATTGTTTCTTTCATAGTGAGATTGGAAAATAAATTAAATTTATTACCTTTGCTATTTTCTCATTTAGTTCAGAAGTGCCTCAATTACTATTCTAAGCTCATCTTCAATCACTTTTCAAACACTAACTGAACAATTAATATTGATCTTTTTTGGTGATCATTTAGAGATTCTATGTACTACTAAAATCCAAATCTGATTTTAATAGTACTTCCATGAAGCTGACAAAGAGTTAACATGAAATAAGATTTAATTAGTGTTATTTGGTCTTTAATAGTCAGTAAAATGTAAGTCTGAATCTAAGATTGTTCCAGCTTTCTTTCCATAATATACATTTGTATTCATATAATAAACCTTGTTTAAATATCAGGTTCTAGCCACAGTTTTAAAGAGTACTGAGCTAAAAACTTACAAGAAAGTAAATTATAAGCTTAGGGAGCTGGGGATTTTGGTGCCATTTTAGCAGTCCCAGAGACTGAAAGTAGGTGGATTGAGTATGATTTCAACTTTCTCTGGTTATGCAGGAAGGATTTGCTGCAATATTTAATACTGCAGATATTTTTCCTTTCCCTTTAGTAACCCTATGTGCTTTAAAGAGTTTCTAAATTCACCTTCAGCTAATGAGAATTCATTCATTGTGTTACATCTTATTAAAACTTACACTCGACTCCCTGCTGTATCTAGTTCTAGGAGTTAATCAAAAAACTAAGGGTAAATCGTAACATTTTTGGTTAATTTTTAAATGAAAAAAGAAAACTCACCCAAACAACAAAAAAGGTACTTTAAAATATCCAAAACATCCAAAATAAGCTATTTTTATTCAAAAAGCATTTTCACAAAGTGACATTTTACACCCAGAAGGAAATTTGCCAACTTAAATAGCTCCAACTCAGGATTCAATGAGGAGACTGCATTCACTGTTAATAGCCTGAGCCCAATTTTTTTAAATCAGTATATGGTATTTGATTGTATAGGGTAATATGTTTGCATTAAAGTGATATTTACATACTTATGCTATTTTCATGAATTTTTTATCGTGTATTTACTGGTTTTGTATAAAATCATATAGTTAACTAATTAATAATCCTTGCCAGTGTTATTGTGACTCATAACAACAGTGTGAATCAGCAGCTCTGACTGTTTCTCTAAAGGGCATCCACCCAATCCTAAGGCCTACACCCTTGGTTGTACAAATAAGTAGAGCTACAGTTGGATTAACCTTCGACTATTTCCCACAAATTGTTTTTTTCCCCTCATCTTTCCTTTCTTTGCAGCTAGGAGAAACCCATATCAAAATGTCACCTATGGAAAACTGTCACTATGAAACCACGAGCTGCTTTCCCAAATAGTTCTTACATTTGATTATTTGACAACTGTCGTGGTAAGTAAAACTTAGGTCCCTTTTAATCAACATTTTTTAACAGAGGGATATTCTAGATATTTCAGAAGAATAATCAGCCCCCATATATAAAGTTTCATCATGTTATTTATTATTAGTGAGATATTGTTTTGAGCCCCAAAGCATGTTTTAATATTTCTTGCAGAATATATTTTTAGCAATAACATTTATAACTCTGGGATTTTTGCTCTCTGTGTAAATGTGCAATTTCTTTTTACCTCTCACTATTATTTTTTTTCCTTCAGTGCTTCCTTGGGCAACAAGTCATGCAGACCAATTACGGGTGTCTTGAGAGTGTATTCACTTTAATTGGTTTTGAATATGCTACCTGTTAATTTCATGGTGTAATTCTCTGGGGGTGTTTTTTGTTACAGTTCAGGAGGAACAGTAATTCCCAAGAGAAACTGTTTATAGCATAGGGTATCCTATAGTTTTACACAAGTATTTTAAGCTAATTAATATAGTCCTCAAGTACTACTTAAATTAAATTTGTTTGAACCCTTCCCTCTCCTTTTCAGTTTATTGAACCAACACAGAGACAAAAGTTACAAAATAACTGGTAGGTTATTTTGTACAGACCTGTTTCTGCAAGATTTTCTCATGCTAGAAAAATAAAAATCAGAGACTCTTTTAATAAGAAAATCCTAAATCAATGGATCTCTGGTTAAACACTAGGCTTGATCCAGACCATTATAAGAGTAAAAAAAGTATTTTTATTTCACTAAGTTTCAAATGAACTGAAATGGGTGCCTTGTCAAAGTTGCCCATCACTAATTTGCAGCAGCTTGATTGTAGACAACCCCTGTTACTACTCACTTTTTCTTGACTTTGTTTTCACAACCAAAGATAGAGTCCTACATGCCCTTGTCAAATAGAGCATTTAGAGTTTAGATCATTTTATGAACTAAAGACCCTTTTGTTCACTGTTCTGGCTGACTGATGAGTTGTTTATCCTATTTTTTATGACGACATTTAAAAATACACCTGTAGTACAATCCATGTCCCTAAAGGAGCATTTTAAGAAGTTTGTGGGTAGAAAGTACCATATGTGCAAACCACTGCAGTGAGTTAAGAAGATTCTTATTGAAGATTCAGTTGGGGCTTTTGAACTGAAAAAATATTTGTGGGGTTTGTTCTGAAACTTACTAAATTGCTTTCATTATATTTCTGCAGCTAAAACAGATGTCTTTTGATATTGTGCTATTCATCTTTTATTAATTATCTACTTAGACATATGAACAGACCATTTGAAAACTATAAGCAACAGCAAGCTGAACCCTTCTGTATTGGATATACTCAAAATTTTCCTCTTAACTAAAATGCCCCTCATTAAAGGAAAATATTTAGGTATTGAGACAATATCCGCTGTATTCATAAGCCTATAGTTGAACTTAATAACTAACCCATTTTTCTAATGGAAATCTATGTGTGTGTTGCTTGCATATATTGATGTTGCCAACTTGTCTTTCATAGAGAAATTAATTGACTGTTCTAACAAGCAGCAAAATGTCAATCATATATATAATATTCTATACATATAGCAAAATAGATCTCAACCTGGGTTTTTTTTTTTACCTTAGGTGGGCTCTTAAACATTGGATTAGATATGCTACATCAATAAATCATCTCTACAACATGCAGACTTGGTAAAATATTTTGGGAGCTTTGCAATGCAATTTAACAGGCCCAATAAGCATTTGAATACATAGTGCTTTTACGTCATTGGAACTGCTGAAGATCATCAATTATACTTCTAAAATGCCCATGTACTTACTGGGGGAAAAGAAGGGATGGAAAGAGAAAAAACCATCTCTACTATGGCTCCAGCCCAGGAAAATAAAATCATACTGCTGAAAATTGTCTCCAGAGAACAAAATTGAGAAAAAAACCCACCACTCTTCAAAAGAGGAGTAGCGTCCCTCTATACTGGGTTTGGCTATTAAACTGGGGTTAAATAGCTGTTTTGGCTGTTGCTGAGCAGCGGTTGTACAGTTGACCCCAGCTGACCCAAGGAATATCCATATTATATGACACTGTGCTCAGTACAGAAACTGCAGGAAGGAGGCAGAAGGGAAGGCGGAATTTCAGAGTTATGCCACCTGCCTTCCCAAGCCACCAATACCTATGGGGCCCTGCTTTCCTGGGTGTGGCTGAACACCAGCCTTCCAATGGGAAACAGGGAATAAACTCCTTGTTTTCCTTTTCTTTAGCTTTACCTACTAAACTGCCTTTATCTCAACTCAAGAGATTTCCTCACTTTTACCCTTCCAGTTCTCTCCCAGGTCTCACTGTGAAGCTGGGTGGGACTGAATTGGCTCAACGCAGCGCTCTGGGGAGCAGCACCTTAGACATGCTGTAATATACATTCAGTATAGAAAACATTCTGTCTATAATTGCTTTTTAGTTTGTCATTTCTGATTCTTTAACTACAGGTCCCTGCTCCCCCGAAAAAACTTTTTTTGTCTGAAATCCCTTCTTCAGAGATAATCCTTCAAATATATTTTGATATGGAACAAGAGGTGTAAAGCTGGTGAAATAGGTGATACCTTTAAAGGTGATACCCTTAAGTAATGTGGGTCTGCACAACCAAGCAATATGTGTATGAGAGAAAATTGGCGGTGCATAATATTTTTGCAAATAAGAGAAATTTAAGATGGTGGGTTGATTCGCATTTTTAAACATAGAAAATTATTTTTAGTTCAATAGACCCCTTTTATTTCTTCCTGCTTGCTCAGGAAGCCATTGTCCAACACCACCGATTATCATAACAAAACATCAGAGTCAATTATGAGCCTTAACAAAAAACTAGGAGACAAAACCCACTAAATTCACATTTTTGTGGCCTCTAGGTCTCAGAGTACTTTTACAGTGGTTTTTTTTTTTTCAAACACCTCAACTTGTACTAAAAAAAACCCAACCAACCAAACACAGAACTTTCAAAAGTTGGGTTTCCAAGGAAGAAAAAAACAAGTATTTCAAGAAATAAATAAAAAAATAAATAATTATGTAAGAGAATAAATAAGTATGCCCATGCAGAGTTAGATCAGAGGCCCACCTTTCTCTGACACAGGATATTAAAACTTTGTAAATTTTAAGACCAGGGTCACATGCAGTGATCATTCTTCAGACTGTCTCCTTTTCTTCAGAGACTTGCATTTCAGGTGATGTTTTTGCATTTTATAGTCTTGATAGATTTATTCCATGAATTGGGACAGTTGCATATTTAACCCATGTAAGATTTTAGCCTCAAAGCATCCCATGGGAAAGACTTTGACAGGTCGCTTGCACAGTGTGTAAAAAGTTCTCTCTTACTGACTGTTTGGAATTGTCGTTCCCAAGGTTGTCTGGCAAATTCATGATAATTGGAAATGTAACGCTTGCGCAGAAGCTGAGGGCAACTGCAAACAATACTGGTGAATAACATGAAGTGGTGCTGTAATTTCCTGCAGCAGGTGATACCAGATTAGATTATTAAATGGGAGAGTTGCTCAGATCTTGAAAATATGAAGAGGGAGGAGAAGAGCCCCTGTGTCACTTTGTGTGGGAGCCTTCTCCAATGGCTGAAGTTGCTGCAGAAAATCTTCTCGCTTACCAGAAAGATCAGATGAGCTTGTGATGAGGGGGCTGCAGAGGGGACAGGGTGAGAAAACTGACAAGGAGAGAGAGCAAAAGCCTTTTGGATACCTCACATGTCACTGAAGCTATCACAAAGCAGCAGTAATGCACAGAGGTCTGTTGATAAATTGATACTTCTTGTTATAAAGACAAAATATAAAAATGATTCAATTGAAGTTCCTTATAACTTAGGGGGACAGGCCTGCAGAAGCGGAAGACTGAAGTGATTAAACATATTGACCAAAGGCACAGAGGAAACAAGATAGTAGGAGCTGGACATGGAATAAAGCTAAGGCATAAAGACAAACATAGAAAGAAAAAAGAAGAAAAAGAGAAGATACAATAAAGATGGAATCAGGTATATCCATTTATGATAGCATTGTAAATACTTCCTTCCACACATCCATCCAGTCGAGACCATAAATCTGAGGGTCTCTTCTATCCCTTAATTGATAAATCCATCTTTTTCAGTGTCACTTTTTCAGCAGTCTGTGTATGCAATAATAACCATGTAACCCTACCCTTGCAAAAGCAGATTATGTGAATTTGTTGTTTGATATACCAATAAAGATTTGGTAACCTTGAGGTGAAGTTCTTGATGTTTTTCACAACTGGACTACACAAAATTTCACAACATTTGGTTAATTAAGGTACTGCCTTACAATCAGATGTGTAACAACATGTTCAGGAGATGCTACTCCTTGCTTGAAAAAAACTCCAGGTTGCATATCTATCGGTCCTTGATGAACTACAAATGCATCTTTGGTATACTACCACATCAAACGATGTATTTTCTTAACTTCATGCCTACAGCATTCCTCTCAGTGCAGCTCCTCTTTCAAACTAGGAACCAAAGTACGCTCCTTATGAACCAGTTGAAGGTAACACCCTCCCTTGCCCTCAAAGTCTCTTATTTGGTCATGAAAAGGGGCCCCAGTCCCTTCCTTTTGTTGTGTATTCTGCTGCCATCCTGTGGCTATTTCTTCTCATTCGCATCAAGATTTAACATAAAATATTTGTGTTTGAGCTTCATGAAAATTATAGGTTCTACTCTCTGTCCTCAAATATCTACTAAACTTGTCTCTAAGAAATATACTCCTTAATTTCATATTTGTTGATGAAGGAGGCATCTGGCCGACACTTGCAGAATAAGCATTTCAGAGGTTTTCAGTTGGATTGAGAAAGCTATTAGGTGAAAATACACAGAATTTTCCACAATGAGGAGTAACAGTGAGTGCACATATCATTTTACAGTTCAGTAAAAAAAAACTTTTCTCACATGATATTTTCCAGTGAGATGACATAAAGGTAATTGTTCATAATGCACCTTGAGTTGTCTCATACAAATTCTACCTTTTTTTCCATATACTGAGTTTGACTTTGATGTACAATCATTGAAGGAGCCCNTTTTTTTTGTCTTGAATGATGCATTTAGCAACAGGAAAGAAATTTTTTTTCTTCGAGCTTTTTTTTCCTCTAGTTTTAGTTTTGAAGGTCTTGTATGAAAGTGAATATGGTTTGATGGTGAACATGGTGTGCCTCCAGGTTAACCATTGGACTTGATAATCTTAAACATATTTTCTAAACTTTTTGGTTGCATGACTGTAGGGTGTAATCAGGGTAGAAAACTCTTCCTGGCCTCTAAGATAGGTATGTTGCTTGTTACATCATCAGTCTTTCAGCATTACACAAAATTATTTTAGTAGCCTAATGGGTTTTGGTTTTATTTGGAATGTCCTTTCTGGGAAAAGAATAGGCTTCTAATATGACCAGTCTAAACTGGAAAGAAAAGAACATCATCAGTTGCAGTGGACAGGTTCTTCAGCTGTTGATGAAGTCTTCCTGATAATACTTCTCAACATACACACGTGAAGCACAAGCAGCCTTGTATTTAGGATGTGCAAACACTGTGCCATTGAGTCTGCTTTGTGCCATTGAGTCTGCTTTGTCTGTGATGCCTTTTAAACACACTGCTTTGTGTCTCCTTGATGGTCTCTGACCACTGCCTCCTCATCAGGTCGGACACATGCTCTGAAAATCTGTGTGGAGGATCAGTATGTGGCTTCTTTGTGGATAATGGACTTCAATATCTTAATTCTGTTTAAAGCAGTGGAGGGTATAGGGGAATTTTCTACCCTTCTGTAGAAGTCAGATTTTTGCCTTAGGCATCAAAATCAATTTTGTGTTACCAAACTCTTCCTGAAACATGATCATATCATGTAACATGTCAGTTTTAAAGAGAAAATGATAATGGTTTAAGCAAATATTAAGATACATAGGGCTGTTAGGAACAATGCTTCGTGCTAACTGAATTAATAGAAATTCCATCTTCTGCTTAACACACTTGGGTATGCTGTAGTGCCTAAGTTTTAATTTATCAATATGCGTAAATGCTGAAAATTCTGCTGTTCTTTCTGCCTAGAAGTGTTGCCATCTTGCTGATTTTGAGCACTGCAGCACCTACTCCATGCCTAACACATTTGGGAATTACAGATTGCCTGACACTCCCCAAGAGCATTGAATGCAGTACAGATCTAGAGGGGAAAGGATGCTTTTCATAATATGGTAAGCAAAACTTTATAATCCTTACACGTTTGCAGTTAGTAAATTAAGATGTAATTGCCTGTTGCTTTACTCCATCTGACATCTATGAAGTGGCAAGCAAAAGGAGTGTTTCAGGTTAAAGATGAGATGCCTATTTCTGCTGTTGTACTGCAACTGTTTCCCTCCCATTTGCTTATAACCATGCCATATCCCTTAGGGGCAGAAATTTTCCACATTTTATGTTAATTTAAGTAGCACATGGTTTTAAAAGTTTGATCT
Source organism: Cyanoderma ruficeps (assembly GCA_008694505.1). NCBI lineage: Eukaryota > Metazoa > Chordata > Aves > Passeriformes > Timaliidae > Cyanoderma > Cyanoderma ruficeps. Next base: position 42,818,267 of record VZDJ01007749.1, read on the forward strand.
CACACATTTATCTGTCTATATTTCTGTGCACACGCCTCATGAAGGAAGAGGATTGTCCGACCTCATCACTCAGAAACTGCAAGGCAACACCTGAACTAAATTTTGAGAAACTAGTATCTTTGTAGTATCAGCTTGGAATCTGAAGTTGAGCACAAGAGACAAAAGTTAAGCTGAGGGAATATTAAAAGTATATTCATATATAGCAGAATTTTTCTCATCACACTTGGGAAATGAGAGTATAGCGCTCACTGACACAGGAGAATTTTAGGGGGTTTTCTGCTCATCTTAAAGTATTGGCTGCCCTGGGAAACATTTTAACTTCTAAAAGCTTAGCTTTGGAGCAAAGAGTAAATAGAAGCAAGAAAAGGCCGAAATCCATGCTCCCAAAATTTGAATTGTAGGCTTCCAACAACATTTATATACACTTAGTAATACTTGTAAAACGTAGGGATTATCCCATCATTTTAACTCCATGATGTTGAACCCTCTCTGATGCAATGGTCTGGTTTTAGCAAAAAGGTTTGTATGGACAGCAAAAAATTTTAGAGTCTGGTGAAGAATTTTGTTTGGTTACCTGTTTATTTTGTTCCAGCACAGTCAAACTCCTGTGCTTTGTTCAGAACAAGTGTTTGCTGGACAAGCATGGTACAGAAAGACAGCATGTCTGACTCTGGCTATAAATCTGTGGACAACATTAAGAGGGGCAGGGAATGAAGCTGATGAATTTTCAAACATCTGTTTGGGAACAGATATCTTCAATCATTAATAGCTTTAATCCAGTTTTGTTTTGCTTGCATGTGCATAATATGCAGTGTTGAATCTCTTGATAGTTGGAATCCACCTGTCAAAGAGAATGAAATCTTACCATCTGAAGATCTCTCTAATTTCATTAATGTGGAAGGATGAGTAGCAATCAGCTTGCTTGACATGGTACTTTTTAAAAAGAAAACTAAAGGACCCTGTAATTTTGAGTTGTGTAAATTATTTAACTTTCTACTAGGAATTAAACTGAAGGAGAAATAAGAAGATGGAAATTTTACAGTCAGTAGCTCTTTATAATCACTATGTCTTGATAGGTCACACACAGATTCTGTAATAAGTTCAACTAATTTTCTAACAAGATACTGACACAGGCAACATAGTATTACGATGTTTTTCTGTCTTGATCATAACTCCTTGGTCAAATTTCTTCCTGGGGTGTTGCATACAACTGTAAGACCTTTCTTTCTACTGTTAATGTGAAGATGAAAGCTAATGTGAAGATGAAAATTTTCTCATTACTATAGCTGCAGTTAAACAGGAAAGAATTCAAAAATATTTTAAAACAAAATAAGAATGGAAGTTGACATATCACTGTATTTCATCACAGAAACAATAATTCTTATTACAGTAGTAAAGATATTAAAAAGCTGGACAGAAAAAAATATTTGTCTAAGTTTAAATCTGTATTTAAAGGGTTGTGTGCAGCGTGGGGAAGGAAGCATGCCTAATCTTCAGGAACTCATCTTTACCTCATAAATTGAGGCATTAAATTACAGAGTAGGAGACTGAGAGAATTTCTACAATGGAGAATAGTTTTGCAGAGGAGAATGAGAGTTTTATACAAATTGTATACTGTGGAGACAAGTCCAAATATTAGTTGAGCTAGACAACAACACTGCTTTACCACAGCCCATGATGTCTCCATTCATAGATAAGGAAAATGGAGCAGTGGGAGCCAGGCTGTCTCACTTTAGCAAGAGTTGTAAAATCTCAGAATTATGTCATATCAGTCCAAGTTTCTCTGTGTGCCCAAGGTCCCACCACTGTCATTGAATGACCGGTCTACAACTGGTGGAGCATGGAAAGCCATCCAGCTGCCCACAGGTGTACGGCTTAGTGCAGGCTGCATCACTCCACATATTCCTTTCAGTTCCATGGCCAGAGACAAAGTGCATTTGCCTAAATGCTGTCTACCACTTTATGCTCTCTCATAATGACACCTCTGCACTTTTAACAAATGACGAGCTGTGGCATCAGGCTTCTCAGTAATTCCGTAGCCTGCTGAGTACTGAGCTTAAATTGTTGAGTCCTCAGCACAAAACTATCCTTACCTGCTGTATTCAGTTTGGGTTTAAAGTATTCTTCTTCCACAAAAAAAAAAAAAAAGAAAGAAAGAAATCCAAAGATAAAAGATTTAGCTTCTTGAAGACAGCTGCATTGCATCAGAGGAGTAAACTTGGTCTTGTTTATGTCTTTGGTAGCTGATGTCTCAGATTCCCTGTGCTCTAGTTAGCAAACACTTGAAGATACAAATCTGACCTTGGGTTTTCCACTTGGACGAAAGTCTGTGAAATGAACAACAGATCTGAAGAGTCTGTGGCAACCTATACTGCTGAAGAGAAATAGNGAAAGAAAGAAAAGAAAATTTGGTTTTTCTTCTCCATATGTACCAAAAAAAGAGGTATTATGAAAACATTAGGACGAAATATCCATAGGTCTTGGAACTATGAATGTGAACTTACAAAAGGGTTTCATAAAATTATTAGACCTATTCCTGTCTGCACAGGCAAGAAAGCCAACCCTGTGTGTCTGAGGCAGCATATCATCTCTGCAAACACTTGTGAAACCCTCTTCTGTGTGGAGTGTGCTGGAAACCCACGAGAAAAACCTGTCCTCATTGCACTCTTTGCAGAGTTCTCAAAGTTCACATTGCGGATGATGAGCCACCACTTATGAATTAGCATATTATATAAATCATGCTTGATTATAAGGGTATATTCCCACTCCTTCACCAGCACAATGAAAATAGAACAGGAAAAAAGAACTGTATGACTGTTTTATTTACGTAAAGACATGTCATTAAAATTCTTTTGATTTTCCTGAAGGCAATTTTTTTACATTAGTAGGAATACAGATCTGGCCTAATTTCCTATCTGCAAATTAATGAGGATTGGAGATATTTAAATTACAGTCAGTGAACTCAGATATTTAGAAAAGGGAATATCTCTGGTGAAAGAGATGTGTGAGGAAAAATACTGCAATGAAGTTGGAAAAGAGAACTTTTTGTGGATCAGGTGTATGAAAATTTTTAATATAGAATGGTTTTTATTTGGAACAGCAGTTTAAAATACGTATTGCAATAGAAACATAAATGGATGCTTGTCAAAGCTGGGCAGAGTTGGATTTTTCTTGAAAGTAAGAACCTATTTTGCTTTTTCTCTTCCTTTGTCTTCATTGCTGTGTGTGCTTTTCAGTCAGAGTTACATATCCACCCTAATCTGAACTGTCACAAACATCAGATCGTATTCTTTAATTCCCCAGTAGGGAACTGGACCTGCTATGGCAGAGCTGCACAGAGGAAAGCGAGCTGGTTCCTGGAGGCAGTGTGCAGGTCACAGCAGGAGGTGGTGGGCAGTTGCAGAGCTTGTGTAACAGCTGGATCAAGTGCAGCCTCATGCAGATACAGGCCCCCTCCCTAATAACATCAATGTCTACAGATCCTCTGTGCTCCATGAGGAGACATGGAGCACACGTGCTGCACAAGCACACTTGTATATTGTGCTGATTGTATCCTTTTTTTCTTACAACACATTCTTGACCTTACTGGAATCACAGATTTTTTTTCATTTTTAAAAATTAAAATTATTTCATTTTCCCCCTCTTGTTCTTTACTGTTGTTTCTTGAAATATCTGGAGAGGCATGCCTGCTGAAACACTGTTAATTTAAAGCCTACGAATATTTGAAATTAGAAAGCTGTGACTTATATTACAAATTTTCAATTTGATAAGGAAAGCTTAAACCTTTCACAAAAAAAAGAGGCTGTAATATTGATTTTGATTATTTCTTCACTTGGCAATCATATTAATTTAATTGCTAAATATATTTACTGAATACGTACCTTTTCTTGACATTTTTGTCTCTAGTGTTTCAGAGCAGTACCTTGTTGACAGCCCACTTCACACAGTTCGGTGTTCCACCATTACACCCATCATGTAGAATGATTACTACATTCTCGAAAACTGGCTGCAAAGAAAGGATTGATCAAGGGAAACTTGAGGACTGGGTTGGAAAGCAGAGGAATGATGACAGAAGAAGTAAGTGGATAAAATAGCTTTTTTTTTTTGCACATGCAAAAAACAAACCTTTTTTGAAATTTTTCCAACTCTGAGTTTCTGCCTAAGGGCCTTGCTGATGGCTGACCCCACTTCCCGTAGTAGTCTGGCCTGTGAGGCAGTTTGTCAGTCATTTACTGCATGATGGCAAAGCTGAATAAATTTAACTGGAAACCTAAAACCCCTTTGGGCTAAAAGAGGCAAGTCTCTTGCAAGACACAAAAAGTCTTTCCAGCTCATATCTTATAAGGATTTAATGGAAGTTGTGCTGTGGACAGCAGGGTATCTGTGGCCTCTTCCTGGCCGCATAGTCTGAATTTGTGACTTCTGCCAAAGAAAATTCCCCCAAAGAAGTGTTAGTTACAATCTCTGCGGAGATATGATGCTGTTTCAGTGCACAGGCCTGGAGCAGATGTTCTCCTGAGGTCTAAATTTCTCTTTTTAAATATACTGTTTGCATCTGTAGAGATTTTGTTCACCTGACCACTAAAGAAGCATGTCTGTATTGCCAGGTGAGAAGAGGTTTTTATTGAATCATGCAAGGAAGCCGACAGCATTCCTCAGTCATTGGGAGTGAACTCTCACTAATTAACTGTGGCCTTTGTTGCTGCTGACATGTGGCAGAAAGGTTGTGTGTATGTTTTAAGATCAGGAGAAAGACTGGTTGGCAAAGATTTTCTGACCAATATGTGCTCAGCTTGCCAATTTCAACCTACCAGCATCAAAAGAAAATGAAAACAAACCTTTGAAAAGATCATCCCTTTCCAAACTTGGTCTTAATCCAAATGATTCTTATAATCTTCCCCACGTGTCAGACTGGTGTTACTATTTTCCCTGATATCCTCTATTAGAGAATGAATTTGAAAATTACTTCAGTAATAATACTCTATAGCTACTGCATGTAACAAATATTTATGTAAAGGGGTAAAAAAAATAATTAAATAATTTAAATTTATATGATTGAGCTTGATACTTTTATCACTTTTAGTTTTGGAAACTTAAACTAATTTATATATGAAGACTTGATAGTGCTAAGCCAGTAAGAGAGCAGAGAAAATGGATAAGGGGAAATTAATGCAAAAAATCTCTGTTGTATTTATGAAGAATTCGCCATGAAGATATTAAATTTTCTCTAGAGATAAGCTGAACCAGTGAACACGGTTTTACAGTGGAAATACATTTTTATATCTTTCCGGAAAAAGTCTTCCTTAAAATCCATATATATTTAAGAAATGAAAACCGAATTCTGAGAAGTTCACCAATATTTAGATGACAATCTTTTAATTATCTATTTATATAACCTGTGGCAATAAAATAACCACTGTTGTAGCCACACTTCCCAGTCATTGAATTAACTATATATATTTATTTAATTTTTAAAATAAACATTCAGAGACGTGATACCATGGAGTCCCTAAAAGGTTTAAAGTCATGTTTACATGCATTTTTACCTGGAAATCCAGTTACAGTCACTTGTAGTGTATCAGTTTATCCTGGTGATAAGCATCATTAATTGTTTGCAAAAAGCAAAAAGTGACTTTCAAGTGTCATGGGAAAGTAAAATATATTAAACTGGAAACAAAGGTAAGTGGAGACATTAACATGTCCAGAGGATTCAAGAGAAATCCTAGGGAGCTACTCAAAATAAATCTTATGAGGACACCAGCCAGGAGTTGAATCACCTCCTGCCCAGGCAGGCAGCTGCTCACAGAGCTCAGAGGGGCTGCTACCATTCTCTCTAAGTCACATGAGCAAAGTGTGCTTTGCAAGTGTCAATTTACAGTATCATGACAAATAAAATTGCAAGTTCAATGCATCTATGGATCTTGTTAACCATGGGTTCAGTCTTCCAGGTTTTCTGTTTCCTAACAGACCCTTTCCACCTAACTGTAGGCAGTAGAAAATGGGGACAGTGCTTATTAGTGGCCATTTTCATCTAGATGGATCCTAGCAGAGTTTCAGAATACGTATTTGAAGATACTGGTCTTATTTCAAACTTAAGTCCTCCAGTGTAAAATTGGATGGATAGTAAAACATACTTCAGAAAAGCTAAGAAACTGATGCTTTATTTTTAGATATAAATCCTACCATTGATAAAGGAGTCTACCATAATAGGTTGACTAATACTTAATATTTGTAGCTGTTGAGTCACTGAGTGAGGTCAATGGTAGTGAGGACTTGGGTAACCATTCTTCACCAGTGGCTGATCTCCTTTACCAGCTGACATTTCATACCAGATTGTAATCCCCTGTATTTCACTAAAAGGAGTTGCAGTTTATAACCTACATTTACCTCATGTCCTGTAGTCAGCTAGCTGAGGCTGCACAAACCAAGAGTGAGGGAAGCAGCTGTTATATCAGTGCTCTTCAATACAGGCAATAGATTTGCAAGCAATTGCTTTTCAGCATCTTTTCTGAGTTCATGTCCTCTATGCTCATCAGAGATGACAAATTAATTAATATAGTGAGCAGAATAATGTAATAAGAAACCAAGCACCTTCAGAAAACAGGGGTCAGTTTTGGGGATTGTATGTTTAGTTTTCCCAAACAAAAAATAGCAAAGCTTTAAGAGTTACTTCTCTCTTTATTTATTTTTCCTTAATTTTTTCTTTAAGAAAGACTTCCCACATAAGCTGCTTTTTGTTTTTGTTTCTTTTTATTTCTGAAAGATGGAAGGCCAAATGTCCACTCTGGGACAGAAGACACCGCTCGCCTAATCACGAAAGCATCACAAGACCAAGCGTAAATCTATCTACCCAAAATTTACTACTTCCTTTTGTAACTAGTTCTGAATTTCATAAGGTCTTCCTGAAAACTTTTATGGCAGGTTTTGTCTTTCTTGCTACATTCCTTGTCATCTTACCAGCTGGCCCTTGCCATCCAGGCCAAAAGAAGAACTGATATGGGGACAGGAGTTCTCTATGGTTTTCCATAGACAGAAAGTAAGTCAGATATTCTTCTGACATAGAGTCATATACATTCACTGACTTTGAATCCATATTTTGTCTCAAAGAAATGAAAAACAGCACCCCAAAATCTCTCAAGTTGCTGCAATGTATAGTTGGGAGTATCAAGACTGGTCTTTAGCATTTTTTTTTCCCATTCCTGGGGTAACTGACTACTTCATTATCTGCTAGGAGTTTAGGTATAATACTGTTAACCTGAAAAAAGAACAGACAGAGTCTGTCTCTGCCAAGGCAATTTTTTAAGTACAATAACAAGTCTGGGATCTAGGCAAGAAATACAAACATGGAAAACACCTGACCAGCACTTTCCTGGTTTGGCTGTCCAGTCCATCTTTGGGTGATCAGACATCACAAGGTGCCTTGTCACTGCAATACACTCAACTTAAAATCTCAGTTGTGGTGCATTCCTTATAATCTTACCACACTGTGAATGCACCCCTGTCCATTTGCCTTCTTGATGATTTTGTTACAATTTTTTACATTATTTCTATGAAATCTAATTACAAACCCTGCAACCCAAGAAAATTCATCCTTCAATATCTTGTTTCATCTTCTAGCAGACAAAAGTAGCATGTAGATGTTTATGCATACATGTAATTTCTCTACAGTGTCTCTCAGCACCAAGATTTGATACCTAGAACAGAAAATCAAGACAGTATTCTAAGGTTTGGTCTTTGCATTAAAATACCTGTCATTTCATCATTGTGTTGTGTGAGATCACTCCCGAGTTGCAGATGAAGCTTATAAGAAAGGCACAATAGGAATTTACCAACTTTGGACTTGTTTCTGTTACAATTAATGCCAAGGCTCTTTCTGACATAGATGCTCTTTCTAAGCTAAGTTTATAGCACATTTTAATCCAATCTTTTACTGATAATTCTATTGATAATTTCTTACCCAGAAGAATAGTTACAGTAATCAGAGATATGATCTCCTCTTCGCTAGTCAGGAGTAACTAGTAGATTATTTATTTTATTTTTATATTTACTAGTTCCTCCTCAGATTTCTTAGTTTCCCCCACAGATTGTTGAGAAAACGTGATATTTAATCACTAGAAAGAATACCAACAGAATTTGTAAAAGGAAAACAATATACACAATTCTATGGATGCTGGTGTGGATGGTAATGAAAACCTTCTTTCATTTATATGTAACATTAATAGCTGAGTACCTAGGTCCTTTCTCAGGGGAAGAATTGAATTACAAAAAACTGAGGAGGTGAGATTTCATTTCATTCTTGCATCTGCAGAACATTGCAGGGTCAACAATCTTTATTTTATTTACTTAGTGAATGATATAGAAAATGTGCTTTTTAAAGAACATGAACACACCAGAAAAACAAAGATCTATACAAACTAAATGAAGGTTCTTTTTAAAATGAAACTCCACTTAGTCTTTTTCTTGCTATTTGGTTAAAAATCTGAGTAAGCCATGTCAAAGGTTAGAAATACAAGAAGCAATTAGGCATTTATTAGGGTTTTTTCTTTTTTATGTATTCTGCAGAATAAAGATGTTATCTGCTTTATTTACTACAAATATGCAGACTTCAGATGGCCTTGCTATTATCCAACCTGAATGCACAGAGCTAAATCAGAGGAAGCTGTTAGTGAAAAACAACAGGAAACAAAACCACTGCAAAGATCAGGTCCTTCAAAGAACAAAGAAGAGCTGCTATTTATTCTCAAGTGGCAGTGGAGAATAGAGCACACAGAAGCAAAATAACCTGTGTCCAAACAAGCTAGTGGCCTGCAGCCTCATCATCTCTGAATTTAGAAACAAAACAAATTCCAAAATCTTACAGATGCTGAGGTTGGCAGAATTGAGAGTGAGTGGGTTTAAAACACACTGAGAGACACTGGGAGCAAGGGGAAGCCTGTGGCCGTTTGCAGCCAGATTCACAAAGGACAGGAAGCAAGGAGCTAGGTGGACAAAGCCTAGTGATACTGGCCAGGAGATATTGGGGTGCAGGCTGAGAATGAAACCTATTTCTGTTTTAATCATTTTGCGTTATGCACTGCAGAGAGGGTCATAAAAATCACATTTTTACTTTACAGAAACTGAGTTTGAGACTCAGAAGTCAAATTTTATTTGGTTTATTGAATTTATTTGTCATTGCCACAGGTTTTTGTTGCATTGTGCAGGAAACAGAACAGGCTGCATGCAATTCCTTTCCTGCTCTCATCATGCAGAGTTACTTGAAGTTGCACCTATCTGCTTGTGCTCTTGATATAAACAGAAGACATGAACCCTTCAAATAACTGCAACTGTGACATTTCCTCATATAAACCTTCAGAGAATTAGTGGCAGAATTCCAGTCCCAGATATTCTCAGGTAGCAAAACCCTCTCTTGGTTCCAGTTATGGAGGTTTAGCACCTCATCAGGTCTTTGATGAAAAAAATTGCTAGTGTTCAACCAACACTCAGGTGAAGCTTGGTTCCTAAAGGGTGTTTTTTCAAAAAAAATTGCTGGTGTGTTCATAGTAATGTGTTATTATCATGAATATGTTCTAGACTTGGTCCTTCCATATCAAAAGTGAACTCTCACTCTTAATAGGACTGTTCAAGTGATTGTTGAATGGCTTGAAGGCCTTCAACTGTACTAATCTTTCACTTGCAGGACAAAACTCTATTCTAGTCATATCCAGTATCAGAACAACTGAGCTAGTTCATGAATTGCCCTCACTATTACAGCACCACAGTAAATATATGCTATGCTACTTTTATTTGGAAAAAATGTATAGTAGAACATGGCACATTCCTTTTTTTATACACAGTGTCCTCTGGAGGAATTTGATGTATTTTTTCACTTAGCCCAGTCATGATTCAATTTCTCACATTCTGAACAGCAGACACAGATCTATATTTCTTTTCTTTATTTCATTACTGGCTGATAATTTTATTGTATTTCATTTTGAGATTCGTCTCATGAACACAGTATGTGTTTTGCATTTAGCTAGATCTTTCTTATTTTTAGATCTTGCCTGATTCACAGTATGCTTTAAAAAATAAAAAAAGCCAGCCACTCAGTAGCTTTTGTTCTTGCAACCATTTAAAATCAATTTGTGATCCTTTCCACTCAATCTTTTTCTTTAAAACTGATAATATTTTCTGCATGAAAAGTTGCTGAGTTGAGAACAATAATATATATTAAAACCATATATGCATTTTTCTTTTTAATTGGTTTCATTATATCTGTACATTTTCTTATCACTGTCTTCAAAGATAGGATTGTATCATGAAAAGCTTTGTACAAAAGAACAAATAAAGGGCCCACACATTCCCTCTGTGACTGCATATACTGAAAAAGAGATCTCAGCTTGGGCAGTCATGTGAAAAGCTTTTCATCTCTGCTTTTTCAGTCTAAGGTAAGAGTCTTGACTTTTACTCTCCAAGGTTCTGGGAGGAACAGGGGTGAGAAATCTTCGTTCTTGTTATCTGCAACCTGTCAAGACAATCACTTTTTCTTCTAACTCATGAAGACTTCTTGGTCTTGTCTACAACAAAGCACTTGAAAACACGGGTCTGGTGAGTGCCCTTTGGGAATTCCCAAACTGAAGCATTACCACTGAGTATCCCATCTGTAACATGCCAGCAACAGCCTGGATCCTACTTTGGGGATATCCCAAGAGGCACATCTGCAGCAGCCAGAGCAGCCAGATACATGATCCATGATGAAATTTGCTTCCACAAGAGCTACTGCCAGACTGCCTCTGAATTTTGTCTCAATTTGATGCTCATTCCAATACCCAAAGCTCAAAATCCTTATTATTACAATGGTGGAAAGACAAGATACAAGTCTAGAAGTTGAGATGTTTTCTGCTTTTTTTCTAACGTGTAAAGTATCCAGACAATATTTGGGACTGGAGTAGAAAGTGAACTAGAAATGGAGCCACAAAATTCTCTTAGATTCTCATTCCCATCCAAAAAAGTTACATTCCAGACAAACATCACAAGAAAGTGATGGTAGAAAATACTGGTAGGAAATGTTTGAAATATTAAAACAAAAAGGACTTTTTTTTTTTTTATGTCCAGGTGTTCTTTTTGTCCCACAGCTTGGCAGTACAATTTATTCATACATGGGAAATGTTTTAGTATTTAATATTCTTCAAATACCTGGCAATGATAAAATTTCTTTTAGGTTAATATATCAATGCAATCACTGGTGAAAGTATGCCTTGGATTTCAGGGTTCTTACCAGTAGCTAAGATTATGATTCAGAATCATTATACCTTTTCATACTTATAAAAATGTCAATCTGATACAATGATAAAAGTAAACAAGTATACAGAAGTACATTTTTTGAAATGCATTCTCTTTGCTTATAAATATTTTCTGATTTTTCAGTTGTTCCTTGCAATCCCCCAAACTGTTTACCGCTGCTTTTAATCTGCCAGCACACAGTACAGTATATGAGTGTCATCATGCAGCATCTATAGCATGGCCAGGGTCTCAGGCCCAGCCAGCACGGGTTTAGGAATGCAGGAAGATGCAGGATGCAGGAAGAGCTATCTGGATTTCAGCAAGGCTTTTGACACTGTCTCCCACAGCACACTCCTGGAAAAGCTGGCAGCCAGGGGCTTGAACAGAAGCACTCTTCCCTGGGTTAGGAACTAGCTGGATGGCTGGGCCCAGAGAGTGGTGGTGAATGGTGCTGTATCCAGCTGGTGGCCAGTCACCAGTGGTGTCCCTCAGGAGTCTGTGCTGGGGCCAGTTCTGTTCAATATTTTCATTGATGACGTGGATGAGGCTATTGAATCTTTCATTAGTAAATTTGGGGACGACACTAAGCTGGGAGCGTGGGTCGACCTGTTGGAAGGTAGAAGGGCTCTGCAGAGAGACCTGGAATGGTTGGATGGATGTGCAGAGTTCAATAAGATGAAGTTTAATAAGTCCAAGTGCCAAGTCCTGCATTTTGGCCACAATAAAGCCCTGCAATGTTATAGGCTGGGGATGGTGTGGCTGGACAGTGCCCAAGCAGAAAGGAACCTGGGAGTGCTGGTGACAGCACCTGAGCAAGAGCCAGCAGTGTGCCCTTGTGGCCAAGAGGCCCAATGGCATCCTGGCCTGGATCAGGAATGGTATGTCCAGCAGGAGCAGGGAGGTCATTCTTCCCCTGTACTCAGCACCGGTGAGGCCACACCTTGAATGCTGTGTCCAGCTCTGAGCCCCTCAGTTTAGGAAGGACATCGAGACACTTGAGCGCATCCAGAGGAGGCAGCGAGGCTGGTGAGGGGCTTGGAACACAAACCCTGTGAGGAACGATTGAGGACCTGGGGTTATTTAGCCTGGAGAAAAGGAGACTCAGAGGTGACCTTATCACTCTCTATAACTTCCTGAAGGGTGGTTGTAGACAGCTGGGGGTTGGTCTCTTTCTCCAGGGAGCAACTGAGAGAATGAGAGGACAGAGTCTTAAGCTGCATCAAGGGAAATATAGGTCGGATATTAGGAAAATGTTTTTCACTGAAAGAGTGATAAAGTACTGGAATAGTCTGCCCGGGGAGGTGGTGGAGTCACCATCCCTGGATGTGTTTAAAAAAAGACTGGATGTACCACTCAATGCCATGATTTAGTTCAGGTGTTAGGGCTGGGTTGGACTCAATGATCTTGAAGGTCTCTTCCAACCTACACATTCTGTGATTCTGTGATTCTGTGATTCTGTGATTCTGTGATTCTGTGATATATCATTGTGAGGTCTCATATACAAAGAGGCCCATGAGGTTGTAACACCTGTTTGGACACCATCAACTCGTGGTTTTTCCTGGATTGGATTGCATTTGGGACTCTTGGACTTATTGTGTAAACAGTGTTTGTTACTTATTGTAACAATATTTTGTTACACAAAACCAATATTGTGTAACACAATATTGTTACACAATATTCTCAGACCAAGAGTATGGTTTTTAAAGTTTGTTCAGCTCTTCCTTACCATGCATGTTTAAAGTCTTTGAATCCTTTGGCACACAAGTACACAGACTCTGAAGAAACAATGTAAAGAAGCCAGACATAGGGACAGAGATCTGATGCTCAAATTCTTCCTCTGACTATTTTATTTAGCAATATACAGACACAACCTCTACCTCCTGGAGGACCTAATAGGTGGCTTCGAAGAATGACTTTGTTTCAGCATAGAAAACAATTTCAGCTAATTTGTGGAAAGAGACACTGAGTATGTTCTCTAGACTTTATGATTCTGAGGTTCCCCCCCCTGCTTTTTTTGTTTCAAAAAGATAATCTTTCATCTTTCATATATGTAAAAGGACCAAAATGAGATTTTGGTTGCAAAGATAGTGACAGTCGTAAGTTTGGTTGTTCACTGCTGCAAATTGATTCTTTTATTATAGAAAATACAAGTTTTGATGGGAAAAAAAGGAGCAAACTATGTGGTCCAAGTTGTCACTTGTTATTCAGGTCTTTGTCCCTATCAACTGTTATCCATGGCACCACTCATTAAGGATATCTGTAAGCATTTGAAGATGTAAATAATATAGTCAGTTGCTTCCAAAACAGAAAAGCTGGGATTTTCTTGGGGCTGTCTCTAAGGTCTATTGAACTCAGGCTGTGTGCCTTGTCTGATTATACCTAACATACTATATCTGTTTGCTGTAGGCTTATAATAATGTTTAACTCCTGCTCATAGAAGCAGATGTTTAAAAAAAATGTTTGAACAGCAAGCTGAGCACAGCCACGTTACTACATGGCCTTCAGCTGTGTAAGGTTACAGAGTTATTGATGTGCTGCGAACTGAGAGCACTGATTTTCTTTCATATAATACATGTTTGACTTTGTCTGTAACAAAGTAAGCAGAAATCACATTCTCTGAACTGCAACTGTGGCAGTTTTAATATTCCTGTAAAATTCTTCTTTCTGCAGTATTGAGGCATCCCTTTGAGTATCCTATCACATGTCAAGGAAATTTAAAATGAAAGAAAGAGTGAAAGAAAGTTCTAGGACAGATTTGTGTTATAGAATTTTTATATGTCAATTCTATTTAATTTGATTTCTTAATGTTAGTGCAAGACCTCAGTAGAAAAATTTGAAGGCCATGTTATGGGGAAAATACTAGAAATATGAGTAAATGTTGTAACTGAGAAAGAGAGGAAGTTCTCCTAGGAAAGGAAAAGCAGTAGCTCTCAGATCCTCAATCTCCTAGTGAATGAGCTCTGTTCAAAATTCTTTTGGAGTACCTATGGTACTAGGATTTGTTTCTTTGCAAGCATTTTAAGTGCACTTTACTAGACATGCAATGCTGGGAGAAGGAGCTGTCATTTTGTGAGAATGTGAACAGTGAACAGTGAACAGGAGGAATGGTATGTTTCCCGGGAATAACCAGAGGAAAACCTCGATCTGATACAGTAAAATGTAGTGAGCATTGAGCATTTTGGAACAGCCTGCTTACTTAAGTGAGTCTTTTGGGGGCTTTCTTAGCGTTTCATATACCTTAAAAAGTTGGGGGGGTTGGTTTTTTTTGTTTTGTTTTTGTTTTTTTAACACAGTTATCAATGTTTTACATCAGTCTCTAATCTGGATTACACCTTCTAGGCAATGTTACAACATAAATGCTAAATAGACGTTATACAGAAATAATATCTTTCTCAAATACTTTTTAAGATATAAGAATATAGTGTATGCAGATGGACCATCATACCTCTGGGGGGTTTTATAGCTTACTGCTTTGATTGATATTTCCCACTGATACAAAAGACACAGTTTACATACCTGAAATTGTGGCATGGACATGTGAATTCTGAGCATGAATTGCTAATATCAAATTTTAATGAGTCTTACATTGCATCTTCAAGTATATTGTCCTAGGCCGGTAATTACAGTCTTTTATACAAGACCTATTTTAAGATACCGTTTTTTATATAATGTATATTTTTATCATGACTTTGAAAGATCAGATCCTGTTTGTCATGTAAATTCTGCCTTGTGAATGCTTCAGTGACTTAAAGGAACGTCTCAGTTTCCAAGAAATTGAAGCAGCAGTATTTTTCCTGTGATTGCCATGTATATGCAGCTTTCTTCCAAATTCTCCTGACTGAAATAAAGGCAATGGGGGAAGGTAGAAGAAGTTATGGCAAATTTAAAATTAAGTCAGTTCACAAATGGAACAACTAAAATAAATTGTATTTAGTTCTACTCATAGTCAAAATAATTTTTTAATAAATCATTTATTATATACAGGCTGAATGCTCTGTTCCAACACAAAAGTTAGTGGAGGTCCTCTTCCTTTTCCTTGTTCTGCTCAATCTTTCACCTGGGTAAACTTGAACACAAGAAGCTTAACTGAGGTATCCTATGTTGAGTCACTGGTACAGGTCTCCCTGCCTGGCATCCCTTCGGCTTTTAGGAATCTTGCTTCAGTCCTGTTGGGATCACCCAGATCTGTGGGCTGCAAGTGGTACTAAGAAAACCCAAATAAGTGATATTTTAAAGTTGGTTTTAAATCAAACAACTTGAATATCTAAGATCATACTACAAATAAATTGTTCAAGCAGGAGGAATTCTCATCAGTTTTGCCAACTGCAAATCTAAGTGAAGGAATTCTTTTTGATGCTGGGTATAATAGGCATTTTTTTTTATGTCTTCCAGTAATCTACTCTGTTTTCCTTCCACTCTGCATATAGTATGTGTTTGGAATAAAAAAAGATGTGACAATCGCAGTAACCCTGGTGTTCTTAAGTCCAGCAGCTGTCTTGAGATGCATAAACACTGCTTATTTTTAAATATGCAAAACTACTGGGAGGAGAGCAGAGGAAAATGAAGAATTCAAAGTGATTAGAAGAGTACATTATAAATAATATGTAAAACAATGGTATGTAAATGTACTATGGCGTAGTCAGAATGTATTGCCACAAAAACTTTTTATTTAATTACAGACCATAGAAAATGAATCTCCAGAACCAGGCAGAATTTTAAACAAAGCTAAATAATGCTTTAATGTTTCATAAAGGTGGCAACTGCATCCTCACTTACTGTTGTGAAGGCAAACTTAAGGCTAATAAACAGCATCAGAGTAACATTTTTTTTCCACTAGTGAAAAAAGCAATGAGTCTGGACACAAATCATATAATTTTCTCTGCATTTCCAGGATTTAGGATCTCTCTCTCAGTTTTAGGAACACTTCCCAGTTCCACAAGTAAATTGCTACTTTTCTCAGAAACCTATGGGATTATACACATTCATGTTTCAGTCTGACAGTAATGTCTTTGTGAAGATCATCCAGCAGCAACTGTATTATTGAAAGTGATCTGCTGAAGTGATAAAAAATTTAACGATGTCAACAATTTGGCCATGACATTTAAATGATACAGGCTGAATTCTGCACACATCCTAAATTATATGGCCAGGTAACTCAGAAAATACATTCTGTATAAAGAGAAGATTTCTCTAATATCATCTATGCAAAGTAAAAAAACATGAGACACATATATTGGTGTCAGAATGAAAGCACAATAGTTTTTACCTCCTGAAATATAACAACAAGCGTATGGTTCTTATTTCACACAAGCCTCTTAGTTCTCTTCCAGTTTAGGAAAAATGATTTGAAATATGGGTGATGCAACTGATACCATCTTGGGTCTATCTATGAATTCACTATTTGAGTTCCTATTGATGTTATTTTTCATTGCAAAACCATCAGGGTGGATTAAGTTTTTTAGAAGATGAAATCCACCTGTTGGTAAATGAGGTTGTTACATTTCTTACTTCTTCAGAGTTAATTACTGTTCAATTCATATGGCAGAATTAAAGCTAATAATGAAGCTGAAAAACTTGTCCCTCAGCTACTATCAGTAAATTTGAAATATAATCTGCATTTTATATAAGACTGTGGGAGTAGGCATTGTCCTGAGAACTTTTTATACTTTTTATATTATTAGTATCACTCAATAATTTATTTTGATGCCTAATCAGCTTTTATTTTTCTCTCTCTCTCTTTCTTTTTTTTTTTTTAACTGTCTTGTAGGATATGAAGATTTCTGAATACTCAAACAGAAAGCCTGTTTGTGTATGAAAGAGAGGAATCCTTTTCACTAGCACATTTAAGTATAGGCTTAAACCCAGCAGTCAGATCACTGCTCTGCAGCACTTTGAATTTGAAAGACCAGGTGGGATATGCTTGCATGATATTACTACAGCTTTTTTTGAAGAAGACTTTCTTCCTGTGGTCCATTTTATCTTTGCCAGTTATAAGTTATTTCAAACTGGAATTGACTGTCTGTAGCTCCTGAGGCACACCAGCTGCCATGCTGCAGTGCAGCTTTGACCTCTGTGTTCTGGATGACTCCAACAGAATTGTCCAAGTCATTTGACATTAAAATAATGTTCAATGACTCTGTCATTTTCAACCAATTTCCTGAATAATTTCAAATCTATTAATATACAGGAAACTGCTGCTTGACAAAGGTTGGATTCTGTGAATGCAGGAGCACCAGTTAATTTTTAACTTCCCTTATTATCTGAAATGAAACCTGATATGACAGGCTCATTTTCAATACCAGATAGTGAGGAAGATGGAAGCAATGCACACAACTGACATCCTTATCTGAAAAATTGCAGTGATCTCTTATTTTTCTTGTAGTCCAATGTTTTACATGAAAAAAAAGAAAGCTAAGCTTAAAATATAATGCTACTGTGCCAGGCTTAGGAGACTTTGCTCCAAAAACTCACAGAAATTCAGGAGAATAAATTTTATTTTAAATAGGAATTTTGCCTTTATACTTGTAGCTTATTAACTGAGCCTGTTGATTACAGTTAAAAAAAACCCCAGCAACATTTTCTTTCTTTATCAGGCTTCTTGGCTGGAATGAAAACAGAAGAGCTAACTGTTCTATGATAGGCACAATGTAGATCTTGTTACTGCTTCTTTCAATGTTACTTCCATTTTTATTTTCATGGTTTTACCTAATGACAATACCAAATAACAAAAAAACCCCAACATATGGCCTGACACTGAAGGGTGCTGAACTCCCTTAAAAACTATTCCAAATATATTTTTAATTTACCTGTTGCATTTTAGACAGCGAACAATTCCAGCTGTGAAGTTTACACCTGGTTATTTTTTTCATGGCATCTTAGAGTGTGTGCGCTAAAGAGTGTCTGTGCCAAGCTACTTAAAGCTTGGTGAAAAGATCATTGCTCTGCTGAAGAGACTGACTACATATTATGAGCCAGTAAGAACTGAATCATTAAAGAGTTTATTTTCAGCAGACAGAAAAAGGTATGATGTTGCCAGATTGAAAGATATGACATATTGTTTTACTTTGATGAATATTGAAGATTGTCTCTTAAAGAAAAATTGAAGACCACAGATCTTCACATGTCAAAAAAATAGATAAGCCCAAGGGGAAAAAGGAAAGGGAACCACGAGCTAAAAATTGAACTGTTGAAATGTGGTGATGATTGTAGTCATTATACTGCTGTCAATTAGATTAGCAAGTAGCACTGGAAATGGAATTGGATGACAAAGTAATGGAAAACTTTTTTTGACTGCAACCAATTGGCTTACAGCAAATTAGCTAATGAGCTACTTAAGTTTTCAACTGAAAGGTAGATTTCTCAAGTCTTCTGGATAAATACCTAAAATTAATCAGATCATTATCTTCTCACAAGCAATATTTCTGGAACATAGAAAACAAACAGCTCTTATTGAATTTTCCCCAAATTCTTCTGAAGAAATGGAAAATATGCATATGTCTCCTTTGAAATAGGCAGACTAAATACTCCTTTCTGTCAATATCCAGCCTTCACAGAGGAGCTCCTAGAAAGGCAACAGGCCTCTCTGGACAAGAGACCTGCTTTAGCATTTGATGTAGAGAAAAGAGCAACTGTAGAACAGGACAACTTTAGGCCAAAGAAATTCTGTTCTGAGTCCCTAGCTCAATGAAAACAAGCCTGGAACCACACGAATGGTGATCATGTGCAAGAATGTGATCATGTGCAAGGAAGTGACAAATTTGTTTTGTGGCCTTCAAAGCATGGCCTATCTCTTTCGTTACTCTCTGTACATACTTGGTGCAGTTTTGTTTCTGAAAGGAGCTAGACATCATATTTCCATTCAGTCCTAACAGCCCAATCTTTTATTTTTATTCTAGTGAAAAAAAGGATATTTTTCATGTAACAGTGCTAAAAAAAATCTGTCAGCTCATCAGTATAGGTAATGTTAGGTATGCAAGAAGTGAGAAAACGTGCCAGAGATATAGAAAAGCTATTAAAATATAACTTAATTCCTCATCTCTAGTCAGAATTGAGACAATCTACATACATTTTACGCCATGACTTCAAAAAAGATAGTGCTCTTAGGTATATTCTTAATCTTGTCACAACATGACAGATATGAAGGTCCATTAGCTCAGTTCTTTATTTAGAGTTAATTGGTGTAAACAAGTCTGAAATTTAAACACGTATCCATATAGGCTGTTCATATGCATACCAAAACTATTTTTCAAGTAATATAAGTAATATAAGTTAAAGACACATTTTTTAAGACAGGAAAACCTTACTTTGCAGTTTAAGGCATTGAATGGCTGAATTTCTGTGCATTTGTCTCACACAGAGTAGGAAAGGAAAGCAATAATAATAGCCATGAGTCAAAGCTGTGGTAGCAGGCTTCAAAGTGTAACATCTGTATATGTTCACTAAAAATATGGCTCTAATAATTGCAAGACCATTCTGTCCAGTATTTATTACAGAGATGATTGAGTACAGTTGTATAAAACCCAGACTCTTTAATCCATTTTTCTTGTCTCTTTGGATGGTGGCCATACTTCAGATGCACTGCACTGCTGACAAATGAGTGAAGAATGCAGAATGCTTTTTCCGTCAGGAGCTTTGCAGAGGGATTGTCTAATTCTTACTGTAGACCAAAAAAAAACAAAACAAAAAAAAACCCCTATGCATGAATATGCAGCCATGCTGGAGACAGGAAACCTGAAATGCTCTCTTATATCTTGCATGAGACTAACTCAGTCAGGTGATAGAGTTTTCATTTCATTCATCTCATTTTTGAGGACTCCGCTTATTCTTTAAAAATGCAGTTATTGGTATTTTACTAAACATGGAGATGCAGAAGCAGAAGAGTTTGTTTAGAATAGAAACCCATTTCAGCAGTGAATTCTCAATTTATTTTTGAATATTCTGGTTTTTATTGACTTTTTGTAAACACTTTTCCTACCTCTTAATTCACTTTTTTCTTTTTGTTACTACTTCAGTTTATTGCTTTAGAAAACATCAAAAAAAATTAATTTTTAGGATAATCTACTCTAAAGTACCCCAAATCCTCAGCAGGCAAGGATTAGGTGCACTGAGATCTCTAGCAGCCTTGTGAACAGCTTTTCAAATTATCTGTGTCATCTGGGACTGAGGAGTGCTTTTTTAGTCAACATAATTCTGAACAACACTTAGGACACTAATGTTCAGCACCCAGCAGAAAAGTCCTATAAAATATAAAGACTAATAATTTATAATTATATATATATATGTGTGTGTATAAACAGAGAATATCTATACATCAATATAGAACAACAATATTGTGATCCTCTGTACCAAAAATATAGGAATTTTGATTAGACACAAGGAATACCTACAGTTATATCTTGATTATCTGTACAAATAAAAAAGGTGATAGTAATCACATTTGGTATGAAAAGGCTGAAAAAAGAAACAGTCCTCTTTTTCATCTTTTATGGAATGAAAAACCTGCCTTTACTTCTGGCAAGTGAAAAGCTCCTTCACAGGAGAGTAGTAGTCGCTCTTCAAGAACAAGTTTAAGAGAACAAGGCCCTTTATTCTACATGGAAGAACTTGTACAAAAATTACTTTTTACTGATGAATTCAGACAAGTTGAAACTAAACATATACAATTCTTAAAAGAATATTGACATGCTAACATGAGAACATAAAACATATACCCCAGCATATGATCCAATCCAATTCCAACGGAAAGGATTAGAAAAACTACCACTTAGAAAATATTCACTCATGCCATTAGGGAGGCAGGGTTTTGAAGTTCAAGTGATTGTTATTGGAATGAAATTTTCAAATCATTCCTAAATAAAATTTAAAAAAACAAACAAAAACAAACAAACAAACAAAAAACCAAACAAAAAACCCACACACAAACCCAGCAGTTAAGAAAACAGTAGAAAGCCTGCAGCAAAGGCTGGCAATATGAGGCCAATTTTTTAAATCACATTTTACTGTAGCAGATAACACAATTGATGAAACACAGCCCATCATATAATTATCTCATATTACTGACATGGTTGAAACAGGAGAGTAGCTAAATCCTTCTGCCACTTCTGTGTCCAAACACTGTCTCTTAAACACTGTGCACTTCTAATATGGCACAGACTACTTACCTTTAGCCAGCCAGGCTGTAGGAACTCTGGAGCTGGCCAAACAGAGCAGTTTATCTATGCAGCCACTAGTGATGACATATATATGATTAGGGGAAGACAGACTGCTTCCACTGTTTGCTGATGCTTCTGGTCCAAATTGCACATATACCTGTGGTGGCATGAATTACTTTTCAGAGAGGAAAAGAGAGTTACTTTATCTATTTTGTGAAAACAATCATCAGTTAAAATAACACCAGAAACTTGCTTGAAGTGTCCAGAGCATTAATGTCATGATCTCTTAAAATATTTAACACAGAATTTCAGTTCTACGAGGTTATCACCTAGCAGGTAGATAATGAAAAACACCTGTTTGTGCAAAAACTGTAAAGTCAGTGGTGAAATTACTTATTTAATAAATTATTAGTTGTAATAATGATCTGTACAATAACTAGCCAGTATAATAACTCATAAAACTCTTCCTTGATTATGAATAGTTTTCAGACAGTGGGAGGTTTTCAGCAACTGCAATGCTATTTTCCTGAACCAATACAGGAAAAGGAGCCAATATATTCTGCAAGAAGTGTGGAAGGGGAAAACTGCATCCCAGAGAGAGGGAAAATATTCAGTTGTTCTGGATTTATACCAAGCTAAATTTTTTCAAAAGGCAGGATATTGAGTTTTTGCTGATGATTTTAATAATAACTTGTCTAATAGCACCCCTTTGTAGGAACTCTGAGTATGTATAGCATGCAATCAAATAAATTGGATAATCACTTTCTTTTAATGGTCTTGTAGCGATTGTAGTGACTGAAGATTCAGATGCTTTCAGATATTCTATGTGTTTGGTTTGTAGTATAAAAATAGCAGGCAAACTGCATTATTTTAGACTGTTGCAAGGATGAAAACATGACATAGGCTTGGCATACTTTCCAGATTTAACTTGACCTATAGCGGTTTTTCATCATGTAGGTAGAGAAAGGATAGGGGGAGTGGGAAGGGTGCCACTACATTTCTTAAAAAAAACAGTTGGGAATAAATCTGTATGATATGATTAACTCAGTTCTTTTGTCCTTCCGTTCCATTTGTGTGCTCAGCACTTCAAACTGATTATTCCCCAAATCAAGCTAATAGGCCAATTAACTGAAAGTAAAGGTAAATTAGACATTGTAAATATAGCATAATTAGATTTACTGACAATTAATGAACTGCTGCAGATACAGCACATCCACAAAGGAATATCAGGAAGAGTAGAAAAGACTGATCTGAAAGTATAATTTTTTAAAATTTTTTATGCTAGAAAAGATTTGTTTTATTCCTCTCTCTTTTGATTGCTATCAGCATTGCTATACTATTATCAATAACAACGAGTATATAAGTAAGTAAAAAAATACTGTCTTTTCTAAAACATGGAGGATAGGCAGTCTTGCTGAGCCACAGACCTTTACCACTGATAACTTCAGTATTGTACCCTGTTGACACCATTAGATCTATGCAGTAGTTAACAGTCATTGTGCAAGTCAAAGTGGAAAATTTTAATTCCTTCCTTTCATCCCTTTCCCTTCACCACCCTCATTCCTCTCAGCTTTTAGCAACAAAGCCATCGAACATCCTGGTTCTACCCCTACTGCTTTTGAAACATTGAATGCTTACTAGGTATAGAATTTGGATGACAGATGCAATTCAACAAACATAGGGATCTTGTTATCATTTGAGGTGCCCTGGTGCCATTTGAATTGGATCATCAGAGGAGGTAGAAGTTATATTAAAAAACTCATGTCTAAAATGGCACCAAATCTGTTTTTTTAGGCAACTGAATGAAACCTCATATCACTTCATGCATCTAAGAATATGAGCTGTAATCCAGTTTGAAGTTAAGGTGGGACTAAAATTTTGCATCTGGAGTCAGAGTTCTAGGTGAGTGTCAGATGCCTCTGCTCCCTTTCCAGTCACTGGGCTTGGCTTAGCTGAAAACATGCCAGTTCCTTGTGCCATAACATGCACTCTGAGGGGTAAGTCCTGGCTTCCATCTGCTGCTCCAAAAGTTGTGTATCTCACCTAGGTCCTGCTGCATTTATTTGTCAGTTCTGTGCAGTTGTATAAAGCTGCATAGAATGACACAGACATTTCAAATGATAGCAAGCAGGTATATACATGGACAGCTGAGCTGGATATTAGCTGGCCTTTTCACGTGCAGGTGTAGTCAGATCAGCTGCTTTGAGCTGAATCTCACTGTTAGAACCTGTATGAAATAACCCTGTCCCTCCTAAAGTCAGCAAGAAAATGAGGTGCTTCCAGAAAAGGGTTCATGAAAATTTCACTTCAGAGCATCAGCATTACTTCTCACTTTGAGGAGGACCCAGTTCTGAAGAAGCCTGCAGCTCCCACACTGGAGCTGACAGCCCATGTGGGTGTCTTGGGTGGCACATGGGTTCAGCTGAGTCATGGAATGCCCCAACCTAACGATGAGCAGGCAGCAGGAGACGCTCATGTAAGCAGTGGCTGAGTCTGGGAGAAGGTCCAAAGTTCATGGGAATCTACAGGTTGGGGCCCCACAGACAAGATGCTTCCCCAGCTGAGCAGTGATCTCAGCCATGAAAGGCTGTGATGATGTAAAATCTTTTGATATCTTGTACCCTACTTTGTGAGGCTGCCTTGAGCCATTGTCCAGTCAGCAATAGGCAGCTCTTGGCTGATCAGCCTGTCTGGGACTTTAGGAGGACATTTAATCAATTCTAAATTTTGAGCAGTCAGAGCGGTTCCTGTGCTGGAATGGAAAGCCAGTAGGAATTAGAAGCTTAGGTTGTAATGCTAAGTCAAAAGATTGACTTCAACAGGTCTACATTACCTATGTGTTGCCATCAGTATTCAGTGTTTGGCAAATTTTATAAAGGTACTTAGTGGCCTAAAATATTTTATTGGATTTTGTTTAATTTTAATCTCACTAAATCATTTTAAAAATTTACCATATACCATTCAAAATGAAGTCTTCAACTTATGCAACGGGAAATAAGTATACATTTTTCCATTACAGGATATTTTTTGTGGATAAATGCATTAAAGATTGTGAACTTAATAATATTGTATATTTTATAATTATAATAATTATTGATTGAATGCAAATGCATTTCCTTGAGAAACTCATATTATCAGAGTACACTTTCAATCCTCATAAAGCTCAAAAGGGAAAAAAATTTAAAAAGACAAGAAAGGAACCCTAGTATTCCACTAGTCTAATATTATTACTGCAGCAAGACTGTTTCTTGCTCATTTTAGTGTCATTCATCAGTTCAAGAGTTAATATATTTCCTGGTAATTTCAGAAATTCTCATTAACTGTCATAGTGTTACTTCAAAATACAGATTACAATGTTTTCATACCTGAACCTCATAATTATATTCTTTTAATGTAAAGCACTTGTATTAGGTATATTGTTGGAGACTGAAGCAAATTCTAAAATTAACATTGTTTCAGTGCAAAGGCCCCTTTCCCCAAAGACAAACTCCGGCCTATATTTAGTATTATCTGGAGATATCTCCAAATGTCATATATGACCTTCTGTTTTTACTTGACCACTTCAAACTACATACAAGGTAAACATTTAACTAGACTTTTCCACTTTTATGAATCCAAACCATTTCCTGCCCAAAGCCCACCTTGAAGTCTCTGCAAATATTTCCCCATCTGTCTGTGCAAAGAGCTTTACCTGACTGCAGTTTAATAAATTTTTACTCACCTCTTTCAAAACATAAAGGTCATTAGTGTGCTCTTTCTTCTTTTCCCTCCTGAGATAAAAATTATTCTGAGGACAAATTTAAACCAAAAACCCAAAGAATGACTTAGGGTTCTAATATTTAGCTAAGGCTATTAAACATTTTTGTCGACCCATCCCAGTATTTTAGATACAGAGTGAATTCTATCCAGCAGCTGGTGAACTCTGATGTCACTGTCTAAAACCAAGAGGAGTTTTAGGACCACAGGAAAATTTGATATAGAAAGGATCTCAGGGGACCTTATAGTTCAATATTCTCAGAGCAGGGTCAGCTGTGACATTTTTCCTTTGGTGGAGACTTCCTGTTCCAGACCGTAGCTGACCAGTTCAACAAGGGCTCAGCCTTCTGAAGATCCAAGCTACAGAAATTCCTTTTGAAATGAGCTGGTGGTAAAGAATTTCTACCAGCCCCCACAGATTTCAATAGGGAATTAAAGGTACTCAGCTGCTTACAGGCTCAACCCAGATAAAAGAATTAAGCATAGCATCTGTAGGGGAGAAGTTTCTTACAAGGGAATTATTATATTTTTTTGTACACTCACCAATTAAAGAGCTCTCCCTTGGGCTACCAGAAGCACTGAAAACCTTGTGAGCCTGTGTCCTTCCAGCAAACGGAGAAATACATAGGGGGCTTGCTCCAGAAAGCCAAAACAATTTCAAACTTAGTGACTCATGAGCCTTGTTGAATTTAGTGCAAGAACAAACAGTTGCTTCAAGGAAATAAACAGCACAGTTGAAACTACAAGCTTTAAATTGTTATAAAGAAAAAAAAGCTCGCTTTCAAAATGACTTTTATTCTTTTTTGATTCTTTAAAATCATAGCATAAGAGTTTAGAAGATGATAATGTGAGGGCCTGGACTCTGCTGTGCAGGCCCATGAGCTGTGCAGCTTTGAAGAATCTACACAACTCTTCATCTAATCATCAGCTAGACTTACCCAGTGCCTTGTTTTGGTTTCATTGGAACTGATGCTAGCAGAAGATGAATATACTGGCAAAGACCAGGTACCTCAACAGCAAGACACCAAACAGAACAGTCTCTGAATAGTCACCTTCATTTTACAATGTAAAAAGGACCTGGTTTTGTAGCCTTTAACAAATTTTACTAGAAAATAAAGCAGTTGTAATAAATGCTACTCCTAGAATAAATATATTAAATCCCATTGAAAATTCCCTTCCTTGGAATAAAAAAATGTTCCCTCATGCCTTCCAGAATTCAATAAAATATTCATTGATGTTGAAAGGGTGGAAGGGAAAATCTCATCACTTGTGTTTGCTCTTTTTCTTTAACTCTTACTTCTCATACTCTTCTCTCAAATATAAAGAACACTTACCCTTGTTCTTTTATTTAATTCGAGCCTTAAAAAATGAATTTACTTGACATTTATAAGAAAAATATTGTCTGAATTCCGACTGTTTTCACTCTCTATCCATAGACTTATGATGTCTTTGTACAGTTTGCAAATGAAAGACCCCAGGATACCTTTGAAAAAAAAACAGTGGAGAGCAGTACATAGAATATTCTGAATTGAAAGGGACACACAAGGATCATTGATTCCAGTTCTTACTTGAATGGCCTATAACTAAGCTATGACTGTGGAAAGATGTGATATGATGTAATCATGACAGCATGATGTAATAGAATTTTATGGATCTCTACAAAAGCAAAATTAAATTGATTTTACCCATAGTGGACTAGAAAGAAATCAATACCTCTGCCTGAAGAGCTCGTGTGAAGACATCTGAAGACAAGCAGTGGCCCTTCATCTCTAATCTGACATCTAATGTACTCAGTAATTCCTCATAAATTAATTTTTTGGCCCCAGATTTATTCTCTTCTCCCTTGAAATACAGTGCCTGTGTCTCGGCATTTTGGTTGAGCAGACAGCTAACACAAGTACTATGAGCTGTGTCTGTTTACGATGTCTGTTACAAGACCCGATCTCACAATTAGATCTGTGTGGGTAGATCCTTTATATGTAGCCCAATTGGCCTAATTCATCACACACAGTTGTGATCAAGAAGACTATTAGAGTCTGGATCGGATTTGTATGGGGTTTGATGAGATAGAAAATATAATTTCTTCTAGAAAGCATTCCTTTTCCTAACTGGACTGACCATGAATTTATGTACTTTTAAAAAAAATTAGCATTCTTACACTATTGCTTTAATTTTACATCCATGTTATCTTTTAGCATGCAATAATATTGAAATGGCAGGGGTAAATATATGTGTTAAAAGGACTAATGGACTTGAATGGACTAATCTAGTGCTTTCCCTTCAACAGCAATACTTAGAATTCCTAAGTAAGCAAATTTCTGAACTTTTACAGGCAGCCAACATATTAACAAAGAAAATATGTTCTATTTATGACTTTGGAATATTTGTGATTCTTCCAGTTTTAGACTCTATCCTCTACCACACGGCCGTACAAAACTATGATTTTAGTCCCAGCAAAACTTGTGGAGTTTTCACATTAGATTTAATGATAAATTTATCAAATGATTTATGGGAAAATGCGGAAGATGATTATCTGGTTTGGATTTCTAGCAGAAATATTTTGTAGAAAGAGAATTTAGTTTTAAGTCATCTTTCCAATAAGTAAGTGGAGAATCCTATGAGAAGGACTGGAGAGGGTCTGCTTCCAGCCAGGTGGAAGAGAGGGAAAACCAGTTTTGCTCTGTTGCATGGAGCAGACACAGGACATTGGTACACTGGGCCCACATGACTATAAGGCTCTAGGAGACAGAGGTGCACAGTGTACCCTAATGCCATTAAGTCATGCAGGGGAAGAGCCCACTTGTATTTCTGTGGTGGCAAGGGGATCCCAACAGCTGACTGTTTTGGAGACTGAAGTCATACCGGGAATAAGTAACAGAAAAACCCTCTAGAAACTGGCTCAGAGGTTCTGTGCATCATTCATAGAATCATAGAATCATAGAATCACAGACTATGCTGAGTTGGAAGAGACTCATAGAGTCCAGCTCCTGGCCCTGTGCAGGACACCCCAAGAGTCGCATGCCTAAGAGTGGTGTCCAAATGCTTCTTGAACTCAGACAGGCTTGGTGCTGTCAACCACTCCCCTGAGGAGCCTGTTCCAGTGCTCTACCACCCTTTGGATGAAGCACCTTCTGATATCCAACCTAAATCTCCCCTGACTCAGCTTCAGGACATCCCTCAGGCCCTGTCACTAGTCACCACAGAGAGATCAGTGCCTACCTCTCCTCTTCCCCTCACAAGGAAGTTGTAACTCCAGTGAGGTCTCACCCTCAGTCTCCTCTTCTCCAGGCTGAATAGACCAAGTGACCTCAGCCACTCCTCATAAGGCTTCCCCTCCAGAACCTTCACTGTCCTTGCGGCCTCCTTTGGATGGCCTTTAACAGCTTAATAACTTTCTGACACCATGGCACCCGAAACTGCCCCCAGCACACGAGGTGAGCCCACCTCAGCTCAGAGCAGAGGAAGACAATCACCTCCCTTTCCTGTCTGGCCATGCTGTGCCTGATGCACCCCAGGACTCCCAGGTCACTTTCCATAGCACTGCTTTCTAGCCTCTCGTTCCCCAGTCTGTCTGTACATCCAGGATTGCCCTTTCCCAGGTGCAGAATCCAGAGCTTGCCCTTGTTAAACTGTTGATGATTGCTCAGCCCTGTAATTTGCTGAGTTCTCCCTGCAAGGCCTATTTGGAATAGACAATCTCAGGAGAGGGTATTCCAAGGACCCATGATCATAATGGTGAACTTTCAGTGTAGCTGCCTTGGAGGAAATTAGGCAGCTGTGTACCTCATTCAGTCTCTCAGAGAAATCCTCTGTTGTGGGATTGGTGAAGGTTGGAGAAAGATAGATCATGATTGCTACCAACAATATCACACCAACTGAGACCCCCCAGTTCCCATCCATAAACTGATGTGTTGACTACAGAGCCAAGGAGTGATCAACAGGACACTCAGCCTTTAATATTCCCATATGGCCAGCACAAAATTCTAATGAAGAATAGAGACTAACAGAAGGTTACCATGGACTGAATGAAGTCATAGCACTGCTGGGTGCTCCGGTGCCAAGCATGCTACAACTTCTAAATGAACTGGAGTCAAAAGCAGCCAAGTATAGGCCACAATTTATATCACTAATGTGTTTTTCTCAATCCCTTTGGTGATAGAGTGCAGACCAGCTCACCTTCCTCTAGAGCAGCATCCAGTACACCTGGAGATGACTGCCTAAGAGATAGAAACACAGCCCTCCTGTCTGCTGTGGGCTGATCCAGACTGCACTAGATCAGGGTGAAGCTGCAGAACACCTGTGATACATTGATGACATCATTGTGTGCAACAGTCCAGAAGGACTAGTTCAGAAAGGGAAGCAAATAGTCAAAAACCATATGAAAGCTGTTTTTAATATACAAAATTTTTAAGAAAGACAAACAGGAGATCTAGTTTTTAGGAATAAAATATCAAGATGGACATCATCAAATCTAGATGGATGTGATCACCAAAACAACTACATCTCCACCAACAACTAAAAACCTTCTTAAGCATTGAGAGTTTTAAGAGAGTGCAGGTTCCAAATGACAGTCTGATTGCCATCTCTATCAAGTGACCTGGAAGAAGAATGATTTCATATAGGGCCCTAAGCAATGACAAGCCTTTGAACAAGACAGGAGATAGTTCAGGTCAGGTGAAACCCTGCTGAAGAGGTCTCAATGTATAATAAATTATCAGAAAGTGAGAAGCAATATGTCTTGTTTGCTGATAGTTTCCTACTGCCATGTTTTAGGAAACCCTTGAAGGTAGAAGTCATCTATATGAAGTCCTCTATGACAAGTCTGGAAACTGCTGAAGAAGAAGGGAAAAATGAAGTCAGTTTGCAGAGCTGAAAAATAACCACCTGGCTTTAGACATTGCTGAAGGGGGAAAATGGCCAATACTTTATTTATATACTGACCTCAAGGAGGAGATGCAATGTACAGATAAGACCATGATTGAGGGGTGGACACAATGTGAATGTGAAATGAGCTGCAATTATCAGGGCAATCAGTTAAAGCCTATGTGGCATGAAGGACAATGGCTGAAATATAAATATGGGGAGGTTTGGAAGATTTACTCTATCACACTCTCACAAGCCTGTCAACTCATGGGGTCTGTCTCTGCCCCTTTGGATTTGGGGAACTCAATCCAACTGCCCTTCAATCCCATTATCAAGGCAGTAGAAGTCACCCAGATTAATGAAAAATGAATTTTGGTTAAGCCACACAATCTCAGAGGTGATGGGATCAGATTTGACTTCAGCATCCTGTAATCCAACATCACACACAATTTTTCCTGCTCTGAAAGCCTATTATGATTGATGGTGTCCAAAACCATGGACTAAAAACTCAATTGATATTTTATAGGGATTTGCCCATAGACTAAGGGAATGCTATCTGTGTATATATATCACAAAAAGTGATGGTGGTTAACTGGGATGTATTAGAAACTGTGGGACCTGGGCATGACTTAAATGCTATAGAATAACAGATGGATGCTGTCCTGGTTTTGACTGGGGTACAGCTATTTTTCTTCCTAGTAGCTGATACAGTGTGATATGTTTAGATAATGAGATTATTGTTGATAACACACTGATGTTCCAGTGGTTGCTGGCTAATACATACCTTAAGTCAAGCACATTTCAATTTCCCATGCTCTGCCAGTCAGGACATGCACTAAAAACTAGAAGGGAGCACAGTCAGAAAATCAGATTCAAACAGTTCTAAGGGATATTCCATACCATAAAATATCATGTTCAGCATGTGAATTAGAGGTAATTTACAGGGAAAGGCCAATCACTACTCAGTAACAGGCTGGGCATCAGTGAGCAGGTGGTGAGAAATTACATTTTGCATCACTTTTTTGGGGGGTGTTTTGTTCTTCTCTCTCTTTTTTTTTTTATCTCCTTAATCGTTATTACAAATGTATCTCCCTTTATTTTGAAAGAATTCTTAAACTGGGTTCTTAAAGGGTTTTTAAACTATTTCAATCCACAACTATTTCAATCTTTTTTCCAGTTCTCTTCCCCATATCACTGGGGTGGGGTGTGGAGGACAGTTAGCAAGTGGGGGCGCATCACTTAGCTGCTGACTGGCATTAAACTATGACAGGAGGCAACTCTGTAAAAAAGAGTACTTGCAGAGCATAGAGGACATGAGAAAAGAGATTCAAGCACTTCAAACAAAATTTAGAAAAAGTAAATTCTTAAATTTTGTTGACATGGTAATCACAATAATATATTATTACTATCACAGTTTCATAAAATCAAGTAACTGCTCTTCAAGCATAGCAGGAAAATAAAATAATTGAAATTCAATTGAGCTTTGTTCTGCACACTGAAAGAACAACTACATTTCTTTCTGGTGTTCTTGGATGTGAATCTGTTTTCATTTGACTGTTGAGATTTTCTCATTTACTCTGAATAAGGCTGAATTTCTAGTTACCTGGTTAACCTAAAATATGTGTTGGGAAGACACATTTCAGGAGAGCTATTATATGATAATTTATAGCTTAATATCTGATGCCTTTTCTATTTTATAGGATCTTTGTAACTTTAAATGCTGTGTGAAGGGGGAATAATTTCTAATGCATTTTACATTAAATAGATTAATTTTAAGTATGTAGTGCTACAAATTATTCTTCTAATACTAGGTATTGCAGGGGATAAAAGTTTAGATTAATTCATAAAAACACTCTAATAGAATTTAGCCTACCACAGCACTGGTACCAGCTGTACAAACCAGCTATTGCCCCATGGAATTGCCCATTACATTCTGAGGTTTCCCTATCTTTATATTTCCCTATAAATGTTCATATTGCACTTCCACTTTTTGGTGATCTTTCAACACATTTCCTGGTGAGTGCTGATGACCTTGCCCCTCAAGATAATGAAATAGCCTCGTGGTCTCAAATTTTATGTACTTACAAATTTATAAAATTCATTTACCTTGTCAGAGACATCTGGAAGTATTTACTACCTTATATTACCTGTGAAAAAATGTCTTAATATTCCAAGCAAAGCTCAGTTTTGCAGCTTTTGTATTTCCATATATCTTCAAAGCCACTTCTTTTTTTCAGTGAGTATTCTGTAGATGTTTATAACATTCTCATTAATGTGTCACCAGAGCACTAGTTGCAAGAGAATATGTCTCTTGTGATACACTTAAATACTTAAAGGAGTGTTGTCTTAGTCTCTAAATAGCTGGAAAATATTTCTGTTTACTACTGGTTTAAATTAATGTATAAATAAACTGTTCTTTTATATTTTTATTCACTAAGAAAAAATATAACTGAGATTCTTGTATTTTAATGAAAATATTTTGATTAAGACAATGGTCCATACTTTTTCAGTGTGAATCTTTCCCAATCTGCTTTTACTTCCTCAGTCCACATAAACAAAGGTCAACACTGCAGAAATACTCCTTAAGTGTTGGCCAAAAGCAGAAAAGTTACTAAACTTGGTATCTGTCCTACTAAAAGAGCAGTAACAACCCTCTCAAAACAAGGATAGAAACTCTGAATGTGTAACTCATCTCAAACAGCTAGTTATTCACTTTTTGAAATTAGCCTAACATTAGCCTGTAACATCTATGAACAAACAGCTGGATTCCATGATTTATGAAAGATGGGTCATTAGAATGGAAAATACAAGAAATGCACGCCGATAACAGAGGTTAAAACTCTGTCTTCCCATTAAGATACCCTTTAGAAGGAAAATCTCTGGAGGTCACTGTAGGATGAAGAAACTCTACAAGTCTCAGATACATTTAGATATTGAAGTAGGGAAAAAAATTATTAACCTTATCATTCCAAATGAATTCTTCATTTTTATTTGAATATGCCATAATTCCCATAAAGAGCCTTCTTAACAGGAAAGGTCTTTCTATCACTCCTAATATCTAGTTAGTTGCCAATGGTTTGACTTCAGTTCTCTTGCAACTGCTGGCATTTGTGCAACTTTCCCTAATTTCTTGATCTGAAAAACTATACTGGATTTTTCTGCTTAGTTATCTCGTTTGCAAAAATCACTTAAATAAATCTGTTTGATTTTGCATTACGGAACTGGACCTTCCTGCATACCAAAGGATTCACATCCTTGTGACATGGTCTGAAGGATTAGGGAGATGACCCAAGATATCATTCCTGCACAACTGAGGTCTGCCCATTCCAGTGGTTGTAGGAGTCTCTTTTTTATACTGCACAGTATAAAAATAATGTGTAACATGTTTTTTTCTGAAAGCAAGGATGCGTGTATGGCTCAGAGCAGGCTCTTCACATCACTATGATGTAACAACTTTTCAAGGAATGCTCAAATTAAGAAATTTCCTAAATTTGTTTCTATATCAAACTTTTAGCATCCTTTCAAATAGCTACAGAACAGCTGATCCCCAGAGGTCAGTCAGATGAGGAGTATTTTCAGTGATATTGAAGGGTGAAGAATAAGTGTAACTATATAACAAAAAACAAACTCAAGAGAATGATTTTCAATCCACATTTGAGACACGTCATCCACTGTGCTTGCACTGTGAACACCTGAAGATTTACGTACTCTTGTCCTACTGCTGGTACTTGCAAGACATCTGAAATCAAATCATGGACAGTGAAATTATTCTCATGCTTATTCTTATTCTTATTCTTATTCTTGAAATAATAAGCTCTTCTTAAAAAGATTCTGGCTAAGAAATTTTGTTTTTTTCATTTCTAAATGAGCACTCCCACAAATTTCAGGGAGAAATCCCTGCTATACGACCTAATTTGTCATAGTGTGCACATTCCAAAGTGGAGGGGTTGCCAGAGAAATTCCCTATATTTTACTTTACATCTATATATCTGTAACACATAAATTTGTCTTTAAGCCCAAGATTTTGCAATGTATAATTTAAAATTTTAATTAAAAGGTGACTTTATCACAAGTCCAATGAGTAATGTTGAAAGTAAAGAAAAAAAACAAATAATTTACAGTAATAATTATTAATATTAGCAATTTTAGTGGTTTGAAAACAAACCAAGTGAGAGGCTCCAAGTCAGAAAATATAATTTAATAAGAAGAAAGGAAAAAAAGGTAGAATAAAATAAAATAAATCCAATAATACAAAAGACCACTGACACAACCTGAGCAGGGCGATGGAAGCAGTCCAGATGAGGTGGTCTTCCTGAAGCAGTGATCCCGTAGACAGGTCTGGTAGCTCCGGTCCTCTGGGAATTCAGTGGGTAAGGGCTGCCCAAATCCCAGATTATATCCAGCTGAGAATGCCTGGCTCCTCCCCCCTGGGCGGAGCTTCTCACAATGGGATGGTGAGTGATGCAGAAGAGTCTTTGATGGCCCATTAGCAAGAGATTGCTCCCAGAGGCAGTTATCTATGAGTCATACAGTAAGGCATCTGATGGGCCATTAACAGAAGATAGTCCAGGGGGAGGGGGTCTGGGAAACACTGCTCCAACAATTGGATTTGACAGTTCATGAAGATGGTAATAGAATATTTTTACATATTCTATACTACAACCCAGGACAGCAATGATTTTTCAGATTTGAAACCTCTCATATCACAGAATTACAGAATTCTTAGGGTTGGAAGGGACCCCTGGAGGTAATCTTGTCCAATTCCCCTGCCAAGGCAGGGTCACCTAGAGCAGGTGACACAGAAACTCATCCAGGTGGGTTTTGATGATCTCCAGAGGGGGAGAATCCACAACATCCTTGGACAGCCTGATCCACTAGTCTGTCACCCTGAATATAAAAAAGTTATTGGGATAAAACTTCTTGTGTTTAGTTCATGGCCATTGCTCTTCTTCCTGCCACTGGGCACCACTGAAAAGAGTATGGCACAACCCACTTGGCACCTGCCTTTGAGATATTTACATGCATTGATGGGATCCCCTCCCAGTTTTTAATCAAGTCTAAGCAGACCCAGCTTTCACTGTCTTTCCTCATAAGAAGGATGCTCCAGATCCCTAATCATCTTTGCAGCCCTCCACTGGATGCTCACCAGTAGGTCATTCTCTTTCTTGTACCGAGGAGGCCAAAACTGGGCACAGCACACCAGAAAAAGCCTGACTAGGGCCAAGTGGAGAGGGAAGATCATCTCCCTCAACCTGCTGGCCACACTCTTCCCAATACACACCAGGATACCACTGCCACTCATGGTCCATAATACACCAAGGCTCCCAGGTCCTTTTCCACTGAACTGCTCTCTAGAAGGTCAGTTCTCAGCCTGTGCTGGTACTTGGGGTTATTCCTTCCTGGGTGCAGGACCCTGCATTTGGCCTTGTTGAACCTCACAAGGTTTCCTTCAGCTCAACTTTGCAGCCTGTCAAGGCCACACTGAAGGGCAGCACAGCCTTCAAGTGTATCAACCACTCCCCCAGTTCGTATCATCAGCAAACTTGCCAAGGATCCATTCTATCCCTTCATCCAGGTGATTGATAAAAAAGTTGAATAAGACTGGACTCAACATTGTTCCCTGGGGAACAGCACTGACTACAGGCCTCCACCTGGATTCTGCTCCTCTGATCACAACCCTCTGAGCTCTGCCATTCAGCCAGTTCTTGATCTACCTCACGGTCCTTTCACATAACCCATATTTCCTGAGCTCACATACAAGGATAGTATGGGGGACAGTG
The DNA here is from genome assembly GCA_008694505.1 of Cyanoderma ruficeps. NCBI lineage: Eukaryota > Metazoa > Chordata > Aves > Passeriformes > Timaliidae > Cyanoderma > Cyanoderma ruficeps. The sequence goes on from VZDJ01007749.1 coordinate 42,854,076, forward strand.
TCGAAAGCCTTGCTGAAATCGAGGTAGACAATATCTACTCCCTCTACCTGTTTATCCATCCTGCCATGCTGTCCCAGAATGCTGTAAAATTGGTCAAGCATGACTTGGTGTATCTATGCTGACTGTGCCTGTTGCCCTTTTCTTCTTCATGCTGGGGACAACCTCCAGAATGACTTGTTCCATCACCTTTTCAGGGTTCAAGGTGAGGCTGACTGGCCTGTATTCTCCTGGGTCCTTCTCCTTGCCCTATCAAACCAGTCTTTGTTAAGCTGAGTTTTATAAGCTGTAAAGCCTAAGGCAACGGAAGAGCTTACAGCTTTTGAATCATACTAGGTGAAAAGTGAGAAGTCCAGAGCTAATACTTTATCAGAAGTAAGTAAATGTTGTAGTGAACAGTGAGAACTGCAGGAAGTGCATGCAACCACGGATAACTAATGGCCATATTAAAGATATGTGCTTTGTGCAACTGGGGTGTGAGAGTGCAGCACAGGAAGGCGTATCAGCCATTTTCAGTCTGGTTAGTACACATATGGAATACAGCTGTGCCACGGGTCACAGATTTAGTGCAAGATAGTAAGAAGTATGCAGATGTAAGTTCTCCAAACCCATTCTGAAAGTGGCTTCATTGCTTTTGCGCTGTGCTTACCTGTAGAGCTAATGTGGCTGTTCTCTTCTGGTGTTAGTCATGCCCACAGCTGAAGATAGGCTCTTATGACAAGCCTTATGCATTACTTCAATTGAGCATCACGATGCCATGACAGACATACCTTAATGCTGCCATTCGACACTTTCAGTGATACTGCCTGACATGCCAAGAGGCTGGGCAGAAACTCACTGCCTTTGGTGTTGCACTGAACTTGATCCCTCCAGGCATCCACCTCTTTTTCTGCAGTTCCCTGTGTTTACTTACAGTTAGCAATTCCTAATGGTGGGATATGACCCCTTCTCACAAGGGCAGACAGTCTGCTTAATGTATTTTATTTGTACCATCTGGCTTTGTAGCTTTATCTGAGAAACATATGGGCAACTTCAGAACAAGTGAAAATAAAACATGTGCAAGAGGCTGCAAAAACAATCTGCCGCTCTTCCTTGGCAGATCCCTCCCACAAGTAAATGTCATCCAGGCATGTAGCTGTCAAGTCAAACGGTGTCCTATGCAGCCCCAGGTGCTAGGCACTGAGCCTATCAGTGAATGTCAGGAAATGTGGTGTGAGGGTGTGCTGTGCAGCCACTCCTGGGTCAGCTGCTGGAACAGCTGCTCTGTCCTGAGAGGGCACTGTGAAATGCTGGACTGTCTTTGCTTTGGGAGAATAACAGGTGGGGGAAAACTGTGCAGTACTAGAAAATTCAGCTTCCTCATAAATCCTGGACTGATGCAAAAACTTTATACAGACTTATTCCCTGAAGCCTATCTGTTATCAAACTCTGTGTGAATAGTTAAGTTTTTCAGCAGTAGGTAAACGATCGCTGCAGTTCTGAGCTCTGTTTCTGAAAATGTCTGTAACAGATGTCAGCAGAAGTGCAGGATGAAACTCTCAGCTTGGTTCTCATCTCTCAGAAAGCTTGAAAGGCAAAAGCAGTGTTACAGATTCATGCCCAATAAGTATGCATTACTTGTTATGTTTGTACAAATGTACAAATAATTGCCAAGACAAATGACAAAACAAGTCCTTCATTCTTTTGTTGGAAAAAGATTGTGGTAGAAGATTAAAAGATTTTGTAGACTTCCCCTTTCTAGCTAAGATTTGGAAGGGACTGCCCTTGGGGTAGTAGTGGCGAAGCTTCATAGCACTGACCTCTTTTCTTCCTTTCCTGGGACAAGAAACTCTTGGAATCCCTTTGCTTTTACTCCAGGGCACTGCATGAGAAGTACTGTTAATTCTTTATCCTGGTCTCAGGGACAGCAGCAGTGCCTGAATTTCTTGCACTTCCTCATGAGCCTCTGGCATTTTGACATTTATTCAGAGTTTGGTTGACCTCTGCTGCCTTTATGTATCTTTAAAGTTCATTCCTGTGCAACTGTCAATACATCTATTTTGTAGCTTTGAAATAAGAAGCTTTAGGGTGACTAAAAGGACATTTGTAATGGTTCAGTCAAGTGTGGTTGTGATTTTAAAGATCTTCCTGTCTGTTTTCGGTTGACTTTTTACTAATATCATACCTATTTTCATCGACAACTTTGGAAAATATGCTTCATTTTCTAATCATTGTACCTTGTGTTTCATGAAGCAAGCTATAAGGTAGAAATATAATTAGTTTGGGGTTCAAAATTTATCCCAAAAAATATTCTCTGGAGCAAATTTTTCTTCACCGTTCAATCCTTTATAATCATAAAATCATTTTTTTCTCAGAATGATAGAAGTGGTGTTATCATAAAGCAGAAGGTAGACTTTGAGTTGTATAAAATATTTTTAATATAATACTAAAACAGAAGTAAGAAGTGCAGACTACATAAAATGTACCAGTAATTGAGCACTGAGATTGAGGTTAAGTTCTAGAAGAGCTCCCAAGGAAATAAGAGGATACAATGGGTCAGTTTAATTCTCTGCTGAAAAGAGACATGGCTGCTATCTAATTTGTTACATTATATGTGACTTTCTAGTCTGGATAGAGCGCAGGAGATGTAGCAGTAGCTCTATTTCTGTTTGGCCATTATATGTCTGTGCAATAGTACGGTAAGTCTAATGCAAACACTTCAGGGTGTCTTTTCCAGTTTAGGACCACAAAAAACCCACTGTGTTTTATTTTTTTCAGTCCCGTGCAAGAGGTAAGTCAATCGGCAACTTCAGGTGGGCTGCAGTAACCTCGGCTGTTCTAAGTCAAAACAAGCTGCATTTTGTTCTCTAGTCTTTGGCACAAGATACATGCAGGCTGCACAGATATCATGAAAAGAAATGGCAATGACTTATTTGTTGCATAAAATGTCAATTTTATCCTCAGAAACCCTTGCCTTTCAAAGCTGTGTTTACAACGTGAAGCTCCATTGTTTTCCATCTCCTTGAGTGATTTTTACTGTCAGGGGAGTCAAAGGACCCTGTGTAGCCCATATGACAATCAAAAAAACATATTTTGCAATCTGGAGACATAGCTCTGTTGTGGGCAGCTGTGCTCTGCAGCACCAGGAGATGGCTAAGGTGTGCCTCATAGGAAACTGTGATAATCAAACCTGGAGATGGTGTAGTCACAAGTTTCATTGCTTACTAAGGAGAGTCACAGCCTTCACTCTGAAATTAAAAAAAAAAAAAATGCTATCCCAATGGCTTGTGCCAGCTGGTTGCTGCTAGCCCTGAGGACCGAGCTGATGTCTCAGGAGGTTCAGCTGACCATGACCACGCCAGCTAGCTCCCCCATCCAGGAAGGCGGGCTTCAGGGATATTTCCCATTCTACCAGGCTGTGCAGACTACCAGTGCCTGGTCTATCTGCCAACCACATTCAGCAGAGAGACCAGAGCATCTCTACTCACATTCTCATACATATATTTGTTTAAGTATAGGGGTTTTCCACCTCATTTGACTGCTCTTATTATTTCATGTATTTCATGCTTTCTATCAAACTGTATCCTTTTGTAACATAGACAATTTCCTTTGGTCTTTCTCCCTCCCTGGTATTCAATCTGATTTTTTTCTTCTAAGTTTTGTTTATGTTCACAATTCCCCTCATCCTTTTCTATATTTTCATTCTCCTCTTTTCCTGCTTCTATGTCTGCATTCTCACAATTCTCTTTGCTCCCTTCTCTTTCCTGCTTTCTTTTACTTGTTCTCATTTCTTGAGAAAAGGAGGCTCAAGGGTGACCTTATCACTCTCTGTTCCCAAGTAAAAAGTGATATCATGAGATCAAATAGCCTCAAGTTGTATATGAGGAGGTATGGATTGAATTTTAGGGGAAAATATCTTCACTGAAAGAGTTGTCAACCATTGGAACAGGCTTCCCAGTGAAGTGTTTGAGTCCATATCCCTGGAGGTTTTTAAAAAAGGTGTAGATGTGGTGCTTAGGGACACCATAGAGTGATTAGAAACATAGTTTGGACTTGGCAGTGTTGGGTTAATGGTTGGTCTCAATGATCTTAGTGTTCATTTCCAACCTAAATGATTCCAAGATTAATGATTTCTCATGTCTTTCTTCTTGATCTGATTGTTAGCACTGTATTGGGGTGTTGGATTAATCTATTTTTCAGTGACATTTCCAAATCATCTACTATGAATATAAATCTGGGATGGGAAGTGTTTTGTATGAAAACCTGTAGAAACCCAGTCTTCAAATCCAACTTCTTTAGTTAAAGGCAAATGCTGAATATACAATTAATCCCCTCCCACTCATACATCCCACTTCATTAAACACCTTTCCTTTGCTATAAGGTCACCACAATAGTTTTGTCCCTGAACTTCACAGTCCTGAGTCTAGAACTATTGCTTTTTGGATTTTTTTTTTCCTACTCCTGAAGAGTTGTTTAGTTTGTGACCAATAACTTTTTTTTGGCAAATTGAAGAAGGATTTTTTTTTTACTACATATGGTAGTTCCACAATCTCTCAGTCAGAATCAAACAAACCAGAAACTTAGAATTAATNAAAAAAAAAAAAAAAAAAAAAAAAAAAAAAAAAAAAGCTAAAATGTTAATTCTCCAACAAATACATTTTCCTTTCTCTTGAAAAAAAAGCAAAACAGTAGCAACAGTCAAGTAGATGTCAAGTTTAATACTGGCCTTCAGTTTTCGGATGTCAATGATTTAAAGAGGACATTGCATTTCTGTAGTTTTAGTGGGATCTCCAAAGGACTTAGAAAATAGATGGTGGTCAAAAAAGCTGCATAATACAGCCTAAGCTCACGTGAATGACAAATCTGGGTGTCTGTGTGCTTTCAGAAACCCTCAAAGTCTTCATCTGACAGAAGTGAGATTAGCTGTCATCTTTAAATCATCAAAGCCTGAGATCAAGCAAGGCTCCTAATCTTAACAATTCTTTTCCTGCATATATTGGTGTAGCCGTCAAGGTCAGAACCTGCAGCTACAGTGCTTCTTCCTAATACAGCAGTGAAGGAAGTTGCAAATGGATGGCAGTGCAGACTGGGCAATGGGGAGAGAAATTTGAGTCTTGCAGACAAGGGAACACAAATCTTGAGATATTCTATGTACTTTGCACGTGGAAAACAGAGTTGAAACTTCATCCAGGTACTGAGTAACAAATCAAAGCTTTTTTCCTTCTATCAATGTTTCTTAGCACATTGCCCTACACTGGTTTATACCAACTCACGTTAGACAAAGATTTTCTCTTATATTATGCACTTTTACTCTATTGTGTTGTACTATAAACTACACAGCACAATGAGGGGCAGCTACAATTAAATTATTATCTTGATTACCAATGTCTCTTTGCACAGTGAAGATTGCTTTCTGATAGCCCAAGTTCATGCAAATGTCTTCTAGAGGGCTCTACCCCTCACTGTGAGCAAGGGCAGTCTGTGACTGAGCCAGTTCCCAGGAAGGCCCAGGGCAGCTGAGGGAAGGAAGAGGACTCAAAAGCCGAAAAGCTCTCCAAAAATTAATATTTATTGGCAAATTGTATTTTCAGTGTTGAAGTCTCCCACATCGAAGGTGAAGGCCTGGTTCAGGCTTTATATATCCAAATCATGGGTTTGAAGTAGAATAACTGTTCAAAATAAAATAAAAGCAAAATTCCTGCTGCAGGCGTCAAGCCTGGCATGGATTTACTGTATTTTATTTTTTTTAATGAATATTGAGCTGAATATTCTTTAGATTTCTCTGGGTGGAGATCATAGTAGTCCCTATAGTACAGCAATTTCAAACCTTTTTTGGTCAAGGTAAAAACTTTTTAGGTACACATTCTCCACATACCTACATTTATTTATTTATAAATTATGTGCATGCACAGTGTACTATATACAATTCACACTCTAAATTGTACCAAGGAACAGAAATTTTAACAAGAATGATATAAAGACAAAACACGGGGCTATTTTCAATTTTTAAAACATTCTACCTTTCCTATTATGGTACAAAAAATATGGTCTTCTTGCACCCCAAAGGATAACCTTGCACACACCCTGGGTTTTATGCACCTCACCATACTTTGGAGACCACTGTTTTAACTTATGTGCTATAGTGGACCTAGCACCTTCTCAGTAGCAGTAGTAACAGTAGCAGTAGCCCAGTTAATCTGTCCACAGACCAGAAACTTGATTTTAACATCACATTCACATGGATTTTTCAGCCTTTCAAATCTAATTCATCTTCTGCTTTAAGTCTTCTGGAATATATGTGGCTGGTTTGAGTTAAAAGCGCTGCTATTATGGCATTAGGAACTGATGAAGTAACATCACATTCACATAAATTTTTCAATCTTTCAAGTCTAATTCATCTTCTGCTTTGCGTATTCTGGAATATCTGTGGCTGGCTTGAGTTAAAGCGCTGTTATAATGGTATTAGGAAGTGATGAAGACTTGACCATAGCTGTCTGCTCACTTCCTTTTGAATAGAATCACAGAAATTAAATAAGAGAGTGTTTGTCTTTTATTGAATTGTTTGGAAATGACTGTTTATTAAAAAGTACTGATCTATTTCCAGTATTGGCTTCAGTACCTGAATCAACATTGTGACCTAAAACACTGTTACATTTAGACCTGAATTAATGATATATCATTTATCTAGGAGCCTAGCACAAACATTATCATTAATTCAAATTAGTGAAATTGATGAATTAATCCAAGTTCTGAAAATATTTAAAAATTTTCTTTGAACTTCAAACTTTAAATATTTATGTAAATCTTGCAAAGTGTGGTTGCTTTTTTGTTTGTTTTTATGAAGGTCAAATATTTGAATGTCACAATTTGCCCAGTAGTAGAATATAGAAGGAGACCAACCACCTCCAGAACTCTTCTGTCCCAAAACAGGACTCTGAGGGTGACCTGGGATGGACTGAACTGCTGCTCTAAAGAACAGACTTCAGCCCTCTGATCTGCTGTCTCTGACACAAACATCACTGTAGCAGCAACCTTCCACAAAAATTCCAATCTCAGAACTTTGCTTTTCCAGAAAAAATTACCTTTAAAATTAATGCCAAATAATTAAAATTTTAACTAATAAATTTTTAAAGTCTAATCTTTTAAACTGATTTTTCAGTTGTCTGTCCCTCAGAAAATCAGATGTGTTCAGCTTATTATTTTTCTCACTGTAACAGCTGAATATCCATCTCCATCTATCTTGTCAAGTTGTAATGGTGTCACAGCTGCCTTTAAGTATTATTAGGGAGCTGCTAAACCCCAGCATGTAGGAGAACATGGATAGCATTGATGTTCATTGAAAATCCCTTTCCTGGTTAGAACCAAGTAACATGCAAACCATGTAAATCACTGACAAGTAACTCCTCTGATTTTGCCATGTTTCTGTCACTGTTGCTTTTTCTTCAACAGTTTAAAACTATTAAAAGAGTAACAATACATTATCTCCACCTTGCAATGGCAACGCTGCCCCTCACTTAAAGCTAGAAGCTATTATCTTGCTAAATTAGGGAAATCTCCTTGGGATTCCATGGACAGGATGGACATTTATTCATTTGTCTCTTGATTTTTGTCAGTGAAAAGATATTTGTGCTTCTCTAGAGCCTCTTCAGCAGTAAAAAGCCTGATCCTACTCATATTTAGGTAAAAAAGTTCCCACAGAGTTAATTGGAAACGGAGAGTAGACCATGGTCAAAAGTACTGTAGTATACAGACATCACAGCAGCACCTAGCTGGCAAGAAGATTAGCAAGCACATCTGTTCTGAACCATTAAAATGATATAAAGAAATTGCCTTTAAACCACCTGCAGGACAGTAATTTCATACAATCATTACTGAGTCATTAAAAGTTAATGTAGAAAAAACACCACTGTGGGAAATGGAATCTTCTTCTGTGTTCACTAGATACTCTAAATATGTGAGCAGAGAACAGTCTGAAAATTATTGTGTCAGATGATTATCCCTTGTCTCCAGAATATATTGTCTCAAATATTTCTTTTGCCACAGATTACACTACTTTTTACATTTTCAAGCCACACAGAGAATTTTCATGTTGCATATGACATGCATATTGCAGTAGGATTTTGGAACCCATTTGAGATGATATTCTTGAATTCTAAAAATGGTATAGGGGTCTGAATTTCAGGTTTTGAAATCCTTTTATTAAAAATAGAAGCATCAGGATGGGTATAAGCAACATGGAAATAAAGAAAGATGTGCTAAAACTGAGAAGGGGACACAGTTATTCATGCTAGGATCAAAGCAAGACTGGAAAAAAAAAAGCAATGGAGTGTGAAAAAAGGAACCTGATGTTTTAAATCAAAATAAGAGAAAGTAATTAAATTATGTTGCCGAGAATATTGTGGTTAAATACAGGAATATTTTCTTATGATCCCTTGTTACATAGATAGCATGTCATGGAAAGAAGAAATACTACTTACAAATGCATTCATCTGCTCTTAGGGACAGAAAGTTCTCTTTGACAGACTGGGCTGGAAAACATATGTGGAAAGCACTACCTGTTGACTTTGTCTAGACTTTGATGATGTTCCCCACAGCAGTCTCGTAAACAAACTGTGGAAATACAAGCTTGGACAAAACCATTGGGATCAGGAAAGATCCATCCACATGAGGAAGATAGTATACGATGTAGAATCACCAGTATGTCCCCATTAATTGCAAAGCTAATTTGTGTGGAGTATTTTCCTTAATGGATGAAAGAAGAGAATAGAAAATCCTATTAATTGCAAATAGGATTAGAGGCAAAGAGGCCACATGCATTTGGATGGAAAAAATAAAAGGAATGAAAAATTAACTTGACAGATTGAGCAAAGGTTTGAAATCAAGAGTATGTAATTTAAGTGACTCTGGATATTGTAAATTTAAATTTACAATAAATTTGTAAATTCATTGTAATTTGAAAAACACATGGTATTGAGATGTGTAAAGGAGTAAATCCTAGCTCTAAAAATATACAGTATGAAAAATGTGTGAAGTAGTCTTTTAAATCTACCAACATCCACCTGGATTATTTTTTCTTTACTTCAAAAAAGATTTATCAGAGGTGTAATCTCTACCAAAAAAAACCACCAAGCCAAAACAAAGACAAAAACAAACTAAAAAACCAAACCAAACAACAACAGTAAAAAACAAATCACAAAAAAACACCCAGAGCAAAAACTGTGGTCAGAAATGTTGAAAATATAATTGACAGAGAAAAACAGGGAGAACTTGTATGGACCTAACTGTGGAAGAAGCACAATCTATAAGATTTAAATGCTGATTTTGAAAAATTCAAATGCTATAAGATGTTCCCCACATCTACTAAGGATGGTACAAGAATGAACACCTTAATTGCAGCAAACAATGGTGAGGTTGACTATAAGGAAAATAATCCATCAGGATAGTGGAGTAACAGCAGATGATTTGCAGAAAAGTTCAGAATCTCCCATCACTGGAATTTTTAAGACATAGTTTTTCCAAATATCAGTCAGGGAAATACTGATGTAATTGGCTCCTTGTTCAGTCAGAATCACGGCTGATGTCTCAGGACCCTTTGTCTACCTTCCTATGATGTGGCAACTACCTGCAGTTTTGGAATAAAGTCATTTGTCCAATCCATAACTAAATTCAGAGGAACACTATTTTGCTACAGCTGCTGGAAAGGGGGGAGGCTGGAGTGGGAGGAGGAGTAGAAGGTAGGTTGGAAATGCTCTGGAAAGCAGAGTGCCATATAATCAAAAAGATCATTTAAAAATGTGTAATTTAAAACATGACAGTAAAAGGTAAAGCTACAAATGCAATAAAATAATCAAAGGAAATCGACATTTCTGTAGCAAAAATATGGTCTTATGTCATTTAAATACACAAGCAAAAAGCCAATCAAGTATTCTGTGAAGCCACTGAGGGATATACAGAAAGTGGGAAGTAAGTTAATGACGTTAGTATTGCTCTGAGCCTGAATAAATTCTCTGCTTTCGTCTTCATGAAATAAGCCAAAGGTCAGATTCTGAGGATTGGGATATTTTCCCAAGTGGGAGGGAAGGGAATGGAAACGTTGAAAGACTTTATGAGTACATCAAAGCAGAGAGGCAATTAGAGCTGATAAAAGTTCACATAGAAGCAGATAGAGATAAATTGCATCGCAGATTTTTTTTTAACCTAGCTAGTTGGAGAAAGATGTAGAGTTTTCCAGCTCATAAGCTCTAAGAAAGCATACTACATATATAGGATTCAAGAGAACAGAGATGCAAGAGTCAAATTGGGGCAGCCATGACAAGTTTATTTATTTGACAATTTGTATTTTTGTTTATTCATTGTCTCAGTGACACACAACGGAAAGACGATATAATGAGACCCAGTGAAGTGAGTTATACATTGACAAAAGAATGAGATACCAGTAAGCATTGATCTGAAATCATCACTGTGGTGTTTTCAAAGTAATTTGCATTTTACAGTCTCAGGTGTTTGCTGCTATCGAAGTTGTTTTCTTAATATCTCATACTTCAATTAAACATATCTGAATTACTTGCTGTAGAATTATGACGGAAGATAAGTCACTGATATTCAGTTGTGACAATCTCAAATCTAATTTGTTCCTACCATTTAAGCTGTCTTGAGTGAACAAATTAAACAACATTATCTGCCTTCTTCAGTCTGCTTTAGTTTTGCTCAGTTGGACCACCCTATACAGAATATTACTGTGTTCTTAATAAACCAAAACCAGGGAGAACAGTGAAGAGCAGAGAAGGAGTGTGCGGTTTCCCAGATAACGTGAGTTAGTGTACTGCCCAATGCATTCAGTAGAGGCGACTGCTCTGATTTAGACAAACAAACTTGGGAAACCTACAGCATCTACTGACATCTTTATGCTTATATGCATAGACCCTTGTGCACTTCTCTTTAAGTCAGGGGCTTCCTGTATTGCTCACCAATGTGTTTCATATTTTCAGTATTTTTCATAATTTTTTGTCTTTCTGCTCCATTCTCTATGGCACTTTATAACCTGCTGGAAACAACTTCACAGAAGAAAGTTGTAAAGTGGTTTTCTTTGATCAATAAAAAGCCAAAGTTCATCAGACATTTAGATCCAGTTATATGTTTAACCACAAAATACTAGCACAAATATAATCATTAAAAGATTCCTATTACTAATTGGTCTTCTAAATATGCTTAAAAAAACCCTCAAAATACCAAAACCAAAAGAACATTGGCATCTCAATCAAAATCTGCCTTGAAATGCATAAACACTTAGTTTAAGTTTAGTAACAGAAGTAATAGAAAGCTAGAAAAATCTGCACAGGAGATCCCTTTTCCACGAAACTGCTACAGTACACCATAAAAGCATTTTCCAGTGCAAATGGCAAAAGGAAAGCTAAAAGACAAGGAAAACATTAATCTGTTTGTCACAAATTGCTTCAGACAATCTTTGCACATGTCAAGATGGTTCTGGTTAGAACTGACAGGATTCAGTCAGCTCTTGTGTTTTCAGAAGTACTAGTAAAAATTCTTAATCAAGAAAAAATTACTTTTTAAACATTTTCTTCCCAGGAGATAAAATATCAAGTACATTTAATATTAAAAAAAGATTTTTTTAAAGCTTTATATAAATATGATCTCTGTGATTATGAAAAACACACGTTAAAATGGGCTTTAAAATACTGAGTGCCATATAGCTCTTTGTATGTGGTTTACTGGAAAAACATTCCCATTTAAAATGCAACTTTTAAACAGACCAAAAAAATATTTTATTCAGAATACCATTCTGTAGTTGTGTAAATGTGTCTTACAGTCTTCAAAAGACATTTTTGCTAGACTTTTGATTACTTCTAGTGGCAGGCATTTGAACTCAGTTTATTGAAAGTGTATTTTTGAACAGAAAACATAAGCAACAATAAATACAAGGAATAAATACAAGGTTCTACAAGGAAATTGAAATACATGAAAGCTACTGTAGAGGAATTTAATTTTATTTAATTCTGAATATCAAATATAATTTCTATTTTAATACCTTAGGCTTTTACTAGATGACTTTACAGCCCTTTGCACTCAGAGAGTTTAACCATTTCAGGGTTTTTCTGTAGCAGTTGCAAGTCATCTTCAGACATGGAAAGTGACCCATGTTCCCTTAATCTATACTGAGCACATGAGCACAAAGTGAAGTGTCCTTATGGATTAGTTGCTAAATTAAGTGTTTTAGTAAGCAATTTAATGTTTTAGTAAGTGCAGTGCCTTGCCTCTCCCTGCTGCAGCCATTGGCTGAGCAACAGGCACTCTATGGATTATTTTATCTTCCAGTTGGAGGAGTGGGGCTGGGTCACAGGATGTGCCTCCATTTTGTTGACACCAGGCGCTGCTCTGCAGGACCTGTCCACCTGTAACTCTAGCTCAGGCAGTGAGGATTTTTGGGGGGACTTTTTCCATTTCTTAATATATTTTATATGCAAAAGGCTGTTACCCAGCAGCTAAAACAATGACTTGACAACTGAGGGTATTTGATTTAATTTCTTGCTTTGTGGAGATATCAAATATGCTGCTTATATTTTCTACAGCATAGTTTCTCCTCCTCTGTCAGATTTTAATGATTCTGGCTCTGCTTCCCAGGAGTGTTCTTGATGAGCTTTAATTAATATCTTTAAAGTGTTCTGAGCTCCTTACCTATGCACTGTAATATCAATATGAAATATGATTAGATTTCAGAAACAATGACTGTCCCAAAGGTTAATAATAACAAGATTAATAGTGTATTGAATTTTATGTCATCTGTTAGCAGCTTACATGCCAGATAGTATGGTTTATACTTGTACCTGCCTAGAGGAAAAGAGTTTTTGACTGAAGATTTTTTCCCGTCTATTTTTACATATCATGTCTAAACCAGTTCTGGTAAAAAGTCTCTGTTCCTTTCAGAGATTGCAGTAGCCATCAGAAATTTTCCTTTTAATAAGTAACATCACTGAGGTAGTTACCAAAAAGAGCCTTCTGCTGCCACGCAGGAAAAGTGAATTTCATGCTCCTCACAAAACCTCGTCAATTAAGACCTTCTTCTTACTTACTCAGGCAAGTTTACTTAGTGCAGTTCTCACTGTTCACAGATTTATGATGGAATTGTGCCAATTTGGCCAAACATCCAATTTGGCAAAAAAATTTTGTCATCTGACAACCATCCAGGGCAATGCTGAAGGTGTTTTGATTGCCATGGTCTTGGGCTTCTGGTTTCAGAGGACTACTCGTCACATTTGTGATAAATCTTCTCTCTCAGTACTCTCTCAGATGTTACAAGCAGTCACAGAAAGAAAAGCAATCTTGTCATGTTTTGAATAAAGGGAGGCACATGGTTGAAGGGCTACTGGAAGTCTTTTGCTTTCACTGTTGCTCTTTGATTTAAAAAAACAAAGCTTTTGCAACATTACATGGAACTGGATGTCCAAAAATTGCAGTGAGTGCCGGTACTTCCTGTACACAGTAGGATGCTCAACAGAGCATCTGCAAACCTTGCATGTGCTGACCAAGGCATTTCCTAATCTAGGCCATCCTGATTCAGCAGGATATCTCAAAGGCTAGGTTTCTGAACACTATCAGGATTCATTTTCTTTTTTCTTTCTTTTTTATTTTTTTTTTTATTCCTTATATTCCAGGATATAGATGCCAGTACAATTCCCTTTCTTACAAAAGTATGTACATTTCTTCAAAACCTGTTATATAAATAAGAAGTTTTCCTAAGGGTACCAAGAATCCATGCTTCTCCCAGCCTCATCCATTTTTGCTGTTTTCCTGGCATCATGAAGGGGTTTTTTTGCCCATTTATAGTGAGGTATTTTCAACAGAAGAGCTCAAGAACATTCCTTTCTGGCCGTTTCCTGAATGCATACATCCCCTTGGTTAACACAATTTATTAGAAGGTGCGCCTGAATCTGCTCTGGCAGTAGCTGACACTTGTAGAGCGTTGCCAAAGGGGGAATGTTACCACTCCTTGGGGGTATGGGATCAACAGTGGGATGCTGATGTGTAGGTGAGTTCAGAGACCAGTCACAGTCCAGCACATGTAGATGCAACAGGCAGCAGCACCTCTTCTCTGTGGATATTTATGATATGTGAGCATCACATCTGTTGCAGCTGGAGGGGCTTCTGGATTCTTCCAGTATCAGAATTTTAGACATGAGGAAATGTAATAGTTTGAATTATTTTGTGTACCATTAAGTTCCTTCAGGGTCAGGCAAGGGAATATGGCTCTTTTCTCTGCCTCTCTCCTGTTTTTTTTTAATGACTACTTCTTTATGTACCCTTTTTTGCCCAGATGCCAGTGAAATTTTGAGACTTAGGTCTAAATTTAAAAACTACTGAATAATACAGTGAACTTCCTATTTGTCAGCATGGTTTCAGTTTCATCCAGTCTTAACAGCCTTAAAAAGAGTATTTTGAATATTTAAATAGGATCTAATCTACTCTATTAATTTTAATTTTGCTTCCTATATTGTATAAATAATTGTGTGTAATACATAATTATTATACAATTATACATTATGTATGTATGCAATAATTCCTGCTGTTGACCCTTTTAAATTTGCATTATTTTACTCTCACAGTGTCTCTTACTTATTTTTCCCTCTTACAATGAGTAACATAAGACACCATTAATTTTACCTTGTTTTCAGCTAAAGCATTCATTTCACATCAGACTTTCAGTGTCTACTGATAATTTCATTGCTTGTTTTTAATTAATATTATATGTCATTCAGCTTACGACATTCAAAGCAAATGTTAAACCTCTGGCAGGAAAAAATCCAATTGGCACTTTATGTGCTCCAGTAAAATGGCAGACAACAGCTGGGAGTTGTTTGGCAAAAGGAGTGCTTTGCTGGGGAAATGGAGCATGAGGATCTCTTCTCATGACCCTCAAAACCACTTAAGAGTCACAGGGCTTATGACACTGACCTCAGGGAGCTAAAAAGAGCAGGCCCAATGTGCTTGTGGGGACAGCAGCATTGCCACACCACTGCTTCATCCCTGGGATAAACCAGCGTGCAGGACTCAGACTCCCATTGTTCAGGACCTGCAGATGAGTTATGAGACACGCTTTGGCCTCTCCTGAAATAGGTGTCAGTCTTTTTAAAGGGAAATTATTTTTAGGTATAACCAAGCAGTATTATTTTCTATCATTGTTATCTGATGTATAACCGAAAATTATAAACTCAACTCAGTGATTACTATTACTGTTATGACCCGTCATTTTCTTGGGTTATACAGCTGACAGTGAGGTGCATCTATCATGAAGGTGTAAGAAGAAATAAGGATTTATTTTATGGCTAACCCAGGCTGCTTTTGTGTCTTTGTCACTCGACCACACTTCTCTGTTTTCTGGAACATATGCACGTATCTGTAGAAAATAATAAAGGTACACCCTGTCAAACACACTCACCAGGATTTGTAGGTTGTTGAGATCCTGAGCTGGGAATAGACCATTAGAAGCACTGTAGACATTCTGCTCTGGCAGGGTCCATGAAAACTGCCTTGTCCCCATCACTGCCACCACCCTGGCAGTGAGCACGTCTCCTTGAAATGTGTCATCAGTCCAAGGAGCAGTTTACACCAAGCTCCCTAATCTTTTGTAGTGTCACCAGTCACCACAAACAATAGGGTTTGATTGAGATTTCTTCACTTCTGAAGGAATCAAATTGCAGTTTCGTCTCCCATGAAACAAGGCTCACTGGTTTGTAATTAAAATGTATTATATATCATAATTTGTCTCCTTGTTTGTATGCCTATATATGTATGATATGCTCAGCCAACATTGTGATATAGATTTCTTTCAAGAAAAATCTCTTATGCTTTGAGGTCATATCTCCTTACATTATTTTCTGACAACTGGAATAAGCAATACCTCTTGTGTAAAGTTTAATACTAAGATTCACTTCCACACTATTAGTGACTGGCAGGTAACACTGGTTTAGAAGGAAATCTTATTTTCATGCAAATAATTTTTCTAGCTTTTCTGTGCAAATGCAGCTCATGACAGAAGATACTAAGGATGTACTGTTGCAAAATGGAACTCTAATTGTGTGAAATAGGATTTCAATAGGCTGAGGGTTTGTGTTTTGTTGCAAATCACCATGACAAGGACCAAAATTTTTTTGCATATCTTACAATTAATGTAAGATGGCACAATAACACCTTACACAGTGTTCTGGTTTGGGTATAGACACCAACCATGTTCAAACAATTCATCATTTCACAAATAACCAAAAGAATGACTGTGTGGTACTTTTTCTTCTAGGATAAGATGGGCTGAGGCGTTGAATAAGATGATTTTTAAAGGTCTCTTCGAACACAAACCACTCTATAATTCTGTGATTCTATGAAAGGAAGGTTATTTTTGTATGAAGGTAATAAACACCTTTATATTAAAACACAAATACTCCACCTACCCAAATAATACACAAAATAATATGCAAAAAACCTATATCGAATATTAATTCCAGAAGGGATATATACACTATCTCAATTCTAATGAAAGTGAGGGAGAGGAAATATATTTCCTTTTCGCAGTTGAAACTGACACAGATTTCTGCTATCAAACTAAACCTGAGTTCAGCTATCAGTAGTGCTGCCCCTATTTGTTCTTTGAAGTTTTAATTTACCTTCCACTTAGAGAGTAAACACCAGCAAGATGCTGAATGTACAAAAGCAATTAGTTATGAAATACCTAATGATGGTTTTTACCATGATTATTCTAAATTATGGTGCAGACATTGAAAAGGTAAAAAGACTCATTTTTCCTTCCACCTCTGACTATGTATTAAAAAGTCGAATCCCATTTTATGTATACAAATACATTTTTTATTTGTGATACCAGAAAGACATAAATCACGATCATTATTTCAGATACATATATTTGGCTTGTATCCTTTCAAACTGGACTCTTTTCACTGTATTGTGTTGCTGTGCACTGGAAAAGAAAAACAAAACAACAAACAAACCCAAACCTCAAAATAACAGAAAACAAACCCACAAACAAACAGTATAAGACTGAAATTTTCCATCAGCTCCTTGATACCTGTCATTTTTAAAATTAAAACTAGTGAAAACTTTTGTAAAGTTGTAGAAGAGATGGAATAGATCAAAAATCTTAAAGCTGTGGAAAATATGCCAAGGATCTAACCCATTACTACTGGTCATGACGTGCATAAATAATTAATTTGAAATTTGCCTATGGCATGTTCACCTCGATGGAACACAACCACAACCAGTTTCACACAGGTATAATTTCTGTAAAACCTTTGATGTTAAACAAGCATAAAACTGCAGTTTTGAACCAAAGTTTTAATTGCAATGATGTATTGAGACAAGGAGGGAATAAAGGTAGAATGAGTGCTAGAAAACCTCCTGCGGCAAAGCAACTGTTGGAAAGAAAACTAATCAGACACAGTTGGAAACAGTTGGCTTTGATAGACTGTAAACAGTAAAAGTCATGATTTGTCCCCAAGTCATCTGACACCTTCATTACTGCAATTACTTATTTAATGCCCCTCACATCAAGAAGCAAACACAGCTTTATTAGCTCATGCAAGCATATTTTTTAATCTGTATTCTTCACCAGTACTTACCAATTAACACTGTGCATCAACAACCTGCATTTGTAGCAGCTGCAGAGCTAAAAATGTATTCAGATAGTAGAACAGTATTCAGAAGTGTCATACTCCTTCTAGGAACATGACTAAGTGAAATCGATATTATAAAATGCATTTTGAATCATAGATTTTGATACCTGAAAGGGAAATATTAATCTGTAGATTTACCATGACTGTCCACCTTAGCAAACATTAAACATTGCATTTCATTCTGTATGTTCTTGGTCCTGCTTTACAGATGTTAGACCAAAAAAATATATTGGGTTTTGCCCATAGGCATCTTTCAAAATATTTAACTTAAATCTCGACTTCCCATGCTACATAGGTTAACTCATCTGCAGAATCTTGGTATCAGGGCTGTTGCAACCAAAACAGACCGAGGAAGTGAATAAAACCAGGTCTGTGAGGAGAAACAATACCCTTTGATAGATCAACTGTTACACTTTCCATTCAGAAAGTGGCAAACATTCAGACTCAAGCTTTGCTTAAAGTAAGAACCAGAAATAACTGAAAAAAACTTTTGGGATCTTGTAATTTCATTTTGTAAAATTATGAAATTCCTGGATTCTGCCCACAGAGATTTGACAGTTCTCAAAGACATCACTTCCACAGAGTTTTCATAACAGCTGTAGTGAGGCTTTATTTAGCCAAATGCCTGTAATACATGTTTATCTCTCTTGCAGTACTGAGCCAGATGTCATGTGGAAGGCTTGGAGTGATTTTTTTCAGTTTTTAGATTGATTGAAATTTTTCTGTCTTTCCAGTGTGCTAGTGCAGGTAAGAATACATTTGTATTACATACAAAATACCAGTGAAATCTGAATAGGTGACTACAGTTAGAAAGAAGGGTTGATGCATTCAATTATGACAGGAAATATCATCAGTGTATTTTAGTAACATCAAATATTTTAACCTCTTAAACAAAGAGTTTCATTGAAAGTGCTATAAATGCCTTCAAAATATATGTCATGAACAGAAAGGGAAAATTAGTGTATCTTGTATTTTTTGTCAATTTCCTTGTTATTATGCTGGCTGAAGAAAAGGTAGATATATTTTCTATAGGACTGAAATGTGTTCCTTAATGTCTCTTTGCAACATGCAGAAATCATTGATCTGCACTTTGAGATTAATGGGAAGATCTCACAAGGAGCTGAAACAGAGGTCATGGAAGTCAACCTTCCATTTTTCTCCTGTACGCAATTTAACATACAAGAAACACAGATCATGTTGCAAAATGCTAAAACTGAATCTACTGCATAATGCTGCATTATTTTATTTTTTCATATTCCATATTTCAGATTCCTTTTAAGGATTTTTCTTCTTGAACTGTGATTTTAGTACATGACTTTGTCCAATAAAAGCTGCTTCTGCAAAGAATCATCATGGAGTAGGTAATGTTATACAGAAAAACTGATTTGTAGTAATTTCTTCTGTACCTTGCAAGTGTAAAATTCTTGTACTTTATGATCTCAGAGGAGGCAAGCAGCCCTTCTGTTCCAAGTCAGCCTCCATTAAAGTCCTGCAATGCACATTAATGCAGTGTTCCTAAGGGAATGCCATGGTGATATTTATCCTTGCTCGCCTACTAAAAAAATCCCTGCCAAGCAGGAGAGGAAGCATCTGTATGCGTGGTTGAGTGACATTTTTATGCTAGCAGATATTCAAGGGCTCTGAAAAGCTTCAAATTCAGTAAGAAATGAATTTGAAAAAAAACCAAACCACCTGAGGAAAGGCCATTTGACTTTTTTTCCCCTTTAGTTTGGGGGCTTACCTTGACATTTAAGGTAATAACACCATCTGCGAAATCATGTCTTCTCCAGGAGTGCCATTATAACAAGCTGAACTCTTACAGATTGGATGAAATAACAACTTAATTGTGGTCTTAATAGATTTCCCTCTTGCTCGCTGCAATCAGACCTACCTTTTTAACAGTCTTCATTGCTCATTAATTACATTTCCTCTCTTAATTTCTCCATTTCTTTCCTATTCCTTGAGGAGTATGGAAACCAGTACAACTAATCATCTCTGAATTATGTATGTGAATCATCCCAGAAACACGTGGTTGGGATCTTTCTCTAGGTCAAGAGGGTATTTTAGATACAGAATAATTTCTCATCTTGTGGTCAGGAATTATTGTGAACTTCAGTTCATCCAGAGGCTGTGTTAACAACTGGCTCTTAGACAGGAATTTTCATTCTAAACTGATTAACATGTCCTAAATCTTAAACTACTATAAATGAGAAATAATTTGAAATGACTGACTCACCTGATCATTCTTTTCTTTCCTATTAAATGCACTTAAAATCTCTGAGCGCTCTACCAAATGGACTTCAACTAACCCTGACTGCTATGATTAAAGGGATGTAGATACTTTTCTTAGACCATGTTGCATTATGACATAAGTTTCAAGTATAAAGATGTTACGTGGCACAATGCATTATTTATGTGACTGTAATGGAGTTGTGATTTGCAGATAGAAAAGCAATTAGAAGCAGAACAATGCCTAAAACAGGTATCTGTTTTCTCTAATAAACTAATTCAATACAATAGTTCAGTAAATTATTTCTGAGTAGCACTATACAGAAGAATCTCAAAATATCAAAATGTTGTATTTCTATCCTAATTCACAGTATTTTTCATTGTCTTGAGTGGGATTCAATTCAGTTTTTCTCCTTACATGGTTTTTTTTGGTTTACCCAATGAACAGTGATATAGTCCATCTTCATAACTATCCCCAGTTGCTAAGAGTCAGAGGGTTTTTTGGGTGCACAAAAGCAATACTATCTGGATGTATCTTTCATTTTTGTGTATCTATTGACCCAGTCAAGTAACTGTGACTTTGCAAGCACTTACAAAGTCCACACAGAATCCAGGCCTCAGGTGCTGCATTCCTTCCTGTGGAACACAAAACCAAATTTAAAATGTAAATTTTTTCAATAAGAAATTTTCTGAAGAGCCATGAAAGCTGGATTCCAATAGCTCACTTTGATGATATAATGAACCTGAAGGTAAAGGGAAACAAAGCTTTGATTAACCATGTTTATGCTTTATGCTGCACTGTTTCCTTCAAATTGTCATTTTCTCTGGAAAGTCCAACACTTGCCAACAATCAGAAAGACAACTATAGATGCAAAGGTATTTTGGAATATATCTGTATTTATTTGTATGTATATTGATTGAATGAATAAACATGCAGCAAAACATATTTTCCCAATTTTATTTTATTTATTATAAAAATGGTTACATGTGCTACATTTTTCTACCTAAAAATGTAGACTTCCTTATTTCTGAGTGATATTTTTATATGTATGAGATTTCACTGTCTCTGGAAGTATTTTGGTACCCAAAATATTAATTATTGTCTACATATCTGCATTTACTGATATATTTTAAAAACTAAAATCAGAACATCTGCAATATTGTCAACCATCTAAGTTTCTCTCAATCTGTAAATCTATAAAACAAAACAGCCCGTATGAAACTCAGTTAGTCCAACAAATAACAGACATCCATAGTGAAAAGCTTTACTATTTGCTGATGTGTGATTTTCTTACATGTTGACTTGGAATAGAGCACTCAGATCCCTTGGATATTTGAGATCTAGTCCTTGCTATCCCAGAAGAACCATATCAAATTAACAGTTTCATAAGTGCACTAAATTCATGAAGTAGAAGCTTAAATTTCAAATTGGAACATTCTTCCATAATTTCAGCTCTGTGATAGCTAGAAACTTCATCTCATTTCTCACCTAAATTTATTCTCTGTTAATGTACACAAACTTGTCTTCCACAAGCATTATCCTTTTAGTTTATGCTTCTTTCCCCTATGTATTTACTCTTGATGGAATAAAAGGGAAATTATTAAAATTATGGAAGGAAATAATATCAACCTTAAGATGTTTTATTCTGAGCTTATGTTTAAAATAAAAATAAAAATCCAATTCACCAAGCTACTATTTTTAGTACCTATACATTATATACTCCATGAACAAATACAAAAGTGGTGGTTTTGATTACATTCTACAGTTACAGTAACACATCTTTATGTCTACATGATTAAGGAAACATTTTTAAGATCTTTATAACTAAAAGAAATTTAACCAGGAATATGAAGTATCAGGAAACACATGAAATCACTATCTTCACAGCAATTACATGTAACCCTACACAATTACTTTTGACATAAGCAATAACAGTGAGCTCCATCCAAGATGTGGCTACAGCAATTGTGCCTCTGGAGAAAGGGTCACATACCTAACCTGTAAGCCACAATAATTAAGAGAAACCATAGAGATGCTGACTCCTTCATCAAAGACAGTGGTGTATCTGAAGAGTACTTTGCTTTCAAACATTCTCCAAATATTTTATCCAGAGATGAGCAGTTCATTAATTAAATAAATTGTCTCCCAACTAAATCAAATTATTTGAGACACTTCAAAATCCAGTTTCTTGGAATTCTTATTTGCTGGCTGTGAATACTAGCAAAAGGAAACAAGATTGAAAGCATTAATTTGTCTGAGTTACAGTGCAACCAGCTTTAAGAAGTCTTAATAAATTTTGGGGTGTGTGTGTTTGAATGGTTCAGCTTAAAACTTTCTACCTCTACCAAGTACAAATAGAACATAAGTTCTTTTTCAATTTACTCTTATTTGGTTTTATTCTTTTTCCTTGTGCAAAAAATTAGCAATATGTACCAGTTTAAGTTTGTATCTAAACTGCAGAATGCAAAAGGAAAATGACAATTAGACCAGATGTCATTGGTAATTTGTTATATGTACACTTAAAATTACTGTCTGAATTAAAGTCTTTAATCAACGCATATCTGAAAAGCTGTCATAGAAGAACCAGATCAAAAAGAAAAAAAAATTATTAATTATTTTTTCTATTAGATATTTTGGATATTGTAATTACTCTAGCAGATTTATAGGAAGTGTCTAGTTCATCTAAGAACTAAAAAAGACAGAAGATTTTCCAACATTTGAGCTGAAAATCTCAGAAAATTTGACTTAACCAAGTCTCTGTTTTTGAAGATGACAATGTAGAAACTATGAAAAATATGTAAGATATGTATGTTTAACAATTCTTCAATTAAGTATCAGATTTTACTGATTTAAATTAATAAGGAATTGGATTGGTCTTATTTTTTTCAGTAGCAGAATCGCCAACAATGGATAATACTCCATGAAGTTGTCTTTTTCTTGTAGTGTCACTCTATGATGCATCTTGTGATGTAAATAAGTTACAATGAGATGTTCTTTCAAATTCCTTTGTTTATGTCCAGTAATAAAAAGAAGCCTAAAATAATAGTTGGTACTCAGGGCAATATACGCAAGAAAAAAAATTCTTGACCACTCAGAGCTATCCAAAAAGAATGGTCTTTATTCTATGTCTATGTCGTGGGGTGAATTTGAAAGACTGTGGTTCCTGAGCCTGCCAAAACTCCTCTATTGATACACAGCTCTTGCAAAATTTAATCACACAATGTAGGTTATAACAGCTTAAAATCTGCTTTAAATTGTACTAGAAACAGTGTAGAAGTGCATAATGTTTTCTGCTGTGGTCTGCTGTTGCAGCTACAGAGTAAAGCTGGGGCAAGAAAGGTTCTCCTTCATTGATTTCTTCACTTTTTAACAGAAAATAATTTAATAGTCTGTACGGATTATAATTATGTAGCATGCTGTTTTTACACTGAGGAGTATCATTCAACAAACAGAAATCAGTATAAAACCTAATATGTCTTCGAAGCAGAATTTCTGATAGATTTCTCTCAGGGAATTGTTAAGAGGTAATCTAATTAGAAATATAACATAGAATATTTATATGGATTAGTTCTTTTTACAGAGATAAGTTGTTAGTGGCCATAGACTTTCTTAATAATCAGATCCTGCAAACCTATTTATAAAGCACAGGCAAGGAAAAGTCCCATTGAAATGTCACTCTGACTTTACAGGGTGAAGTTCTGTTTGTTCCAACACCAAAAAGCAATCTAATTACCTCACATATGATTCCAGAACCCTTCAGAACATTGCAAATGTGAAAAAGCTATTCAACAGTGCTAAGGCTAGGGAAATGAAATTTTGAATTAGCCATTCTTTGGGAAAATACATTTAAATGGAGCCTGAAAGTTACAGAATGTGCAATACCCAATTAAATTTGATCTCTACAGAATCAAACCCCTTCTCTATGAAAGTAGGGTACATTGAGCACTTGTATTCTCACCTGTACTGAACAGAGTATGAATCATAAATCAAAGAGCAATGACCCAAGTAGTCCACTCAGCTGGATTTCTTTATTCCTGCACAGCAGTGGACTAATGGCCCAGAAGGTAATCCCTTTTCTAATCCTTTAGCTATGGATGAAAGGAAACCCTCAGATCCTTAGCATCACTGGCACTACACTCTAGCATGATATTTTAATATACATGACATAAATACACAAATGAATGCTTTTCTAGCTCTCTTCCATTTTCTTTTTGAAGAATTAATGTGGATGACAGGTCAGTGTGTGAGCTATACTACTCACTACTCACAGGGCAAATCAGAGAACATATAGCTGTTTTTACCCTAATCTCCTTGATAGTGTGCTAGGGCTTTGCTGTGAACTGATCTCCATTTTCTCTTCCTTAGGCTGCCAAAAGTCAGCAAAGAACCAGGGCTGCTCCTGCTGCCACCCATCTGTCTGGTATCACAAAGGATGGAAGGGCAACATGGGGGCTGCATTTGTCATTTCCCTTGGCTGCAGGTTAAGGAAGTTGAATTAAAAATATAGGCTACAGCCACATAAAAAAGATGCAGAGATCTAGGTGAAGCTACCTAATAATCTGGGCAGTTGCCTTTTTAAGAGTGGTGGAGTTTTGCTTTGTATGTATTTTAGATTGAATTGAGTGTCTCTCCCTCCACTCGCTCCAAAAAAGGTACCATATATCAAGTCCTCAATCATTCTGTTTTCTCATCTTTGGAAAACTCACAAATGTTTGAGAAGCAACAACAACAACAAAAAAAAATCTGGACTGGAAAATCAGCTCTTCCAAGACCTTCAAAACAGAGGCCTTCAAAATCACTAGTCATTTTTCCTAAATGCTTGCAATAAAGAAGACATTTTCAGATTCAGTTAACAAACAGTAATTTAGGAGTGTTAAACTCATTATGGAACACGAGCCTGCTGGGCATGGGATTCCAGCACAGCCTTGGAAATATGGATTTTTTTACGTGATTAGACAAGACAAACTGTTTCTTCAGCCTAACAAAGCAGAGCTGGGAGGGACAAGGAGTGTATAAATACATCTAGGAATACAGATCCCTGAGATGAGTAATGGTACTCATACAGTGGGGAGATTAGGATGGTAAGAAATGTTTGAAAATATGTGGGTCAATTTAGGCTGCCAGTAAAAGGGAAGTTCCCAACAAGTACAGCTGCTAGATCTGTGCAGCAGCAGAATTAGGGGACAAACAACCCAGCTGTGCCCCTGAGGGCATTTGCTAAATTAATGAATAAACTTGTGTAATGTGAGGTCCTCTGATGGCAAGAGACGGCTATTTCCTCTCAAAGCAAGAATCTTAAACCTACAGGGAACAAACAGCCCTATATAAAGTAAATTTAACAACAAGTACTTTTTTGAAGCATAGTCTTCACCTGTTCTACCTCAACATTTACCAGTTTCTTCTTTCTTATGACAATCCCAAGACCAGGGCTCTGACACCAGCTTTGGAATTCCAAGTACAATGCACTGCTGTGGAAGGAATCACCAGATGGGAGTGAAACTATTGACACCAAATCTTAAATTTTTCAAACTCTTTAACCAAGACTGAGTCTTTCTGCATAAATTATATATCCTTAGCCTTTTCATGAAGAGTCTCCCTAGAATGCAGTAGTTTGCTTTCTATACTCCCTAATAAGAGAAAATTGCTTGCTTAAACCAGTGTGCAGATGTTCTGGCTGTGATTATGGGAAGGGGGACTGTCTGAAAAACAAAGATTAAGAACTGTGTTAGAATAGAAACAAATGGTGACAAGACATCTGTCAAACGTACTTGTGACCACTTTCTGTGAAAAGCAATTCAATAGTGTGTAAAACAAGCAAACAACTAGGAGCCTCCCAGGACTCATATAAATGAATTCTTCTCTTTCAAAAAGCTGATGTGTAACAACTTGACACCTCCCAGTCAACAGCTTTACTACTTCATAAGCTACTGACAAAAGTTGCTGCTCTGAGTTAATTTCCTAAGTAGAAAGGTATTCACAGATACATCTCATCCAACAGAAGACAGTGACTGTTTTTAGATTTTCTTCTGCTTTCCTGCCATTTCAAAAATAGGATAGGTGTTGGATAAATTCTGAATAGAAAACTACTAAATGACTGCCTCTACATATTAAAAGCATTTAAATCCCATGTTTAGAAATAACTTAGGCTAATAGATGCTGTGGTCTTATTGAAATGTTCAGAGCAGTTCTAGAAAAGGATACAGAAGACGGATCTTGTGCACACTTCTCATGCACATTCTTCTAAGCATATTATCCTATGCAAAAATCAATTTAATACTAAATAATCTCCCCAATGGAGAACAAGATCATTTTACTCCTTTTTTCACCTAATTATGGAAACAATATTTTTTCCCAAAAATATGCTTTACTGAAAATATTGTTCTTACCATGATAATGTTGATATTTAGATATGTATCTCTTTTTATTGTAATATTATGATTTATGTCACTTTCAGTTTAATTTTGAATAGTCGGTCATATTTTTATTTACAAATGTTGATTAATTAAGTTTTTGAAAATATTTATCCTCACAAGGAGAATTTGCATTTTTCCCCCTCCCTAACTGGCCTGCATGTAAGTGTGTGCAAAACTGAAATAAAACCTTTCCTGTTTATTTACATCAGAGGAAGAATATGCATCAAATTATTCTTTGGACCTTTTAAAGATTGGCGTAAAAGATGGGTGCCTAGTTTCCTGCTTCCAGTTCTAAACCAATTTTGGCAAGCTGTCAAACAATTTGTCTGTGACTGCTTCAGATCAGAAAAGAGAAAAGCTGAAAATATTGTAGTTGCCTGAGCCAGCGCAAGCCCCGGGAGGATACACGTGTTCTGTTTGATGTATCCAAGCAGAGGTCAGTCTTCTCTGCCAGTCACACAGCAAATGGGAAGTCCTCAGTGGTAAGTCAGAGACTGTTTATGAGCAAGACAGGCTGCTCCTGCAAATATGGCTGTGCCAGGTTTTCCGCAATACTCCTCTCCATCAACCAGGCTGGAAGTTCTTAGAATGCTGCGCCCTAAACCTGAATTCTGATCTAATTGCTCTTCCCAAAAGCAAAGGTATATATTCATACACCAACGTTGCAAGGCAACAGTGAGATTATTAAAATGTGGGAAAGCCTGTGGTAAGTGGGAGGAGGGAGAGAGAAAATAAGGAAGAATAAAAGAGGTAGTGGAAAGCATAAGTAATATCACTAAAGGCAGTTGGCAGCCCTTCTCATCTCCCTGCCCCGAATATCTTGCAAGCAAATAATTATTCCTGTGTGCATACACTTCTTTCCAAAAGGTCCATCTTTGGGGAGAATTTAATATGCCTATACACAAATGTGTAACTATGATTTGGATCAAAGCAACCCGTTTCCATAGCTTTGAACAGAACTTTTTTCTCGGACTTTCAGGTGGAACAAACACTCATAGCCCCTTAAATCCATTTAAAATATCAGAGGAGCTATTAGGGTTTTATTTGTTTTTAATGTGCTTTACTGGCTGTAATCTTAAATTGTTTTGTCAACTTTTGTAATTCTCATGGTGTTATACACAATTCTGACTGCTTTTGAATGGATGATGAATGTGCTGCACACAAGCATGAAAATCCTCTCTATGGATTTAGGACCATAAAAGATCCTCTTCTATTGGTGGTGAAGATGCACTTAAAGGTGATTCTGTGCCTTTCTTTAAGAGCTCCAAAGGAAAGCTTTAAAAAACAAACCCCATTTGATAAAACAAAAACTAATTAGTTCTACCCTGTGAGATCACAGGTATTCCTACCGTGTGTTAGAAGTGAAATTCTGAAAAAACATGGTGAGATCTTCCTTTAATATATACCCCAATAACCCATCACAGTTTTATTTCTTCCTCCCTGTCAGTGCTGCTCCTCTAAATCTCCAGTGTATGTTTTTTCCCTCCTAGCAGTTCTCCTGACACTCCCTTTGGGGCTGACTTATTCATTCCCCTAATAATGCATTTTTTTGATTCCACTCTTAAGACATTTTGCAGATGGGCTTTAAGACTGATGGGATGTATCAAATCATTGACAGGATGAAAACTTGTGTCATTCAGTGAACCGTTACAGTTTCTTTTCAATGTTATCATTTTATCTTACCATGACCACTTGCCCGTGGGCTTGAGGTGAACAATGTTACCTCTTCCTCAATTAACTCCTCTCACTGTATTAATTGGGCTTAAATCTCCTAGGGAAAGTCAAAGGTTGCTCTAACAAGTTAGAAGCCATCCTTTAAGCAAGTTAGTGCCTCTCCTGTCAGTGCTTGGTTTTGCTACACTGTACACAGGATTTATCATGCTTTTTAGACTGTCACTATTTGCTAACCCTCAAGGGAAGCTACCATGGTATTATTGAATTGTTACAATGTGTGTGTGTGTATATATA